>JARHVA010003758.1:170000-770000 GCA_037957365.1 Torreya grandis
TTTGACATTAATGACAAAGGGTCATCTTATTGGAAAAAATATTTACCCTTATACATGAAACACCACACCTTTTCTCTCCAAGTAAATTCATTATCTTTTATTGACAAAAACTCAACAAGATCAGACTCACATACCTACTCTTGGAGCATGATTAGCTCCTCTTGTCCCCATGAAATATTTAGACACTAATAATGATTATGACTTGGTTTGATCAAGTCATCATAAAAAATATTTGTGTCCCATCTCTTATGATCACACCTCTAGCAAAATCTTAACTAAACCTTAGATCTAAATTTCAAGAAAGAACACAAATCTCCCCTTAAGACCAAGAATCCTTCATGACCTTTTTCACTGACTGAGTGCCTACATGAAGCCTAATAGAGTAACTCTTATCTTATGGTACTAAAATATCATAAACTTGGGAGATTCCTAGATCTCCCTATCCTTACTATACTGAACTTCCTTTGTTATATTCTTAGGCTTGAATAGTCCTTTTGGCTTGACCTCTTTAATCTCTATTTGAATAGTGCATACACATATTATTTTTAACTTTTATCACATACTGATGATTTACATCTTGTAGGAACCTATTATGACTCAATATTTTTGAGTGCATGCCCTAAGGGGTGCACCAAGAAAGGGGCGGTTAGACCTTTGGTGCTTCTCAAGATTATTGTATCTTTTTGAGACATTATTACAAATCCAACCATCTCCCAAAACCTTTCCCTAGGCTGTTTCTCTTTCCTTTAGTATTTCTCCAATATTTTATTATTTCCATTCCTCCTTTTCTTGTCTTAAAATGCCTTTGCATAGTTAGTTATACTAGGTTGAGTGGATCAACCTAGTACAATTTAGGGGTATTCTTTACTTTCTTATCTTGTTATTCCTTTAGTTGACCTATCTCAGACTTATTAAATTATCCCCCAAAACATGATAGGTTTACTAGGTCAACCCTATATAGATGACATTACCAAAAGGATTTAGGTAAGATTCTCTTATATATACAAGATCATTTTGGTCATTCATATGTGTAATCAAGATTTATTATTTGCTCATGATTCTTCACAATCTGCTCTTACACCATTCTACTTGATGAGGCTTAGCTTAGGTTTTTTATTTGGAAAATATATTCTTGTGGATAATTCTTAGATTCTTTAGACTTTCTTAGTGATCCTTACAAACCACATTAACCTCTTGAAAATACCCTTTGTCCAAGGGAAATATTGAGTCTCGATGGGTTCGCATTTAGTAAGTATATTATAGCTTTTTTCTCCTCTATTTTAGTAGATAAAAGTAGCATATGTGTTAGCTCAAATAATACTTACTTTAATTGAAGTTCCCTATACATTTTTGTTTTACTATTTCTAACATCCACTTTATGCCACAAGCTTTGGTGTGCACTATATTATATTTTACTTTCTTATTATTAGAATAAGTGAATGTTTTAAACCTTGGGACTCCATTAGTTTTTTTGTGTGATTGTGTTAGACAGTAGGCTTTGGAACCCTTCCTATCATGATATGTTGTTATAAGTGATATAATTGATCCCCTAATCAGGTCTAGCAGATCCCCATATTGGTCATGATCCCACTTAACAAGTGTATCCCCAATTAAAAGTGTAGGTATGCTCTATATTATCTAAGCTAAGATTGATTTATAGACATGATGCATTTTTGATTACATATATTCTGGTGAACCTGACATGAGACTAACCCTTGTAGGATTTATTTCACTTTTTCATTTTTTTAGTCATTATTTTGATAATCATTTTAATCATATATTTTGACATATTTGATTGATTTTATTGACCCAGCTATTTTTATCTATGTGTAGGTTTCCAAAAATAGGTAATTGGATCAACCCAGTTAACCCACTATATGTTTTTATCCTTTTAAACACTCAGTTTAGCCTACTAGGTCAACCCAGTCAACCCTTTATAGTTTTAAAACTTTTCAATAGGTTTGTGTATAGCTTGATCAATCCTATCAACCCAATTTATAGGTTTTTCAAGTATACTTCAAGCTTCTTCATTAAAAATCCTCCTTCATTGCATATCTAATCCACCAACATTCCTTTATACATTTTTGTTTATTTATTTTATGTATTTTTTTAAAAATTTATAATATTTAAAACTTCCCTTTCATAGTCAATTGGATCGACACTACCAACCCAATTATATGTTATGTGTGATGTCTAAAATAACTAGATCAACATTTCCAACCTAGTTCATTTTTAGACCTTATTTTTGTAGTATAGGATTGACCTTATCGAACCTATTCTATATTTTGTGTATATAGTGTCAACACTATATCTTTATTCAATTTAGAATTAACCTCATATTTTTTAGTTATTAATTCACACTTTCTTTTCTTGCTAATTGCATGCTTAGAATAGTTCACATTTGTTAGTCTAATTAGGGGATTTTTAATTAGTCAATTTATTTCAGTATTTATATTTTATGCACACACAACTAAATAACAAAAACATAAACAAGCACTTTAACATTTTATCTACCCTATGCCAAACTAATTATATTCCATCACCAAGGGAGAAGCTAACCTGATCCTCTAGTTAAGTATAAAACATGACTAATGGTATATTTTAGCTAATCACCTAAAACCCATATCACTATGGCATGTGAAGTGAGGGGGTAGGTCCCAATACCAAGCATGTATCATTACCAATATACTCCCTTTTAGCCCAAAATAATTGAAACCATCCTTAGATTTTTATCTAGTACCTTATTTATAGCCAACTTCCAATCACATTTTAAATCATATCTTAATAATCTAATTAACAATTAGGTTGACCAATTAGTTAGCTTTAATTTTCAATTTGTTTTCTTACTCTTTGTTCAATTATTTAATTTTTATTATCCATCATTAGTGCAAGACTTTTATTTGTGTGTTTCAATTGGATTGTCCAACATTAATTCAACTAACTCTTTATTTCTTTTTAGTACTTACTAATTTTCATTACTTGCAAAGTTATCTTGTTTCATCTTGAAAGTTGTCTTTAGGATTATTAAATTATATATCTATTATAATAGACCAATCCAATCGACCTTGTATAGTTTATATCTCATTTTACATATTTTTCCTACCTCTATTCACTACAATGGATCGACCTAGTCGACCTTGTATAGTTTACAAGCCTTGTTTTCTATACTAGATCAACCTAGTCAACTTTGTACTATCTTTTACTTTCCCTATTTTTAAAATCTAAATTTTTATCCTTCCAATTTTGTATTTTTTTATCTCTTTCATCAAAATGAAATCTCCTATCAGAATCTTCTCTGATAGCTTGAATCCATCTATTTACTATATGGGATGTTCATTTATTCCTCTCTTTTCCTCATAAAAGCACCATCTCTCTTAGGGAACCTCTTTTCTTCCTTCATCTATGAACTATAACATGGTAAAAATAACACTAGATCTGATCCTTTCTATACTTACCAATAAACTTCTCAAAATCTTCAAACTAATGTGGGAGTGATTGATAAAAGTTTACTTAACAATCTCACTAGTAATCCTTCTTCTATCAATCCTCCCTCTAATACCAATATGGGTAGTGATCTAACAAACACCAACCCACCTCACAATACAACCCAAATTTTAGCCCAAGTTATTCAAAAAATGAACATTATGCAAAATTCTAATACAAACCAAATGATGCAACTTCAATAACATCTAATTGATGTGGCTAATCAACCTACAACTATTCATCCACAAGATAATCCTAATTATATTCCACCACCTTTTAGGGATGCCTTAGGTAATATTATTCCTCAACCCATAATGAATAACAAGATGATTCAAACCATTCAAAATGATCCTTTAGTCCCCACCATTATTTCCATTGATATTGGTAACATATCTCTAACTATCAAATATGATGGGACTAAGGATCATGCCTCATTTCTTAAGGCCTTTACCAACCTTTACAAAGAGTGGAACTAAACTAATACATTTTCCACTACAAGACTCTTAGTAAAAAACTTCACTTGTTTTAAGCATGAAATATAATGAGAGGGGCAGTGAATTAGTATATTATATATCTTTTACTTAATCTTATTTCTTTTCTTTAACCACTTAACCACACATTTAAGATATGTAATAAAACTAAAAAAATAATATGTACCACACAAGAGAAAGAGAGAGACACTAGATTTTTACATGGAAACCCAAAGTGGGGAAAACCACAGAGAAAAATCTTAAGTATATGAATGAACACCAACTCAAATAATAAATTTTGTAAGAACCAACTTGTAAGATCACCACCCCTTTTGTTGAGTACAAACACAACAACTATTTTTGAGAACCAACGCATAGGAGTACCAACCCCTTCTAAATATTTGTGAGCACCAACCCATAGGAGCACCAACCACTCTTGTGTATAAAACACAACTATCTCTCAAAGTTGCTTACTCAAAAAATGATATAACTATACAATATCTCCTACTTTTCTCTCTTTGAAAACAAATACAAACCATGCACTCTCTTGCATATAAAAAATGGATTCTTAATCCTTTATTTATAGCTTTCCAAATGACCTTTGGCATTTACCCTTTATGACCCTTCAATACTAATGAAAAATGGTGATAAACTTTAATGACCATTTGTATCCTTACATTTGAAAAGTCATATGGTGACCCTTCATAAGCAAATGCATCCTTTCCTCTTTTGTATTTGTCTTGGTGAATTTTCATATTCCTCAAAGTGTCCCTTCATGGAAAAATGCACCATACCCTCTTTTGTCTTCACATGGTAACTCTTGGAATTCCTCAAGATGACTCTTCATGAGAAAATATGTCCCATTACTCTTTTTTATTTTACCCCATGACTCTTTGACTTCTCTATGGTCCCTCTTTTGACTTATATGCAACCAAAAATATAGTCATTAATATTAAATAAATATTAACACACAATGACCAAGATATGAATATTAAAAACACCATTAAATGCAATGGGGCCTTTATCACCAATAATGTTAGACCTTTAATATCAATGACAATATTTTTAACAATCTCCCCCTTTATCATTGATGTCAACCTCAAACTAAAATTTCCATATCCTAAAACCTAAGCATACTACCATTTGAAAAATATACATTAACTCCCACTTACTATAGTAACATGTACCTATTCCCTATACCTATTTATACACCTGTACCTATTTATGTTCTTCTCCCCATTTGGCATCAATGGCAAAGGGCCTACCTAGAGCTAACACATAGGTCCCCCTCAAATGATGCTAAAACTCAATGGTAGGAAGTAAAAGAAATTACTCCCAACTTCTCTCATAGATAATCTATGTGTCTTTTGGTAGTGTATTTGTTAAAATATCTACAATCTATTCTATGGTACTAATATATTCCATCTTAACCTATTGATCTACAACCTGATCTCTCAAGAAGTGATATCTAATGGGAATATGTTTTGTTCTTGAATGCATCATTAGATTCTTCAAATTATTAATATCACTTGTGTTATCACGAAAAAATAGAAATAAGTTTATCATATTTTACCTTGATATCTTCCAATGTTTACTTCATCCAAAGCACTTGACTATAACATAATACCACTACAATATATTCTACTTCATATGTAGAAAGTGATATTGAATTATGCTTCTTATTTAGCCATGATACTAAGCTATCACCAAGGAAGAAAAATCCTCCACTTGTACTCTTTCTATCATCTAAGAACCCTACCCAATCTGAATCTATATAAGCAACCAAAGTGAAATCTATGCATGTGGGATACCACAATCCGTAATCCAGTGTCCCCTTGATATATATGAATATTTTTTTTCATCAAATAAACATGATTGTCTTTTAGAGCTGATTGATATCTTGCAACCATACCTACTGCATGCATGATGTTTGGCTTTGATTCTATCAAATATAAAAGACTACCAATCATATATCTATAAAAAGATTGATTTTTAATAGGTGAATCTTCATCCTTACTCACCTTATTTCCTATACACATTGGTGTGCCAACTGGTGCACAATCCTCAAAACAAAATTTATTCAACATCTCCTTAGCATATTTACTTTGAGATATAAAAATTACTTTATCTGACCAAAATATTTGCAACCCTAAGAAAAATGACAATTCCCCAACAAATACATCTCAAATTCTTTTTGCATATTATCAAAAAATTCTTTTGTCATCTTTTCAATGTTTCCTCTAAAAATTATGTCATCAACATATACCACAAAAATCAATTGATGATTACCTTCTATTTTAATATAAAGATTACTATCAGCAAATCCTCTCTTGAAACCTTGTTCTTACATGTACTTATCAAGTCTTTCATACCAAGCTCTAGGAGCTTATTTAAATCCATACAATGCTTTCTTCAATTTGCATGCATGGATACTAATATTTGAGAGAATAAATCCCTTAGGCTATTCAATGTAGACCTCTTCTTCTAGATTCCCATTGAGGAAGGTAGATTTGACATCCATCTAAAACACTTTAAATTTTTTAAACACTGCATATGCAAGAAACATTCTAATAGCCTCTTACCTTGCTACTAGTGTAAAATTTTCTTCAAAATCTATTCCCTCAATCTGAGCATATCCTTTACATACTAATCTAGCTTTATTCCTAATCACTTCTCCATTTTCATTCAACTTATTTTTGTAAACCCATTTTGTTCCTATCACATTTTGATCTTTTATTTAAGGAAATAACTCCCAAGTATCATTCTTTTCTATCTGATTTAATTCTTTATCCATTACCTTAACCCAATGCTTATCATGTCTAGCTTCTAAAAAAGTTCTAGGCTGAATTTTGGATAACAAAGAAAAATTAACTTGCTCAAATTCACTTACCATCATTCTTCTGGTGTGAATTCCTTCATTTATGTCCCTAATGATATCACTTTCATTATGATTTATTTTAATATATTTGGATGGATTTTTTTTGTCCTTTTTATCTTTTTTCTCATCTTCATCTGATTCTTCAAAATCTTCCTCTTTAATGATTTCAGAAATGTCTACTAGATCACTGATTCTTTATGTTCCATCTTCTTCTATCCTGACACTTGAACTTTTAATGATTTTCTTATTTCTTTTGTTATAAAATTTATAAGCTTTACTTTTTCAATAATAACAAATAAATCTACCTTCATCTTCTCTAGATTCAAACTTACCAAGTTTTCCATAGGTTCTCTTTATGAAGTATCTACTGTCAAAAAATATAAAATAATTAGTTGTTACTAGTTTGTCTTTTCATAGCTCATAAGGAGTCTTGTCACTATTAACTCTCAATAATGTTCTATTCTGAATATGCATTATTTTAGAAATTGCCTCTCTCCAATATTTTTCTGGTATCTTGGATTCATTTAGCATTGTTCTCACCATCTCCTAAAATATTATGTTTTTTCACTTAACTACTCCATTTTGTTGTGAAGTTATGGCTCTTGAATAATGTATCTTTATTCCATGGTCTTCAAAAAAATCAATAAATTGATCTGACATGAATTCTCCTTCTCCATCTAATCTTAGACACTTAATCTTCAAATTGGTTTTATTCTCAACTAATGATTTGAATTCTTTGAAATGTCTGAAATATTTTGATTTTTTCTTTACAAAATTGCCCAAGTCATATGTGAAAAATTATCAATAAGAAAAATGAAATATTTCTCACATTGAGTACTTTGAGTTCTCATAGGTCCACATATATTAGTTTGAACAATCTCTAAAATTTGAGTGGTCAAGTACTCTTTTGTTTTGAGCCACCTTCTGGCTTACTTCCCATGCTAATAAGGTTCACAAAGCGTGTCAGATGGCTTTGTAATCTTTAAAATATTTTTGACTGCTTGTTTCTTACTGATGTTGATAAGATTGTCAAAATTTATGTGTCCCATTCTCTTGTGTCATATCCAAATTTCTTCAATCTGACTCAAAAAACATCTTTTACCTTTGATGTTTGATAACATATAAAAATTATTACTTGTTCTCTGAGCATCTGCAATCAATACATCTAAATATTTTATCTTAATTTCATAACCTTCTACGTAAAACTTTAGTGTGTGCCCCTAATCACACATTTGACTTATAGTAAAAATATTATGCTTAAAACCTTCTACATAAAAAACATTTTCAATTTTAGTTTTACCATTATCCAAACTTAGTGTACCTTTTTTGGCAATTATGGTAGTAGTATTATCTCTAAATTTCATTATGCCACCATTGATCTTCTTCAAGGTTATGAACTTGATTTTGTCTTTTATCATGTGCCTCAAACATTCAGTATCAATGAACCATAGATTTTATTCATTTCTTTCATGCAAAGCTATTTGTACCAACATAGATTTTTTAGGTTGTTTCTTCTGCCATGAACCTGTCTGAACTTTCTTTTTGATGAATGGAGCCTTAAAACTCTGGTCTTTCTTGACTGACTCAAAAATGTATCTACATTACTAGGATATGTATCTAAAGTTATTACACTTGTAACATATTATGGCCTCTTCATTAAAGCCTGCTAGAGGATCAAAAGAGTTGTGGCTTCTACTTGACTTTGCATGACTTTCCTTCTAATTATTTTAAAAATTGTTGGCCCTTTTTTAACATTCTATTTTATTATGAGAATATCCATTAGAATAAAAGAAATAACCATAAAAATAGGACTAGTTTGTTTATCTATGACCTAATTTCCTTTTGTAGATATGTTTCTTCCATCCTTCTTTATTTAAGATGTCCTCTGTATTCTTAACTTTTTCCCGTTTTATATCCTCTTTTGTAAGAGTTTCAGCATAGCTCTTTCCTTTTTCCTTATATGTGAAAGTAGTGGCCTCCCCTTTCTCTTTTTCAAATCTGATACCTATCTTATTTTAAATTGATCTTTGATTTTCTAATATCTTAATCAACATACTAGTGTTATTCTCAAATTTTGAATCATTGTCTGCTCTATCATTGATTGCTTTATTTTTTTCTCAAGATCTAATTTTAAAGAAAAAATTTTAATAACATATATTTCACATTATTTACTTACTTTTTTCAATTGTGTTGTTAGATATTCTTCATTCATCTTGGATTATTCAAAGTGTACTTGTAGATCTTCAATTATTTCCTTTGACTCCTTTTCATTTTTCATGATCTGGAGCTTTAATCTTTGATTCTTCTTTTCAAGAGATTTTAACTCTTATAAGGCATAAATGAGTTCTCCTTCCAGATTTACCTCAGCTTTATCCTATCCTTCTTTTTAATAATTTATACTTTTTCTTGCAAAGGCATCTTCATGTATGGCCATGAACATAATCTCTTATTCTTCTGAATCACTGACTCCACTATCTTCGGCTGAGCTAGGATCTTTAGAATACAAACTCTTCTTCTTGAATCCCTTCTTAAATTTTCCTTTGAAATTATTCTTGTATGTAGACTTTCCTTTTTCATTATCACCATTGCCCTTGTCTAGACACTTATCTATAAAATGTCTAATCTTTCCACAATTAAAACATTTAAAAGGTAATTTTCCTTGTAATTTACATATGCCTTTTTTTGGTTTACAAATGAATAGAGATCTATTGACATATTCATCATTTTTAGAACTATAACTTCATTCTTGAATCTTAGCCTTCTCTTTTTTTGATGTCATGAAGGAAAATTATCTATTTGAGGGTTTCTCTTGTTTGATCTACATCTCATATGTCATAAGAATAACATGTAACTCATCCATCTTTATCTTGGCTAAATTCTTCATTTCTTTAATTGCCAAAAATTTTGCATCATATCTCAATGATAGAGATCTCAAAACTTTTTAAACCACAATTGATTCTTCTAACTTTTCTCCAAGACCTTAAATATGATTAACTATTTGATCAACCCATAAAAGACAACTTACTATATTTTCTTCCTCTTCCATCTTTAAGCTCTCAAACTATTATCTAAAAGTTTGAAGCTTAGCTTGTTAAACCTTTTCATCGCCTTTATGAATATTCTCAAGTTTTACCCAAGTTTCATGAGAATTTTTATATTGCATAACTTCAACAAATTTTGATTCACATAAACCACATAAAATAACATTTAAATATTTAGCATTATTTTCACTTGCCTTCTTTTCTACTAGAGTAGTTACAAGTGTCTGCGGCTCTTCATATTCCTCCATAATTGGTTATCAAATGTTGAATCCAAGGGCCATCAAATAAGTCTTCATCCTTATGCTCCAAAAAAAATAATTCATCCCATCAGACAAATGTGTCATATTTATATAAAATCCTTCATGTGATCTAGCCATCATGCTTTCTTAATCTACCTTTAAGCTGTAAAACTTTTTCAAAAGGAACCTGCTCTGATACCAATCATTAAGCATGAAATATACTAAGAGGGGGGGTGAATTAGTATATTATATATCTTTTAATTAATATAATTTATTTTCTTTAACCACTTAATCATACATTCAAGATATGAAATGAAACTAAAATAATAATATGCACCACATAAGAGAGAGTGAGAAACACTAGATTTTTACATCAAAACCCAAAGAGGGAAAACCATAGAGCACCAACTCATATTATAAAGTTCAAAAGCACCAAATTGTATGAGCACCAACCCCTTTATCGAGCAGCCACACAAAAACTATTTGTGAGCACCAACCCACAAGAGCACCAACCCCTCTTGTGTATAAAACACAACTATCTCTCAATGTTGCTTACTCAACAAATGATAGAACTCTACAATATCTCCTAATTTTCTCTCTTAAAAAACAAATAAAAACCATGCACTCTCTTGCATATAAAAAATGTCTTCTCAAGTTTTTATTTATAGCTTTCTAAATGACCTTTGGCATTTACCATTTGTGACCCTTCAATCCTCATGGAAAATGGTGCCAAAATTGCATGACCCTTCATATCCATACATTTTCAAATTCATATGGTAACCCTTCATAATAAAATGAATCTTTTCCTCTTTTGTCTTTATGTTGGTGACTTTTCATATTCCTCAAAGTGTCCCTTCATGGAAAAATGCACCATACCCTCTTTTATCTTCACATGGTGACTCTTGGAATTCCTCAAGATGACTCTTCATGAGAAAATGCATCTCATTCCTCTTTTGTATTTTACCCCATGAATCTTTGAATTCTCCATGGACTCTCTTTTGACTTATATGCAACCAAAAATATATTCATTAATATTAAATAAATATTAACATACATTAGCCAAGATATGGATATTAAAAACACCTTTAAATGTAATGGGGACTTTATCACCAATAATGCTAGAACTTTGACATTAATGACAATATTTCAAACAAATGGTGATGTATTATAATGGTATATTCAACTTCCCCAACATTCTATTTGGAAACTTAAATATTTGGTTAATCCTTTGGTTAAAGAGTTTTAACATAATGATCTTCCTAAAAATTGTCTTAGCCATTTCATCAATGCTAAGCAATTTCCCACTAAATTAGCTCATGAATTTATCAAAAGATGGAAATATTTAGCTCATAAATATAATCATAACATGAATGATGATAATCTCTTTAAAATATTTATAACATATTTAACTCATACTCTCTAATATAAGGTTCAAACCTTTGATCCCCAAACATTTAATGAAGATACTAATCAAGCTAATTGTCAAGACTTTATTATGAAGTAATTCAAACCTAACCATAAAATAATTAAAGGATATTTCCAAACATATAATGATATCACTATTAATTCTCTACAAATAGAACAAGGAGTTTTCAAAACTAATATTCCTTTAAATTCTCATATAACAAATGAATTTTTTTACCACCCTCAAAACCTTTCATCTATCATAATGCTTCTCCTAAGTGGTATGGCCCTAATCTATTTTGCTAGTTCCAAGTCAACATTGGGCACTCTCATGCATCTTGAAGAGGGCTCAATAAATTTTTCATCTCCTATATTCTTCATGATTCATTCAATCATAAAGCTATGATCAATCTTCATCATCAAGAATACACTATTGCTTCCCAAAAATGAAAAAATTTCAAAGCTTTTACCTCCAATAACCAAAAATCTTCTAATAATAATGAAAATTTCAAAGAGGTTTATACCATTGATGTCAATTATGACCAATACTATAACAAATCTCAATATGTCAACACTAGTAAGGTCAATTATCATCATAAACTAGCTCACAAAGATCTTGTTAGCAAGCTTAAAAAGCCATATTTAGAAGAAAAACTTCTTAAAGATACTACCACCACTAATGTTGATTTAGAAGAACCTAAAGAACAACTCTCCTCCATCCACATCCATACCATATAAAACTAATTTACCTTTTAAACCTCATGTTGGTTCTTCTAAATTTCATTGGAATTTTTTTTAAGAACTCAACTCTATGCCTTGTAAGATTCCACTTATGGAGTTAGTTCACACTTCATCCTATCATTTTAAATTCCTTATACAACAATGTCAATAAATTAAATTTCCATCCTTCATAGATGAAGAACCACCTTATATTTATTCTCAACCTAGTAATGCCAATACCATTGAAACCTCATGTCCTTCCAAGCCTTTTATTGAGTTTCTTGAAGAAGACATGATCAATGATGAAGTTATTTTTCATGTCAATGATCCACCACTATTCATTAAAATATCCATTAATACCACTCTTATCTAAAGTCTTAGTTGATGAGGCTCTGATATTATTATAACATCCTTACAGCTTATAAAAAAACTTGTTTATAACAAGGATCATCTCAAGAAAACTCATATTACTTGTCATGGTTTTGATAATACTAATCAAAAGCCACTTTGTTTTATTTGTCTTCCATTAACCATATGACCTAATACTATTTAAACTAAGCTTATAGTCCTTGATCTTCCTTTATCTTACAATATCCTTCTTGGTCATCCAAGGGCTCATTGAATGAGGGGAATTGCTTCTAATGGTAGTCAATGCATTAAATTCTTATATAATGGAAAATGGTATAAGCATGAAGCCAATCCCAATCCACGGATCATTAATATTCCTAATTGTAAACATCAATATCATATTCCTACAAATCCTAAAATTAACAATGCTCCTTTACCTGAGTTCATCAAAATAAGTCCTAATTTACAAGTTACTCTTACATATTTTGATGATGATGATCCCAATTAATTTCAACACACCTATAATAATACCAAGTTACATTTGCATATTTTACAATGGCTTCCTCTTTCTCTATTACCAAGAGACTATACCATTCCTCTTATTTATGATATTACCAAATTCCCCCTCCATGAAATGCTCAACAACCTTATTTACTAGAAGATGACTTCATTTTTAATGATTTTCAAGTGGCTAAATTATTTCAAGATCCTCTCATACATTCATCAATATTGGGATTTATACTTCTAAAACTCCCCATGATTCTCAAGCTTGTATGATTTCTCCAACATATGAAGATAACTATGTCATGGCCCAAAATCAACATAGAGATTTTGATGTCTAGCATTACCATAAAAAATTAGCTCAAATCCATGATTTTAATCAGGATGTGCATACCATTTCTATGGATTGTAAGTTATAATTTATGGTCATGTGCCTCCCATCAATCCTCCTCTTATTGATACTCCTTGGGTGGTAGAGCAAATTATGCATTTTGAACCTATGAAAATCTCTACATCTCCTTTACCACATATCAATCTAATCATTCCATCCTATCCTTCTCCCATCACTAAATCCAAAAGCACACCAATCTCTTGTACTCCATCTAATTCTTTTACTCCCAAAATCACACTTGATGCCAATATAACTAATGTATGTCAGATACATTCTAAATATGATAGCCATGACAATAAAATTATTAATATTGAAGTAGATGTCAAATATTATGGTCATCTTCCTACCTTACCTAGTGATTAAGAAATTCTTGAGTTACTTCATGCCTGGGAACTTCAACTTCCTCAGCAACATCATAATCTTGGAAATTTCAAAACTAAAAATCATTGCTTTAATAACTTTTTTTCTAGTATTGATCCTAAAACAAATCTAATTTCAGCCTTTCCTAATGCAACATACCAATTTTAAGATGGTAATACCATGCTTATTAAAGAAACCACTCACATCAAATATGATATGCCATCTTTTCCTCAAACAATTACATTTTCTTGAGAGATTTCACCTAATGGACATGGTAATTTTAGATTATTATTTGAAAAATATCATGGATATTTTGATTGGTCCTATGAGGACATGCATGGTATTGACCCTAGCATTATGGTACATAATATCATTAATTACCCTGATGGTAAGCCTGTGTCAAAAGCAAAGAATTTTTTTACATAATGTTTCAAATTTATGTCATAATGAAATCATCAAATTACTCGATGCTAAATTTATTAAAATGGTGGACTATTCTAAATGGGTTTCCAACATTGTTCCCATTTAGAATAAATTCACTATGGTTATTCACATTGGTATTGATTTACACGACCTTAATATTATTTTTCCCAAGGATAAATTCCCCTTACATTCAATATATGTCATCATTGATTCCATAGTTGGTTAAAAAATGATATCTCTTATGGATGACTTATTCGGATACAATCATATTCATATCTCTCCTGAAGACCAACATAAGACTACTTTCACCATAAAATGGGGCACCTATTACTATGTCAAAATGCCCTTCGGTCTCAAAAATTATAGAGACACTTTCTAATGTGAAATGACTCACATATTTTAGGATATCATTCACAAAATTGTTGAAATTTATGTGGATGATCTTATTGCTAAATCCAAACATCATAAAAATCATCTTTTTGATCTCACTATCATCTTTGACTATCTTATTAAATATAATATTAGACTTAATCATTACAAATGTGTATTTGGAGTCACATCTATAAAATTGTTAGGATTCTTAGTCTCTCTTTGTGGTATTGAGATTATCTTACCAAAATTAGTGCTATCATCAACATACCCATTCCTCATTATATTACTAACATTCATACTTATTTAGGAAGGCTTGGGGAAATTAGATGATTCATCCTTAAAATAACATATCAAATTCATTCCATCAATTTCCTTCTCAAGATAAATATTAATTTAGAATGGATATATCCATGTCAAAAATCCTTTGACAACATGATTTTTTGCTTCATCCACCTACACTTCATCCTCCATCCAATGATAAACCTTTGATTCTATATACTTCTTCAACACCTATTTTAGTTGGGGCAATGATTTCCCAACAAGATGATATAGGAAGAGAGTATGTTATCTACTACATTAGTCAACGCCTCATTGAATATGAAACACATTATACAAAAAATTGAGCATAATTGCCTCGTTGTCTATTTTATGACTGAAAAGCTTCATCACTAATACCAAACTACCTATGTCATTTTTCATTCCGACCCCCTTCACCATTTCTTCTCTAAATCCTTTCTTCGCAGAGATAGAATTGGCAAATGGATGGTCCTCCTTATGGAATTTTATCTTCATATCATTACTCAAAAAGTTATTAAAGGGAAAGTCATAACTAATCAACCTATTACAGCTCCCATTCCAGCCACTTCTTCCCTTCAAGATGAACTTATCAATGATAATATTCTTTACATTGAAGGTATTAATAAAGCTATCTCTCTTAAAGATTATTTTCATAGATTTGCCACTAATCATGAAGCCAATAATCTTGAAGAATCTTCCACTCCCTCTGGTACTACTAAACCAAAGGTAGTTATCAAGGAACTCCCTGAAATCAATGTTTATTGCATAAGGATACTTGGATCCTTCACTTTAATGGTGTTAAATGCCTTCAACAAGATGGGGTAGGTTTCATTCTCATAAATCATCTTGGTAAGATAATTATTTTAGATTTTCACATCACCTTTGATGTCACCAATAATATGGCTGAGTATGAACCTCTTATCTTAGGCATGAGAGTTGATCTTGACTTAGACATTCAATAAATTCATGCTTTAGGTGACTCTTAGCTTATTTACCATCCAGTTAGTGGTGATTATCAATGTAAAATTGAAAATCTCATTACCTACCATCAAATTTCAACCACTCTTGCTAAGGATTTTATCTCTTTGACTATTGAGCCTATTCCTACACATCAAAAATCCATTGTTGATTCTCTTACCTCTTCAAATTTTCTATTTCATCCACTTTATGTTCTTTCTGATCCTTCTTTTCTTATACAAAAAAGAAAATTTATATCTTCAACTCAGCCACTAGATTCACTTATTTGTCATATTGAGGATATTACCATTAGACAAAGCCCTTGGTATAGAGACATATTTCAATTCTTAGAACACCAAAATTTACTCCTAATTTAGACTCTCATAAAAAGAAACATTCATAAACAAAATTTCAAGTATGTATTTAGACATAACATCCTTTAATATCACAAAACTAAAGGTACCTTTTTCCAATGTGTTGTGCAAGATGAGGTCCCTCCTCTTATTGAATAAGAACATGGGAGCATTTGTGGTGGTCACTATCACAGACATGTCACAACATGAAAATGCCTATGTATGGGTTACTTTTAGCCTACTCTTGAAAATGATACAATTTAATATGCTAAAATGTGTATTCCATGTCATCTTCATGATGATATTATATATTAACCTCCTTGAAAACATAAAACTATTAAATCTCCTTGGCCATTTTACACATGGGGCTTTTATCTCATTGGTAAACTCCTTGTTTCTAAGATGGGCATGTCTTTATCATCACCACTACTAAATATTTTACCAAGTGGGTATAAGCCATGTACCTTGTTAACGTCTTTATCCTACCATTTCCAAATTAATTCTTAACCAAATTATTTACCACTTTGGCATTCCCCATACCATCATTTCTAAAAATGGTGTTAATTTCAAAAACAAACATGTTAAACAAATTTGTCACTGATTCAAAATCAATCACAAATTTACCACACCTTATCATCTGTAATGCAATGGTTAAGTTAAGGCCACAAATAAAATTATCAACAAAATTCTCCAAAATAAAATTCATGAAACCCACATATATTGGTATATTCATATTTACCCTACACTTTTGGCTTATTAGACTAACATACACATTGCCATTGGGGCAAATCCATTTTCTCTAGTCTATGGTTCTGAGTTAGTTCTTCTTTTAGAAGTTGAGCTTCCCTCTCTTTGTATATATCTTCATGGAATTATTATTGATGAATAATTACATGAATCTCACCTTCATTCCCTTGATATTATTGATGAACCTCATCTTTTTTCCTTGCAACATAACCAGCAATACAAGGCTCACATCGCTAGATAATATAACAAATGTGTTAAAGTTTGTGCTATTAATGTTGGTGATATTGTCTTTAAAGTATACTAAACCCATGACAAGAAAGGTAAATACACCCACAAATGGTGGGGCCCATATTTAGTTAATGAAATTATTGGTCCAAGAACCTATCATATTCAAACCAATGAAGGTCATGTTTTCAAAGAGCTCACCAATGCTCAATTCCTTAAAAATTATTTTTCCTAAACATTTACTTCTTGTCATGTTTTCTATCTATATCTATCTAAAAGTTTTTATAAGTTACTTAATCATGAATCTCTCCCTCTATAGCATTACCCTATTTTTCAAAAACTTTTATTCCTCCCTTTTGATCTTTTGGTTTCTTGATGTACCATATTCTTCTTTATCTTCTTGCATTTTCACTTGTTTTTTACACTCATATTTTTATTTTGTGAGTTTCTTTGTAAGACCACGGATAGGATTTGATATTCCTCACAAAACCAACATATTTAATCTATTTTTATTTTTAATTTTTTCTACTTGCCAATGTTGTTTTGGCATCCTCTGGGTTTTTATTATATGAGTTACTTTGTAAGACCATAGATATGATCTGTTATCCCTTACAAAATACTACTATTTCTTTGCTTACCTCCCTTTGATTTTTTTCTTGCTTTTTGGCACCCTTGGGTTTCAATTTTATGAATTTTCAACGTAATACTAAGGATAGGACCTAACCCTCCTCATAAAATTACCATCCTTTTCATGTTCTTGATCTATGTTCTCAACTTTAGCTTTTGCTTCTTTTTCTAGATAAAATTTGCACAACAATGTATGTTAACATGTTTTCCTCTATTTCCCTCTTTCTTATGATAAGGAATCACACTTTACTATAATTTTATCCCTATTTTCCCTTTGTCACATTTTTTACAATTAGAATCAATTCAAATCATTTCATGTGTCATTTCTCTTGATAGCTCCTTCCTTTCATCTCCACATTGGATAAAACAAGGTCATAGTCAATATAACACTTTTATTTTACCTAGATTTATGAGACTGTTAGATCCCATGATATTTAAAGTTATCTCTTTTAGAAACCTTGTCCCAATTATTCAAATCAATGTCATATTTAGCACCCATGTCGGGTTTTCCAAATCCATATCAAGGAGGAATAGAAAAAATGATCAAGAATGTTAAAATCCAAATCATTGGAAACAAAAAGAAATGATATCTAAATGGGAACATAAAATTCTCAAAATTCAAATTCACACAAAAAAACATGATTACAAGCACATATTATATCTCTAATCAAAACTCAAACTCTAAAATTATCCTCAAATAGAGCCAAGGTCCTTTGGGGTGTGGTTGGCCAATAGATTAGAATAGGGGATTTCAAAAAACTATATGGTGCTACCTAATTTTTCACACAAGTACCCAATCTTCATAGTATACTAATGACTCTAGAAGTGGTCTTGAAGAGTAGTAAACATGTCATGGGGATGTAGGTCCATTTTAATTTTCATCCATATAGATTTCATCGGATGATTTGTATACTCCATTTATTGACCAAAGACTTGTGTGGCCAAGAGAAGTTATTCATAGTCCTTGAGGTTGAAATCCTCTTGTTTTGACATACCTAATTTGAGTGTCTTGACTTCGATAAAGAGTTATTATACCTTGGTTTTTCCTTATTTATCCCCTCCACCCATTTTA
Organism: Torreya grandis; assembly: GCA_037957365.1. Classification (NCBI taxonomy): domain Eukaryota; kingdom Viridiplantae; phylum Streptophyta; class Pinopsida; order Cupressales; family Taxaceae; genus Torreya; species Torreya grandis. The sequence continues at coordinate 188,909 of JARHVA010003758.1, forward strand.
TTTTCCCCCCTTGATAGATAAATTGTGATTCCAAATTTATTTTCTATTTTTTAATTCTGTCTTCTTCACCTCTTAAAATCATGGTAGCACTAATTTGTTTCATTTTTATCTATCCTTAGATAAAAACATGTTTTAGCAACTATGGATTCTTCCTTTTTTTACACCATGATTTTAAATTTATACACTTAGTTTACTTTCATTTTACCATTTATCATTGCTCTATTATCTTGTTATTATATACACTTGAGTTTTTACCCTTTTCCATTGTTAAGTGAGGTTAGGTTGTTACTCCTCACTCATCAATGTTATTTTCACTTTTATGTTCTTTTTTACATTGATGATTAAGATGTGGATTGTTACTTGTCACTCATCAATGTTGTTTTACCATTTTGTTTTTGTTTATTCTTTTACTCATTGATTTATTTATTTTACCATCCTATTTGACATGTATCATTGGTTTGATTTGGTGAGTTTGCCTTTCTTACTTAAGGATAGCTTGTCTGAGTTATTCAATATTTAGTAGCCTTCGATTTTTAGTTACTTGATTTACTCCTATTTTTTGACTTGGTCATTTGGTCTAACATATCACCTATCACCCCAACTTGCCAAATTTCCCAAGTAAAACCCATCCTCATAGCACCAACTATCTTTATTTTTCTTTCATTTGTTTTTTTTAATCTTTAGTTTTGTAATTTTGGGTTTATTGAAAGAATTCTCTACACCCTACATAATCAAAACTAACACATCAAACAACCATCTCATGATAAAGGTATGTCAAGGTACACATTGAATTTAATTTTTAGATTAATTTTCCTTTTAGTCATTTAATTTCAATTATTTTTTCTTTAAAACACCAATTTTTTTTATAGCATCAACATTGTGTGTTAATATGTTCTTTCTCGAAGCACCATCACCTATTATACCTTAGTGACACATGATGAGATTCAAGTGGGGAATATGTATAAACATAATATTTTTAAATTTTATCACATATTGATGCTTTCCATCTTATAGGAACCCATCAATATTTAATATCTCTAAGTGGATTCCTTAAGGGGTGCATCAATAAAGGGGTGGATAGACATTTGATGTTTCATAGGATTATTGTCCCTTTTTACCAAATTATTACCAATCCAACCAGATCTTAAAGCCATTACCTAATTTATGTATCCTCCCTTTATTATTCCTATAATATTTTCCTCTTTCCATTACTTATTTTATTGTCTTAAACTCCTTTTTGAATAGTCAACCATACTTGGTTGACTGGGTCGACCTAATACAATTTAGGGGTATTCTTTACTTTCTTAGCTTGTTATCCCTTTAGCCGACCTATCTTAGACTTGATAAAATATCCTTGAAAACACATTGGGTTGATAGGGTCAACGATGTACATTTGATATTTTTGGAAGGATTTAGGGCAATATCTACCTATATATACAAGATCATTTTGGCCATTATTCATATGTGCAATCAAGAGTTATTATTCTCTAGTGCTTATCCACAATCTACTCTTCCACCATTCTATTTGAGGAAACATAGCTTAGGTTTATTATTTAGATAATCTAGTCTTTTAGATAATTCTTTGATGCTTTGGAATTTATTATTGATCCTTAAAAAATATAACAACCTCTTGTGAAACCCCTTTGGCAAAGGGAGAGATTGAGCTCAATGGGTTCACATTCAGGTAAGTATATTCTAACTTTGTTCTCCTCTCTTTTAGTAGATAAAAGTAACATAAGTGTTTTCTCAAATAATAATATCTTTTAGATTTTATGTATTAGGGTGTTACTCATACTTAATTTAATTGATGTTCCCTATACATGTTTGTTTTGTTATTTCTAACCCCCACTTTGTGCCACAAGCTTTGGTGTACACTAGATTAGATTTTAATTACTTGTTATTAGAATAAGTGAATGTTTTAAAACTTAGGAATCTATTAGGGTGGTTGTGTAATTGTGTTATATTGTATGCTTTGGAACCCTTCTTAACATGATATATTGTGACAAGTGATACATTAATCGAGTCTAGTAGATTCCCATATTGGTCATGTTCCCTATTAACAAGTGTATCCCCAATCATAAGTGTAGGTATGCTCTATATTATCTAATCCAGGATTGATTTATAGACATGATGCATTTTTTATTACATACAAACAATATTCTGACTTGATATATTGGTCTTAACTCTATCTATAATCTGAGCCGAGAGAGAAAATTATTGGCACTCCTTTGCATCTGAATTATGCTCCACCATGGAAAATAGTCCTCTTGTAATTATAGACTGGTCATCAACCTTAGCTACCTTGGGTTTCTTCTCACTATCTTGTCTTATTTATTGTACTCTAGGGGCATCATCTTTCTTGTTTTGACTTGAGAATCCATTCATTCATAAATTTACAATATGACCAACCTTTTGACAATTGAAATAAATTATTCCTCTTGATAGAAACACACCATGACTCATACCTCTTAACTAATGACTTTCTTCATAGTTACATATATATATTCATTCTTCAAGGACCTTCTATAATGCCTTTCTCTATAACTAATTTTTTTACATGAATAACAATACCCATTGAAAGGATTAGAATACCTTATACCATTAGATTTCTAGATAGGATTAGTCTTTATTGTATCAACACCATTATTCTTTGTTTCACCATTGATCTTATTGATATTATTAGTGTTCTTATTTTGGTCTTTATTGAAACCAATACCAGTTTTGTCATTAACATTATTTTGACTACTCAAGATGTTATTTATATCATTGGTACTCTTTTCAAACTTCACAAATGACTTAACATTACTTGATGCCTGATCCAACTCAACTCTCAAGGAATCTACTTTAGTTACATACCCTGCACATTCTTCTTCTTTGGCCTTTAGGCTTACAATCATAATCTCAAGTTGTGTCTCCAACTATTTGACTATTTCCTCTTATTCTTTAGAGTTGTTGCTTAGTATATCTTCAAATGAATTGATTTTCTCCTCATAGTATTTTATAAGAGACCTCATCACCATGATATTATTCTTCACCATCTTTAATTATTATAGACTATTCGTCAACTCTGCCTCAAAGTGTAGCACATCTTATTCTTCATTTAAATCACCAACAACACCTCCAATCCATATGGACTCTTCTTGAGTTGAATAGCTTGTTTCCTCAACCATGAAGAGTAATTCACTAAAATTAGGACCATCACCTTCATGGTCACTCTCATAATCACTTTTTTCACTCTCATCATATGATTTGTAATCTTCCTTGGTGTAAAATATTCTTTTATTCTTGTAAATTTTCTTCTTGTCATCATACCTTCTAAAGCTTTTCTTGATCTTATTAGACTTATAGGAATTTATATCATCATCATGACATTAATCATGCACTTCATAATCTTTTTCCTTATTCTTGTGTGGGCACTTTTTATTAAAGTGTCTAATCTCTCTATAATTAAAACATTTAAATGGAAACTTACCCTTGTATTTACCTAAACTAGTTTTCAACTTTCTTGCAAACATATCTATTAAATTATCATCATCAATATCAAATTCATCATTTTCTTTGAATTTATTACCTTGTGGATTCTTCTCTTTTAACTTATTTTCTACCTATGATGTAACTTCTTTCATTGCAAGTCTTCCTTTACTTATCCTCATATCATAGGCTGTTAGGGTGCCATCAAGTCCATCCATGTCTAGATTTTCTACATTGTGCATCTCTTCAATAGTAGACACTTTGGAGTCAACTTTGGAAGTTATAGATCTTAACACATTTTTAACAATAGTATAATCTTTCAATTATTTACCTAGGCATCTTATGATGTTGACCACTTCATCAATTCTCAACAATTAGGCTATAATGGTCTCATCTTCATTCATCCTTAGGATTTAAAATTGTCTTCTATGGGTTTGTAACTGAGCTAGCTTGATGTTAGAGTCTCCCTCGTTAATAGTCTTCAAATTTTCCCACATTTATTTAGTATACATACACTTCATCACCTTCATAAGTTCTACCTCTGATATGCCACATATAATACCATTCATTACTTTTGAGTTATTATCACTAGCCTTATTGCTTACTGCATCTATAGGAGGAATAGGGATGTAGTATATCCATATAAGACTAATTTAAAAAAATCATGGAATTGATAAATAAAATTTTCTCATCTTAACACTCTAAAAATAATAGTTGGATCCATTAAACAATTAAGCTTTACTTGTAGAAAAACTACCTTATGATTGACTAGCCATATTCACTAGATTAGGATATACCATAGGATATTAAACCTCTTGAAAAGGACATAATATGATAAAAAAATGTTGGAAGTATATCTAATAATATGGGGGTGAATTATTTTCCTTAAAATAATCCTTCAATTTCACTTAACATCCATGAAACATTCATTCCCATACATACATTAACCAATGTATAAACAAGCATCTATGAAAGCAAACTACATAAGAACACATGAGATATGTGGGAAAAAATATTGAGGGATAAAAAAAATAATACATAGATTTTAATATATTTCTATAAGTAATTAATAAAAATTTAATGAGGTAGCAACCCCATAAGGCACCAACCGCTTCTCTAGTTAAGCACCAACTCAAGTAGTCCTTTAATAAACACCAACTTTCAAGGACAAACCAACCCCCTAGGTAAACCAGTACCAATTTAGATACCTTGAATATATTATAATCCTTGGACACATATTTGACACTCAAATGAAGATGACCACCTTATTTTTCTCTTCTCACTATTTTATCTCTCTCAAACAGCCTATTTAGGCCTTCTCAGTCAACTAACCTTTTCTTTGGTATAATTAGGTCATATAACCTTGATCATCACCTATAAAATAATATTTAGATATTAATGACATATTTATCACATATTTATTTTGTTTTTAAATCACTCTACCTATTTTCCAAAACTCTACATCATTTGCTCATGTCCTTAAAATATTTAACTAGTTAATTAGGATTATTACACCTCTTTATATTGACTCTTGCTCTTACCCATATTGGTCAAATAAGAAAAATTACATAATTTTATAAAATTTATAAAAAAAATTCAAAATTGAAAAAAACACTACATAGATCAATCATCACCCTTAAGGTCCAAAACCACCATTAAGCCTACTAGAGACCTAATGCAATTAGGCCTTCTCTAAGCACACGTTTCACTTTGGCCTCCTTGGAATACCATGAGACTAAAAAAATAGATTAAAAAATTAAAAATGTATTAAATTATACCATTTATAATCTCACCTTATGTCCCCAATACCATTAATATCATTTCACTCCTTGAACCACCTAGTTAGGTCTACTCACAATTAGGCCTTCTCATTGCCAGAAAGTCTATTTTGTAAATATGATAAATACAATAAAATTGGACACATAAACAAAAAAAACAAACATATATATAAGTTACATGGCCTTATTATCATAAAAATTCCATTATATCTCAAAACATATGGCAAAAGACCATAAACTGATCATCTTCATATGCTCACTTAGAACTGCACACATGCCTTAAGAACCCAGTCAAAAGCCTTTGAATTTTAAAACATTTGTGGGAATTTATAATGAATAAAAATGTGTTTAAAGGAACCTATAATACCTATAAAACAACTTAATGTTCATTTTATTCTTCAAATCTATTCAAAAATACTTAGGAACATCATTCTCACTCACATATAGAAAATTGCCTATAGCGTCAAAAACACAGTCATAAAAACCAAGTATTAGAACATATATGGGAAAAATTTTATGAGTTTAAAATGGGTTTAAAATATCCTTAATAATAAATATAAAATATTTTAATACATATATTAAAATTTTTAATATCAATATTGGTCCTACAGACCAATCTCATGTTTTCACCGTACACAAATTTCACTATGTTTGACATGTCACTTTGATAAAAACTTTTTCATTATGTATGAGAATAAAAAAATATTATATTAAATGGTGAAATATTATATATGTATTAAAAAATTACCCCATGTATTTGGATCCATCCTTAATCAACTACAACCAATCCCTAATGTCATTCTCACTTCTACCTAATTTTCTCGTTGTCTTCCTCATTAGGTCTATTTAGTGATAAGTAAAATTTCATGAACATTTTAGAATATTTAAGGTATAAAAAATTATTATAAACGTATATTTTCACAAACTATAAGTTTCACACATCATCCTCCAACCATTTACATGCTTTGATTTGGTCAATCTTGTCTGCTACATCAAAAATCCAAGAAATAAGGGATTTTTTGTAGCTTCCACTCACTCTTATGATAGACAAAAAACCCATATATAATATTTTAAGAGTCATATACATGTAAAAAATATAAAAATAGGTAAAAAAAATTATTTTAAGTCATATCCAGCAAAATATTTCATATCATGTCATAATGAGGGTTTTAGGAGGGTTTAGACTCCCTTCCATTCTTAAAAATCATTCATAAAATATTTACCCTCAACTCCAAAAACAATGATAATAAATTACATATATTACCCTTACAAAAATTCCATAAAATGATCATTTTCTCATTCAAAGGTTGCACATTTCAATGAGCATAATAAAAATCTTCTTGGGTCTACAACACTTCATTCTATGCAAACAAAGAAAATCAACATCAATTTTCTTAATTTATACTTTAATTATGGACTTAAAACTTGTTAAATTTTTTTTCACAACCTATAAAACCTATTAAAATTATCTTATGAGCTCTGGCATCTTGGGAACTGAACTTGACCCCTCATTAGGTCATACTAAGTCTCTATGCACACTAGGCTTTGAAATGCTAGTCATACATAGACTTTGAAAACACTTTGAAACATATTTTAATATTTTCAACACATAATAATAATGTCATAAAAACTAATATTATGCTCACACACTTCCAAACTTCTTCACACAAGTATTATACTGCTCATCTCATCATGCATGTCTTCTCACTAGGTCTCTCAATGTAAGGACAAAGCTTAAAAACTGACCTTGGAACACTTATAAAGGATTATTTTCCTCTCTCACATGTTTAAATTTTTTTATAAAATCTCTCATTATTATACTAACATGATTTTGGAAGCTTCATTATGTTTTATGCATACACCACCTCACAGAAGTAGACTAGGCTTCTTGAGATACTTAGTACTTAACATTCGCTTACCTTGCATCATGATATTGAGCTTAGCATGCCATAAAACTTTGATGAATTACCAAGTTCATTCAAATAATATCTCAATATATAAATAATAGGTTTCCCTCAAAGTTTCTCTTGTCATAAGACTTCTTTGTCTCATACCACTCTACCATGCATGGCCTCAACTCTTGATCTTGATATTAATGATATCCATATTGAATTTGACATCAATGACAACATCAATTACTAAACAAAAAAATAGGAAAATACCTCAACATTACCCTCTGGTTGGATCCTACCACCTGTATGTGGATCCCTCTCACTTTTTTGTTACTCAACTAAGCATTCAAATGTAACATTGATTATTCATTCTACAGTGAAGCAAGATTTCACCATGTGACATAGAGAAAAGATAAAATACCTTCATAACTTTTATATGACTTATCCAATGACTATTTTTATTTTTTTAAAAGATTTATCTTCACAAAATTTGTCTTGATTAGCCTTCTTCTTTGGATCTTTTGTTTGTAACAAATGTTTTGACTTTTCTCAACAATTTTCTTAAACAAAAGACTTAGTCATTTCTTTTTGAAGTTTTCAAAACTTTTGTTTATAAAAAAAGTTATAAATTCCTTCACAATACTCTATTAGACTATTTCACTTCAAAATATGTAAATACTAAACCATTTTTAAAACTTGTGAAGTAAAACCTATGAAGCAAAAATTATTAAGGAAAAATTATAGAGTATTGATTTATCCTTTTGAGATGTATCCATTTTCATGAACTTGGACCAAACTTTGAAATTTTTATGATTAATGAATCTTTAAACCAAAAATTGGTGTTTCCCTTCATGGTGAATATAAATGGGCATGGAGTCATCGAGCAACCTTCTAAAGTAAGCCATTCATCTTCTAAAGAAATCCTACGTGTTGCTTGATTACTAATTATGAATCTAATAACCTTCTAAAGCAATCCATTGGGTATGAAGTCATTTATGAAATAAATACACTTCAATATATAAGTATAACTCAACTACAACCAACTCAACGTATTACTAAATATATGAATTGATATTTACACATCAATAATAGGAAGAAACAAGGAAAAAATAAATGCACAAAAGTACTTAGGGAAATAAAACAATTGAACTATTGTGATACAACACTTAGAGAAAATAAAAATGAAACTAGACTACTATATATAAATGAAAAATAATTCAATATTAGTGCTTTATATGGATCCTATTGACTGGGATTGTTATCTCTTCTCTATTAAGCATTGAAAGCTAAAAAGCATTAGTTTATTTGTCGCCTGTGATGACATAAGGACCACTCTATATTGCATCAAAATTTGTGTGATTCCCAAAATTTGATCTATCCATGTCCTATTTGAGCACTAAGTCTCCTTCCTAAAAACATTTATCATGAGCCTCATTATAAAATGGATTCTTCACTTGTGCTTGATGTAGATCTAAGGTATGCATCACCTATACTTTGGTCTCTTATAAATATATTAGTTCTACTATATATGATCATTTTAAATTAGCTCTACATGGTGGGTAAGCTCTAGTTATCGTAATTCATGTGACATAGGTAGCCTATCTTGTGTTCCATATACCAATACAAAATGAGAATTACATATGGTCCTTTTGAGAATTATTGTGTCTACCCATAGGGTTGCTTTGAGATGTGTATACCAAGTCTTTTTATTCCCTTCCATGGTTCACTTTATTATGTGGATAAGGTTTTTATTGGTCAACTCAATTGATTCATTACCTTAAGTTTAATAATTTGAGGAGGTAATCAAATAGATGTTGTGTTTGACCTCCCATTTTTTATGTTTTAGTTCTAACAAAATCCAATGCATTGTCATAGACAATGGTGGCTAGAACATCAAATATAGTCTTAATTTCCTCATGAAAATATAAGATGGATGTTGCATTTTCTTCTTTGAGAACTACCTCTTATATCCATCTTGTAAAATAGTATTTGGAAGTTAGGATCCACTAATTTCCATAATTTGAAGGAGGGTTGATCATTGTAATGAAGTTTAAACCCCACTCAAAGAAGGATCGATCAAATTGAATTGGATGAAGTGGAAGATTTACTAGCCTATATTTTCCTTTGAATAAGGCACATTTCCTTCTATTCTCACCCATCTAAGAAAATATTTTGAATAGACTTGGTCAATAATAATTGGCCCTCATTATTTTTATAGTAGTGTTTTTGGGCAAACAATATCTTCCTAATAATCCATCATAGAATTATTGAATTATCTTTCTAGTCTGATCTTATTCTATATGTCTTAAAATATCTCTATTTATGTCTTTTCAAAACAAAAAAATCATTGAAAATCATATAAGAAATAACTTGTAACTTTAAATTTCTTCATTTGGATTTGTCAAACCCTATTGGATACTCACCAAACTAGAGAAAGGCCTTCATGCTTTAAGTTTATAAACTAGGATGATCCTCATGATCTATTTTTTCCTCTTACAACATAACTACTAATTCACCATTAGATTCTTAGTTAGTATCCAAATGCTCACACAATCCTCTTCCCCTTACAAGATTGGTGATTTTGATGTCAATATCATATTATATCACCTTGGTCATCTATCCATATTTTTTTCATTGATGTCTCCATTCCACAAAATATATTTCACACTTGGATGTTAGACCATCAATTGAATATTTTTATTACAGATCATGTCTCTAAATTTTTTCAATGCTCTAATGACATATAACACTTTTTTTCCACAAAGATATATCTCAATTCATTAACTTTAATTACTTGAATGAATAAAATAATGGGTTGCTCTATTTTATCATTGGTTTTTTATACTAAGATTGTAGAGATGCCCTCATCTCCTTTGAAATCATAAAGGAATAAAACCTTGTTATGGTGTGGATTCATAAGTGTGGGGATTGGAATATTAATATTTTGATTACTTCAAAGTTGACCTTACCTTCTCTTATCTAGCTTAAAGTGGCACTCTTCTTGAGCATAGAGGTAAGTGTCATGACCAATGAAGTAACATTTGGTATAACCCTTATCATAAATTTTATCTTTCCCAAAAATATTTAGAGGTTTTTCTTATGTCTTGGTATAAAAAGGGACATAATGGATTCTATTCTCTCTAGGTCAATGTTTAAACTATCCTTTAAAATAATGTACCCTAATGGATAACCTTCATGGAAAATAATACAATCATTTTTGGGTTTAAAGATACCCCAAACTCTCTACATATATCGAAGACTTGCTTCAAATGATCCAAGTGATCAAATACACATTTTAATAAAATAGTGATATCATCAAGGTAAACCAAGATCATATCATTGATCAAGCCCCTAAAGGCCATGTTTATAACTCTTTTTAATATTTCACCATTATTGGTCAATTTGAAAGACATCTTTATATACACATAGGTACTCCATTTAGTATTAAAGGATATCTTGAGTTGAACAGACTCCTTATAGCCTGAGTAACCATAAATAAGATAAAACCTTTCAACCCCTACTACTATTTATAAGATATATTGCATGGGTGGAATGGGATAGTGATCCTTGATGGATTTTCTATTTAGTTCCCTAAAATACACACACAACCTAATCTCTCCACTCCTCTTTCTCACTTGGAGTAAATTTGATACTCAAGAGTGTTTAATAAAGAAGATGATATTAACATCTATGAGATTGGTTAGTTCTTCCCTCATTAGTAGTTCTAATTTGGAATTTATAGGCCTTTACTTATAACTAATTGGCTTGGTGTTAGGGTCTAACTCAATTGTATGCTAGGCCAAGGTTGGGTAAAAACCCTTGAGATCTTGGTAATTCTATATGAATATATTATCATAGTTTCTACAAAGGTGAATAAGCCTTTCATTCTCAGGTTGAATGCATACATTTATGTCTCTTAGTAGTTTACCATTAGAAATGAGCAATTTGTAAAAATTCTCTTTATTTACCATCATGTTCCTTATCTCACCCTTGAATTGATCATCAGAGTTAAATATGTTGTTTATCATGACCAATCCTTTGGGAATCTTGTTCCCTTTTAATTTGATGATTTTATCCCCATACTATGGTTATATCTTGACTAATTTTTTGAAGAAAACACTACCTCCTCTTATATAAAATTGATGAACTATACATCAATATTGAACACTTTCTAATTACCATCATTATCATCCACTATAGGTCTAACTATATTGTTGAAAATCTATATTAAATCTCTCACAACATCAATAGGGAGGTCATATTGAGAGAATATTATGTCAAACCTATTTGCATCAATATTTTACTTCCTCAGCATAACTTGTATGTTGAAATCATTGAATATTTCAATAAATTCATATAATCTATGTTTATAAGCCTTTAATAGACTATTTTTATATTCATTTTGGGTTCTCACTTGATTCACAACCATATCTCTATCCCTAAATACATGTAGTGTCTTATTTTCTTTCTTTTATGCTAATTGGAGGACTTAGATCAACATCTCATATTTGTCCACATTGTTGGTATAACTAAAATATGAATTGAATGCATGAAATTATTTCCCTTTTAAGGAGATATCATCATAATTACTACACATACACCATTTCTTATTTTGGAGCCATCTACGAATAGTTTCCACATGCCTTCAAGGTCTTATCAAGTTTTCCTAAGGTTTGACACAATAGAGTCCTCCTCAAGGATGCATTAATTGCCTAGTCATATTCCATCCATATAGTAATATGGATGAAATAAATAATGCTCATTATCCTAGTTATCTAGTGTTATATATGGGACTTCCTATAGAGGTGTGGTAGTCTCATAAAAGATTTAACTATATTCAAGGTCATGCATTGTATAATTCATCTCAATTATATTTGGTGAGTATGGGTTTATATATTTTACAAAAATACACCTAGCCTTTATAGTCACTATGATTCCATATCTATTCCTCAAAAGTATGTGTGACTAATAATAAGATAATTACCTACCCATTTTTTAGTGAATTATCTTTAAAGGAAAATGGGAAAAAGGGAGGTAGGTATATAAAAAAGATGTATTGGGTAATGGAGAGGTGAAGAAATGCATGCAAGGTAAGATTAAATACCTTAATGACCCATATAGTTTTTATAACCATTTCATCTAGATGAATAACTCCTTTTATAATTGGGTTATCCTCTATACATAGTATATCAACTATCTTTTTAGGCATGACTGAGTTACTCGTACCTAAATTAATGATATTGTTATGGATGAGGTGTCTACATATGATCAAGAAGATATAAAATGGTGGTGGACTACTACATTTTCTAGGATATCCTTATTTTGGTTAACATAATATTATCAAATTAGCTAGAGAGGCCTTCACTGGTTTATGAGAATGAAAGTTATTCAATACATCTTATAGCAAATTCTTCTAATAAGGAATGGATAGGGCCTCTCATATACTCATGTTAAAGCTTGTTTTATTCATTTTTTACACTTTATTAAATGTAATTTGAGTCCCTTTTGTCTAAATATTTAAGAGAGAAACCTCCTCTTTAATTTTCTAACCTTCTTGAGATTGATTCTCCTTTTGAATAGGTTTATTTATTTAAGCTTGGGGGAAAATAGGAGTCATTTTCTCTTTGGAAAATTCATATGGAACCTATAAAGTAGAGGTATATCCTAATGAGGAATATTTTTCACCCATCATTGCTATTTTTTAAACATTATATTATAAGCCACTAGATTTTTGATTGCATATGGCACTTGGTTCTAATTTATGTTGATGAAGTAATTTTCCTACAAATTTACCAAAGTGGATTCATCCACCTATGTTTGGGCCTATTCACACACTTCTTCCATCTATGAATTTTATTCATTTAGATACTAATAAGGGAATTATATAATTTTCACCATCAAATCTTGATTTACCATTCCATTTCCACTGGTGGCCTAATTATGTGGTTGATTTCAAGGAAAAAACTAGTCATAATCTTTGACTAGATTATTTTAAATTGGAATACGGACTTTATATGTATGAAAAATATTAATTTTTTTCATATTAGGTAGTCTAAAGTAAGTGAGTTAGACTTGGTATTGTGAATTAATTTGATAAGATGGCCTAATATTTTGGTAAAACTAATTAAACAACTAGTATGGTCTATAATATTGGGTTTATTACATATTTAAGGCTGCTAGTTCATTCCCAAAACATTTCAAAAATGACTTAAATTCATGTAGTTCACTAGGAGTGATCCAAAATTTAGAAGTTTTGATTGATAAATATCACAATAAAAAATAAATAACATAGTAACAATGAATTCTCTGAGAAGAGATGTAGTATTACTCCAGATCACAATACAAATATATGCTTATCTCTGGGAAGAGATGTCTGTCCTCACATTTAGGGTTACCTCTTATTTTATACACAATTTGAAAGCATGGGGAGGATTTGAAAGGTCACCAATCTAGATGGAGATGAAATGGTTTGACTTCCAATATTTAAAACAATACAAAATTTGAGGAATTACTATTTTTAGAAACTTACTATTTTTAGACTGCACTACTAAAATTAAAATTTGAGGCACTTACATTGGGTTTTCGGGGGTAAAAATTCGTTGAGAAAAGATACATGACATTTTTTTATGTTCCCCTCATTATTATCTTTCCAACGGTTCAAACGGCGAGTTAATTGGAGCTACGGTGCAAAAGTTATGGCTTTCGGAAGTTCCATCATCAATTGGGGTGGAACTGTCACCCGAATTGTCGCCTAAATTGATGCCTGGATCATTCCTCCCTCCTTGAAAATCACTGGTCCCCATTTCATCAATGCTCCCCATTAGGTGTGGTAGTTTTTTATTTATTTTATTCTCTATGAGCCACTCACCTTGATGGCTAAGTTGGCCCCTTTTGACCACTCGATAAAGCAAAATAGAGCATCCTTGTGTTGAATTCATCTAGGTATCCACAATCTGATCCTCTTCCACTGGAGAAAAAATCTAAGGATCAATTTCATCAATGTCAAGTTGTTCTACTACAACTAAAGTGTCCAAGAGAGGTGGATGATATGGTTTGAGGAGCTCCATATTGAATATTGGGTGCAGACCAAGGTAGGTTGGGAGGTTTAACTCAAAATCATTTTCTCCAACTCTTCTGGTGATGGTGTAGGGACCATATCACAGAGGCTGAATCTTTCTGTGTGGGCCTGCAAGTCATTCCTTCTGAAGCTGCAACCAAACCTTGTCACCCATAGCAAAATGGTGTGTAATCCTATGTTTGTCATGGCGTTGCTTATACTTATGATTCATCTTCTCCAGGATGCCATGAAATTGTTGCTGGAGGTGTTGGATTTGTTCAATAAACTTGGTAGCTTTTGCTGCCTTAGATCTTCCATGAGGTGTATATTCCATGGTGGAAAATGGAACTGCTATATCAATTAGTGCCATGGGTTGGAACCCAGAACATACTTGGAATGGACTGTGCTTGGTTGAGCTATGCAATGCCCGATTGTATCCATGTTGTATGAAAATAAGTCCCTCATCCCATGTGTGTGGATGTTTGGAGTGATACATCCAAATCATGTGAACAATCAAGTGGTTTACCACCTTTTTTTGACCATCAGTCTGTGGATGGAAGGCTGTGGACTTCATCAGCTTAGTATCCATCATCTTCCATAGAGTGGACCAGAAGATGCTCAAGAACCTACTAGCTCGATTTGAGAAAATGGACTTGGGAAGACCAAAATGGATCCATACATGGCTAAAATATAGTTGAGTAGTTTCCTCAGTAGATATATTTTTCTTACAAGCAATCATGATAGCCATTTTTGAAAAATGATCAACTACCACAAAAATATAGTCCTTACCATGTTTTAAAGTGGGAAAACCTGAGAAAAAATCCATTAAGACGGATTCCCAAGGCCTGGTTGGTTCTGGAAATGGAGTATACAATCCTTGCTTCTTATTTTTTGGCTTGGCTATCACACATGGGGTGCAAGATTTGAGATATCTTTCCACATCCTTTCGCATATGGGGCTAGTAGAAGTGTTTTTGAAAAATTGCCAATGGTTTCTCAATACCAAAGTGTCTAGCTTTCCTACTGAAGTGTGCTTCCCATATCATCTTTTGTTACTCTGCAATTGAAACATAGATGTGTCCCATATGACAGAGGACATTATCTTGAAAATAGAAATAAAAAACATGTGTACCTTTTTGAAGTGCTTGATATGTATCAGCAAAGGTAAGATCTGCTTCATATAGGGCACCCCAAGTGGCAGTCTCATGTCCGCACAGGTCCAAAACTATTGTGAGTGTAGTAATTGGTGGGTGACTCAGACAAATTATAGTTGTATTTGACCTCCCCTTTTTGTGTTTGATTATCAGGTGGAATTATTGAAGATATGTGACCCACTTTTGATAAAAATGACTTAAATTCATGTAGTTCACTAGGAGTGTTATATAGTTAGTGGGTTGATTTCAAGAATTATAAGTGATAATGAAGGTTGAGAATTAAATTAATTAGGTGATGGTTCTATAAATATAAGAATGGGAAGTCTAGGAGTGATAATTCTAGCATGAATTAGATAATTCTCAACCTTAATAGAAATATCATATGAATCAAGGAGTATTTTTCCTCCCATATATTGGACCATTATAGCTATATGACTATTTATATCCCTTGAATAATATAAAAATGTAATATTTAGATATGGATTGACCAAGGGTGGTATTTTATACTAGACTCTTTGGAATCTAAAATTAAAATCAACCATAAACTCATGTGGGGCTCTCTTAATGGTGAAAAGCTATTCCACCAAAAATAAGTGGTCACTCTTGTCTTCAAATTAATTGAATTTTTTTCCTAGCTTGACCCACCTATTAATGGAGCCAGGTGTGAGGCTCCTATACCATTAGAAGGTTTTCCTTTTTAAGAAGAGGCAAATAATCTAACTACTAAGTTATATTTGGTGACATTATGGATTGAGTAAATGTTAACAATATATTGTATATGTTTTATGGGGGTGGTAGCATTCTCACTGATAAAATATGACATGTTTTTAAGTGATGAAACTAAAATGTCATCATATTGAGATAGAAATAAAGGAATACCTCCATTAACAAACATAAACAACTAGCCTATTCAGGCATCCATGAAAGAAATAATATTCCTCTAGATAATGGAAATATACCTAAAAGAGGGGTAGACTAAGATCTTGGGAGAGATTATCTTGAATCACACGATCTCCTAACAAAAGACTAGGTTTATCTAAATCTTTTGATGCTATAAGGTATTGGTATTTTAATAGAATTAAAAATAATACCTCTTAAATATGATCTCATTTATCTTGGAATATATATGAAACATTGATCCTTATAAACTATAAATAATTAGAATTGTTAGGTGCTCTTTAGAGTGTCTTCAACACTATTGACTAATAATAACATCAAAATCTTGGTTAAATATTTGATGTGGCCCCATTACACATGACATAAACTACTTTCACTTAAATAATGCACCTATTGAATTGAATTACGGTTTAGTTAGACAATGGGATCATCCCCTAAGGTGTGGGACTCTTGTGCTCCTTGGGATGAACCTATAGATAAGGACAAATTCATTCTAATTTAAATGAATTTTATTTAGGATCGACATGGAAGAATAAAAGAGCTAAAAGGAAAACTACTACTAGTATGAAACCTAAAACTTGAGGGTAAAAGGAAGAAGGAATGATGAAAAGGAAATGGTGATGTAAAAATACTAGAAAGGGCATATTTACAATATTTTAATAACACACTGAAACTACAAAAAATAATAAACATTACATAATATCCAACATAGACACTTTAATTGCATAAATAATGTGTATGTAGGCATGAGACACAATACAACACTAAGATGTATGATAAACAATCCAAAAATAGTGCCCATATAGGCCTAAAAATACATATAATATGATCTATAAGAAAATTCTAATTTCTACATATAGGTGTGGAGAAATGGACAATAATGAGAGGGGTGAGAGGGGTGAGAACTACCCACAGGCAAAAATTTAAAAAACAAAAATACACATAGAATGTAATAATCATGAAAAAAGGCAAACTCAATTCTCATTAGTTACAAGGCTCAAGAAATAAATGGGATCATGGAGGTAAAATTTTAGTAGCATTACTATCCAAAAAAATGTTGACCATTTTACAATTTAAGACTTGAGACTTTATAGGAAATGGCAATCCCACAAGTCATAGATTACAATCAAGAATATAGCTAAGAGAATTAAATTAAACATCAAAAATCCATACACTTAATCTCTATGTAAATTATATGGGGATGCCTAATTTCATCCTTAAGGCATGGTTATGATTACCTCAAACATAAACTTGTCAACTTGGCACTCTCTCTCATTGGTTGTACAATAAGAAATATTTAATCACTTAAAATCCACAATTTTATTTCTAAGATTTTATGTGTAGGAATTCATCTATAGATCTCATAGAACTACTAACTTGGAATATTTTGTCCTAACTTTGTAATTTTTATTTTTAATACTGCTCCTTATGGATTTCCATGTCATGCTTGTCATTAAGATGCTCCTTTGTCTTGCATGCTCTAGTCATGATCTCATTATGCTTATTTATCTCATGAATTAATGCTATTATATATATTAACATTAAATATAGTATACTTTCACTTAACTCAATTCATTGTGCTAACTACAAATTCATCCCATGTCATTCTTATTATAATTTTGTGATCCTTATGACACCATGCTTTGATTCTACAAATCTTAGTCTTAATGGTCTTGAAAATTAGATGGTAAATTAATTTTAGGCTTGTGTACTAATGGCATGGCACCATTCCATTCATCAATTCCTTTGTTACTTGGTTACATCACCACTTTAACCCATTGAGTCCCAGCCATAGTCCGTGGCCTTCATGTGTCACTATGTGCTCAGATCTTACCATCTCCATATGGTACCCTCTCACTCTTCCATTAATTATTTGAGCATTTATATGTAATTATGACTATTCATTCTATATTCAAGTATAATTTAACCATGTGGCATCGAGTGAAGATATAAAACCTTCAAAAATTATATACGACTCATCCAATGGATATTTTATCTGATAAAAGTTCTTACTTTTATGAATAAATTTTTTGAAATAAAAAACATAGCCCTTTCTTTCCAAATTCATAAGAAATTTTTTTTAGAACAAAAGTTATGAAGTCCTTTGTAACACTTTCTCTAACTACTTCATTGTAAAAGACATGAAAACTAAACCTTTCAAAGGAAAAACTATAGAATGTTGATTTCTCCTTTTGAGACTTAGCCATTTTCATGAACTTAAATTAAACTTTGAAATTTTCATGACTACTAAAAGTTTTGAATTTAAAATGGTGTTACCCATAATGGTCATTTAAAATGTTTAACATGACCTTGAGCCCAATATGTCATTTTCTAAAGTAAATTCAAGCACTTATAATTTCTTGTAGTTCATAACAAAGAGTTTTGATTGTCATATCTGGGTTTGATAATGGAGGCCCAAAATCTAGGTTATAAATGTTAGTCCAATGTTTTCCCCATAAATTTTCCATTTGTTATTGTGAACATGACCCATTTTCATATAATAAAATATGACCCCTCTAAAAAATCTAAACTTAAGAAGTTTCTTAGAGCTCAAATCTTCTCACACTTGGTCCTCATCCATGTAAAATCATAAACCCCTATTACATATTGATCAACTAAGTGTTTCATAACATTCATAATGAGTGAATGGTTTCCATGAATATCTCTATAGTCACCTATCGATAAATATGTATCCTTTATGTGTTTCAATATGAAGGTTTCCCCTACTTAGAATATTTTATGCTAACTATTTTATTTCATAAAGTTTAAATTATGCAAGTTTTCTTGGGATGACATTACCCTAGAGTCCTACTTGGAATTTCATAGAGCTTATTTAGTATAATGGTAAGTTTTAATTTGATTTCATGGCCTTTTTATGACTTAATCACTTTTAAAAAATCTTGCAAGAGCGTAATGAATGAGAAGATACCACATGGAACCTATTTGACTTATTAGTCTCATAGGGATGTCAGAGCTATAGGATCCCCAAGAGATCTTGATGAATGAGAAGTTTCAATGTGAAACCTATATGACTTTTTAGTATCCCAAAGGTGTCAGAGCTATAAATTCCCCAGTATAGCTTAAAAAATGAGAATCAACCATGTGGAAACTATTAGACTTGTCAGTCTCTTAGAGGCATTAAATTCTTTAAATCCATATGAGATCCTAGAAAATGAGAAGCTTCCATATGGAACCTATCACAATTGTTAGTATATATAAGGTGTAAGAGAGGTTAGATCTAAATGAATGAGGATATTTTGTGTGTAATCTATAATCTTTTTTTAGTCTTTTGAAGGCATCAAAGTTGTTATAGCCCTA
Source organism: Torreya grandis (assembly GCA_037957365.1). NCBI lineage: Eukaryota > Viridiplantae > Streptophyta > Pinopsida > Cupressales > Taxaceae > Torreya > Torreya grandis. The sequence goes on from JARHVA010003758.1 coordinate 208,475, forward strand.
AGAGAGTATAAAAAATAAGAAGATGCCATGTGGAACTTATAATACGTGTAAATCTCCTTGAGGCATTATAGCATTCAAATCCCCAATAGAACTTGACCAAACATATACTAACATGTGCCACTTCTATGTAAAATAATTAAAAAGGTCTATAAATATATTGAATTATATAGAGGGGAAGTATAATTAGATCCTAAAAAAATCATAAAGTATCATATGTCACTTATGTATGCCAAATGGAAGTGTTGTATTCAACACATCCCACCTTGTATTTTATTTGAAAAGTGGGGACCCACTTCATTTTACTAGACTTATTTATTATTTAGGTTATGTGTGTGTGTGTGTTTGGGATGATTTTATTATTATCTGTAGAAAATTTATGTTTTAGACTTTGAATCACTTTTAGGTGAACCTAATTTCCATTGGAAGGACATATTGAAACTAATCTAGTAATGGAAATTTTAGAAGTTTGTTATGTATGACAAGTATTTGAGTTTGCTTATTCAGGTTATTTTATTTAGAGTTACTTATTTAGATTAATTTTATTTGAAAATATTAACACTTTGGGAAATTTATTATTTGATTTTTGGTCTTTAGGAACTTTTAATTAGAACCTTTATTTTAGGATTTCCTCAATGGTAGATCTTTGGTCAGCAAATTTCCTTTAGACCATTTTTTTGTTACTTATTATGAAATGACTTTACTTTGGAAATTTTTAGTATTTATAAGGTTTTGGTCTTTGATAACTTTATCTTCAGTAGATTCCATTAAAAATGTTTCATTTGGGAAATTTATCTATGGCAACTTCCTCTTGAATGATAATATCCTCGAAGAACACTTGGTTTTTGATAACTATTCCTTCGACAAATTTCATTTTGGAAGTTTCCCTTCAACAAATTTTAAAAAAATCTTCATAAACAAGTATCTCTAAATAGCATTTTTTTCTTCAAGTCTTTAACTCAAAATATTGGGCTCACCATATCATATCACTCATACTGAAGGCAAAGGTTGAACCCCCAACTAAACCATATAGTGATAATTGTATAAATAAAAGGTAACATCGAGGCACCACAAATGAGTAAGCATCTTATGTGGCATGATCACTAACCTAGGTGGTCAATTTTCTATTCAATGAAGGTGACAAGTTCATAGATGTTGGTGATTAATGGCACATGAACTTGAATGAATGCATTAAGTTATAACATCAAGCCCTTAACTATGTTCACCTTATTTGAGTTTCAAGAGCTCTAGTGCACATAGCCTTATAAGATTTTAAAAATCTTAATTACATATAAAAAACTTAAAATTTGCATAAAAAATTTTATACCACCATTTTCAAGTACTTTACTCACACTAGCATTAACAAATAGCAATGTTGTATTCATTCAGAACATACAAGGGTGATCCACTACCATCCAGGTTCTCCATCAAGGACTCCATAGAATACCTAGACATGGTTTTTGATGCAATAGGGTTCAAATATAACTTCTTGGCATTATGGGTGGTCATAGATAATTTTGATCCATTTTCATGTGAGGAGGATGTCTTAATAGAAGAGAAATAAGTTGTAATTGGCTTTCTGCCATTTAAGTGCCAAACACTCTTCTCCATAATTTCCAATCCATAATTCATGTTGTACATCAACTTATTAAAAGAATTATTATTCAAAGGTAGATTTCATATGGTGGATATCTACACTATGTCACCAAAAACACAAACATTTCATACATCTTAGGTGATGCATTTATGAGTTGATACTTTCACTATTAAGGAAACTGCCATGAACCTCATGCTAATTACCTAGTTTTGAATGGGAATTTTTATAGGCATGGGATTATTAAATAAATTATTTGGCCACCCAAGCATCATTTATTTCATTTATAATGGGTTCCCATAAATTAAATACTCATCACTTTATATTGAATCTATTCATTAGGGGAGGTTATTAGTGCTTTCCTGCATGAACAAATATTGTACAAGGATAAGAGGCTTGAAGGTGGGAATTTATACATGATGTTGTATCTTTTGGATGAAATCATGGGAACTATTTATAGACATAATATGACTTTTTTGAATCCCAAGACTAACTATATCAAGAATATAATCTATGACTTATATTATTTTGTTCACATCTATGCATATGTGATTAATATTTTTGAAAATTCATAGGACTTGTATCTTCAAGTTTGTACGAAAATTCATGGCCAACCTTTAACTAAGATTTAAAATATCATCAAAAATAAACTCATATATTTGTGTGATTATTATATATACCCATATTATATGTTTATAATGGTTGTTGGACATAAGGTAGACCCTTTTTGGCTCCCTAAATTTGTCTTAGATAAAGTTGTCATGTAAGAGATTGCTTTCCAAATATGGAATGGTATAGATGAGGGATTGATAAAGATTAAGAAAATAAATTTCCATGGATCCCATATCACCATTAGGAGAATAAAAAATACATTTTAATGAGGTTGGTAATGCAAGGAAGGACTATGCTTTGGCCACTTTGACCCTATGGGAAAACATAACAAAAGATTCACAATCTTTGCATCCCATACAAGAATGAATATTTCAACCAAGAATTCTAGTTCCTTAATTCAAAATATTATGAATAACTAAATGAGAGGAATAATAATATTTGCCTAAGTAAAAATTTTTTGAGGGTAATACAAGCAGATCCCTCCCTTACACTCATTCAATCTAAATTTAAGATCCCACCACTAGGGGGATACAAATCACTTAATTTTTGGAGTGGTAAAGCTTTCTGACAAGTAGTTAACCAAATCTAGGAACTAAAATAGCCACCTAATATGATAACATCTCAATAAATGTAAGAAAAAGTGGTATGGAAAACATCAACTATTGGATAACATGATGAAGAGCAAGTACTAGGGGAAACATCAACAACTACTCATCAACAAGAAGAACATACTCCTCTAATTAAAACATCTATTATTGGATTGAGTAAGGTAAAATAAAAATTAGTAGAAGAGATAATTTAGGGTAAGGATAACACTATTGGGTAAGAATAAAATATTATATTCCTAGACTCCTTTGATGAGGAAGATATAGAACTTATTATGGTGGCTTTAGCAGCCATAGCATCCAATATTACTCTTCCCTCTCCTACCCAAAAGGTAACTACTTCTAAGGTTGAGAGGAAAACAATTTGATATCAAACAAAATCTAAGGAAAATATGCCATAAAATCCATCCATGGAGGTAATAAGAAGAGAGGCACAACCTTCAATTAAAGGTGAGCCAATACATGAAGTGGAGGAAGAGTAGCTACATCAAGCTAAAGTATTGAGATTTCAAGGATTGAAATAAAAGACAGCCCTTAATGGTGAAAATATATTAAAGGTTATCTACTCACTTCTCCCCTAAACCTTTCACCTCTTATGTCATTACCAATTATTTATTCTATGCCATTTCTAGTTTTCTCTACTTTTACTCTTATATCAACATTACCTACTATGCCTATTTTCATTATGAAAAAATCTACTCCAACCTTTAATACCTCAATATCCACCTTGGCTCATTCAATATCCACCTCTACTTCTAAAACCACTAAGTAACCCATCACCCAAGTTGGAGCCTCCTTTACTCAATTGGGTTCACCACTACCCTCATTAGGACTAGTTAAAACCACATTAGTGGTGGTAAACAAGATATCCTCCAACAAGGAACATGTCTGTGTTTTGCATCCCATGCCACACTTAGGAAACATATAATAATTAAATATAACTAGGCCCTCAATACTTAAGCAACCCACTTATCCTAAAATTGAGCCTAAAAAGGATACATAAAAAGAATCCCAAGCATTAGATATGTCAAAGATGACTCTTCCAAATTGGGCTAAGGAGTTAAGAGCATTAGCTTTTAAGAGGCCCATTTTGAAGATCACTAATCTTCCCACTATGATATCCCTCTTTGAAAAAGTAATAGACTTATCGTAAAGGATAAGGAAGATGAATATATAAGATAGTAGTGGTAGATGCCTAATTTTATAAGAAAGAAAACAAATTTACTCTCTTACAAAAAGATAAGATAGAAATAAGGGTCAGTCCACCTACACTGAGGACCTTAAATCTTATATGTATACCCACATTGAATTAGTATTGGATATACATGAGGGAAAAATTCATGCCAAAAAATAAATAGAAGAAGAGATAGAGATTCTTAGAGAGAAACACTAGGTAAGCTATGTTTCTTCCATTATAAAGCAAGATGTACAAAGTGTGGCATTAAGATTATTTGAAATTTTGGATACCATTCACTATTTGAGAGTCTGATTGGCTCCACATATAACTACAATAAAAAAAATTCTTAAATTTCTCAAATAATATAAGAACAAATCAAATTTATTGGTGTTGTATAATCCTAATATGACATTCAACCATTTAAATATGATGATCACTTTGGAAGCATATAATGTATTAAATATAATGATCATAAGGACTGTAGAGGCTTAGGACCAGGTGATTATTATAAATGCTTTAGTTAATAATCTCATTAAACAAGATAAACATGTATTACAAATTTTTTATGATCTAGAATTGGTAAGAGCATGAGATAACACTGAGAAGTTGGTACCCTAGACTATTTTTGATCAGATGATACAACAAACTTAAGATAGTTTCAAATAAAGTTAACAAGGATTGACTCTAGAATATATTGAAGTGAAGCTAATAATAATGAGGAATAAGTAAACTAAAGTGGAAGTATTTTAGGTATGCTTCCAAGCTACCAAGATAGAGCTTGTGAGGCTAGTAGAATAGGAAGATAGGCTAACCAGAACTCCTCTCCTTGATATGAGCTTAATTTAGGTGCAACATGCCAAAGGATACAAACATTATCAAGAGTTGGACACCAAGAAGAAATCAACCTCAACACCACCTATTATTTCCTTAGCTTAGACTCCATATAATGTGTCAATTGCATCACCACCATCAACTTGAGTCCCCTCTAGCCCAATAAGTGCCTCAAATACACCTCTCAACCTAGCTCCAATTGTAAATCCAATTCAAGCTAATATTTTATCCTTGACTATAACTCCAATTAATTTTAATAATGATGAATAAATATTCCAACCCAAGATTATGAAGTGTTAATAATAAAAACATCACATAAGGAAGCTACAAATAAATGATATGAAAAGTAAAGCAAGTCAAATTTTATTTATAAAATGAGATGCTTGTAAAAAAGTAATCCCTTGAATAATTAGTTAAGGAAAAATAGATAACTAGCCTAACTAATTGATGTGGGATAAATCCTTACATAGGAAAAACTAGAAAAAGGATAAAATAACTAGCTGATACACTAAAAAACATAATAAATACATACTCTAACACCCCCCCCCCCCTCAAGTGAACATTATGGATAACAATATCCAAAAAATAAATAATGGCATATCCATGATATGATTCTTAGTAACTAGGACTAATAAGGTACTCATGTAAAATATGTATTCATAAAATGAAGAAGGAAGTTGTTCTCATGAACATCCCCCAAGGATAACTTATGAAACCTCAAGCATGCCATGCAACTCAAGGAAATGAGGTGATGAAAAAGGCTTCATGAAGATGTATGTAGCCTAATAATGATTCAAAATGTACTCTAAGCTAAGAAATCCCTCCTGAATGTCTTGATGAATGAAGTGGATATACACCTCAATGTGCTTTGTCTTATAGTACTTAATTGGGTTTTGAGATACGTGAATTGTACTATGGTTATCACACAAAAATACACTAGGTGAATATTATGTGAATATAAAATCTATCAGTAATTGATGAAGCAAAATAATATACTGACATGTTCTAACTAGTTCCCTATACTTAGCCTTTTTAGATGAAAGTTTATTAGCCTATTGATTCTTACACAACTAATCATAGGTGAATAACCAAGACAAAATATGTAGCTAGTAGTGGAACATCTATCAATAATAGAAACTACCCAATGTAAATGAGTGTACCCAACCAACTAAGTATAAACCCTAGTGTAGTGTAATCCAAAATGAGTAGTGCCTCACAGATATCATAAAATCCTCTTGCTAGCCTATCAATATCTATCATGAGGGTCATGTGAAAACCTAGATACAAGCCCAATTAAAAATGAAATGTTAGGGTGAGTATGGGTTAAATACATGAGACTCCCAACCATATACCTATATAATATAGGATCATAAATTCAAGTAGTAAAAGTGGAAGTGAGAGTCACTCTAGATTGAAAAGGAAGACTAGGATTACAATCAGCCATGCCAAAGTACTCAAGAAGATAAAGGGTTTAATTTTTTTGGCTCAAATAAATCCCTATATTTGATAATGAAATATGTAAACCAAGGAAGAAATGTAAAATAACAACACCTATTATGTCAATCTATGCTAAAAGTTCCTATTGAATAGTTTGAATCTAAGATGAAGAATTTCTTGTGAGAAGAAGATTGCCAACATATAAACCAATATAAAAATGTCTTCCTAAATATGTTGAATATACATTGTAAGATCAGAGTGAAAGAAAACAAATTTAGTTTAGAGAATAAATGAATCCATCTTCACATACCAAGTTTGAGGGGCCTTTTTGATACTATAAAAAGACCTCCTACATAAAAAAACAAGAAAATAATAGTGAATAAATTTATTAGGCTACTCCATATACATTTCATCATGCAAGTCTCCATGCAAGAAATAACTCTTAACATCCATCTAATACACTATCCAACCCTATGATGTAGAAGATAAAGTACAAGGTGAAAAAAATCTATCTTTATAATGTCCATAAAATTCTTATAGTAATTAATACCTTCAGCTTGTGATAACCCTTTTACAATAAGATGTGACTTATACTTATCAATGAAATCATCAACTACATACTTGGTGCTATAAATACACTTGCATTAAACCAAATTTATTTCCTCAAGAAGAATGACTAAATACCAACTATGATTTTTATTTAATGAATAATACTCATCTTACATTGCATGATCACACTTCTATATCCCATGAGCCTATGAAAAATACTATGGATCCATGGATAATGTCTAACATAAAATTGTAGCACCTATAGAATATGCATGATGATGTATAGTGGTTGTAAAATCTTATATGAAAGGTGATAACTTAGAAATTATATCATGACCCCACCTAGGCATAGTGTCAACATCAATGTTAGTAGGATCATCAACCTCTATAACCTTCTCAAAAATCTCCTAAACTAGATCCTTAAAATATGAGTCCTCAAGAGGAAGTGATGAATCATTAAAATAAGAATATTAAGGTATGGAAGAAGATGAAGAGTGATGAGATGTAAAGTGTTCATCAAAATATATATGTGTTTGAAAATAAACATCATGAGTATCATGATCTAAAATATGATAAGATCTCAGGTTCTCGTAATACCCTAGAAAAATCAAAGGTTTTCTCTTCTTATCTAATGCTTTAATTTTCTTCTTTGGTATAAATTCCAAATTAAGGATCCCAAATACTCTAAAAAATGAAACATAAATGTTGATTCTATACCAAGCCTCCTCTGGAGTCAATTTTTCAATTTTTATATGTGGTGCATGGTTCTAAAAGTAGGTCACACTATTAACTATCTCTTCCTAGTAAATAGGAGGTAAATCCCATGAATGTGTCATATAGTTATCCATGTCCTTCAAAGTTTAGTTATTACATTATACTAATCCATTCTATTATGGATTAAGTGTAATATAATGTTGGTGAATAATATCATGAGCTACCATAAAATTAGAGAACTCTTGACTAAAGTACTCCCCCCATTATCTGTATGAAGCTTCTTGATGCAACTAGAAGACTATATTTTGACCAAAACATTAAAGACTTTGAAGTGAGAAAATACATCACTCTTTTATTTGAGGAAATAAACCTAATTACACCTTGATAAATTATAAATAAAGGTAATTTCATACTTAGATCAATTTAAAGGAGTATAAAAGACCATCAAATCACTATGCACAAGCTCAAGTGGTGAAGAAGCTCTCATGGACATAACCTTAGGAAATGTATCTTGGTGTTATTTCCCTACTACATAACTAAGTCAAACTCTATCAAGATATGAAATTGTGGAAAGACCCTCTACCATAATATGAGTACTCAACTCCTTCATATATTTTTAGTTTAGGTGTCCATATCTCTCATGCTAAAGATTATTCTTAGAATATTCATGAGAAACCAAACATGTACCTAAATGATAATTATCATAAAAAACATAAAAATAATAGATTAAATAACTATGATCAATAACACCCTATGCAATAAGTGTATTTAGATCTAAGAAAGCTTAGACTCAACACCTTATGGTGTGAAAATCAATGACTTGACCTGACCCTAATGTAAAATTTGATAAATTGAAAGTAAATTGGTGGTGATGTTTGGAACACATAATGCATCATTGATGCAACCACCATATAGTAGTATGTCACCATTCCCCTTAACAAAAATAAAGGAATAATCTCTAACCTCAATGTTGGAATTAGAACTCAAACCAAGAGATACAAAATGTTCCTTGGAATAATTCATATGGTGTGAAGCACTATAATATAGAAATTAACTATCTAAAACAAGTGACTTTTATCTACCAATAACATTAAGTGTTTTCCCATGTTCATGATATGGATAAGGAGTGGATATATAGATATAATGTTTCCTAATGGCATCTTATAGGTCTTGAATTATCTTGAAACACCTATACTCTCCATTAATATTCCCCCATAATATAAGCATGAAAGGTTATACTTATTCTTGTATTTGAAAGATGATTTGGGTTTAGATGTGTTGGTGTTAAGCTTAGGTGCATTTTGAGATGGAGGAGTGTTATTATTCTTAATATTTTTTTCCTTGTTCTTAGGATGTGATGATACTAATGATGTTTGAGAGATGGAAGCCTCAAGGTGAGATAATTAAGATTCCTCCCTAGTAAGTCTCTTATAAAACAACTTTAGATTTGGCATTTGGAATGCGGCACCTAAGGCATCCATGCTCAAGAAAAAGATATAATAAAAGATTTGGAATGGACCACTTAACTTAGACATAATCTCATACACATGATCTTCATATTTCTTATATCATCAACTCCACTTCAACTATGTTAACAAATGCTTATACTTATTGAGGTGGTCTACAATAGAGGCAAAGTCATCTAGATTGAGTGAAGTAAGCTCCACTTCAATATGCATGGATCTCAAGTGATCTGATTTCCAAAATAAAACATTTTTATTAACTTATATTTTAAATGGAGTATCACACCCATAAAAATAAAATAATAAACCATCACTCACGTAAGTCCAAATTAAACCCATACACTCTTCAATCTTACATTGGTGCTGAAAAATTTCAAACTCTCATGTCAAATTTGGTTGAGTTTCATTTATTAGGGACCACAATCATTTGTGTTTTATGATTTTTTCCATTATATATCACCATGTATGTTAATTTTGGGTATTCAAAGTCTAACAATGGTCAATACCAGAAGTAGAATTCATGCTAGTGAAAAAACCAAAGAGTAGAAAGAAAGGAAAAGAGTGCACAAATTGGTACCAAGATAATCCCCCTAAAAATTATATTAAGGAAACCTCCCCACCCAATTTTTAACATTATAAAATTATTAAATTTTAATAAATAAATGAGACTAATGGATAGATAATTGAAAACTATACACTTTTGAAAAAAAATAGAACTCAAATATGAGTTATGGTTCAAAAGTTAGAGGCTTTATGAATTCCCATAAAATGGGTTAAAACATTATAAAAGGAACTAGGAACTAATATTAGTGAACAAATCAAAAAATAATTTAGGCATCAAACCATTCATTAGATCCAATATTGAACCACAAACCTAAAAATTCCAACCAAATTGAAAATGAAACCTCCTAGTTACCTCAATGTGTGTGCAAATAAAATATGCTTCCTTTTTAAAGAAAAATTCAGCTTAAATATAAAATATTGAAATATAAAATTGTTATTTTTATCACTTAATAGAGAGGTTTTTACAAGAACCTATAGGAATATGTGAAAGAGAGGTCAATTATGGATAGGTTCAAATCATAACTCAGCTGATCCATCTTCCTCTAAAACACTATTTGAGGTGTCATTCAAAACTAAATCAAAAGGAAATAATGAAACAATTCTAGAGTATTCAAAAATTAATAAATGGATACTTTTATAGGAAGGTAGGTCTCAATTCCAAGATAGTAAAATATGGACTCCCAAAAATCCCCAGATCAACCATGCAGATGAAAAACATGATTCTAGGTCCAACACATAAGACAAAAGAGAAAAAAGGCACTACTAGAAAGTTCAATTCCCTAGCTCACACCTCAGAAAGTGCAGGTCTAAAACAAAATGTATTCATTTGACATTTTCTCATATCCCATGTAATGATATAATCCATCACATATACCACCTATCACTCCAACATGCCAATCAAAGAAGAATGTAGATTTATGAGCTTTTAATGGCACTTCAACAAGGAAAAAAATAATGCAGAGATAGAGTTTTATAATTTTTCAATGCCAATATATCCTCAATAATTCTATAATAGATAGCACCTATTCCTATTAAATGATTCTAAACGCTCCTCAAATATCTCCAATACATATTCCATAGTCATTTAAAATGACACCAAGCTCTCCTCAATGCTTCTCTAATAAATAGTACAGAGTCTTAGAAAATAACACCAAGCTCTCCTTCAATGCCTCAACTCTAAAGCACTTAGATGATACAATTAAAACTTCTCTTTCACTTCCCTTCCTCTAAGTAAAAACCATGCTACACCTCTTCAGTCATAAAATTCTCAACAACAATGAAGGGGTAGAGTGGTGCTTTAATAAATGTTGAGGCAAATATGTATATCAAAGAAAGAAATATCCAATGTTCTCCTTAAATTGTCATCCTTCTCTTTCTAACATTTCTTCTCTACCTTCCCTCCAAGAATAAAAACCAAAAAATTTCTTCAAAACTTCAATAAAATTTCTATATTTGGTAAGAGGGAAAAAAAGGTGAAGATATATGATAAGAGAAGAAGCAGTTGTGGTAAGGGAAGTTTCTAAAAAAATGCATTAGTATAGATAGATGCAAAACTCAAATATTTGGTACCATGTTAGAAATGGTGAAGAAAAATTCAAATATAATTTTATGAAGTGTTAACAACAAAAACATCACATAAGGAAGCTATAGACAAATGATATTCAAAGTAAATCAAGTCAAATGTTTTTTTAGAAAATGATATGCTAGAACAATAAAAACCCTTTACATAAGTAGGCAAGGCAAAACAAAGAACTAGCATAAATAACCAATGTGTGATAAATATTCACATAGGAAAAACTATCAAAATGATGAAATTAATATTTAATACACTTGAAAACATGAGAAATACATACTCTAATAGTCACCACATCTAGTTCAACAATAAGTTAAACTCTAGTCACTAGCTCAGCTCTAGTTACAATAAAAACAGTAAAAAATTTCAAATAGGAGTCAAGTTATCCTTAATTTAAGGCTATTTTTGTATATTTTTTCATGAAACTATTATAAATGGCTAGTTATGTTACATCCATATTGTAATTAAACAAATTGTTTTTGACTAGTTTGCACATGTTGCATGTTTGAGGCAATCTATAAGTTATACCATGGAGTTTTATATCAAATTATAAATCATGTTCTATTTATTATTATGTAGTCCAAAGTTTTTCTATACTTGGAGTATGAGGTGACCCCTTCCCCATGTCCTTTAAATACATGTAAAATTCTCTTTTTAAAGGGTTGAATGTTTTGATCAATATATATGAAGAGATCAAGAGATTGATTATCATGTAACTATGTTTGTTCTTTCTTATTCCCTTTATGTGTTAATGAAATTTACTTTTCTTTATCTGTATCAATTCAATAATTATAAAGTGTGATAATCCTATGGATGAGTCTAATTATTTTAATTAATGAATATTGATCTTAGATGTGCAACAATATTTAAGGTTTGGTAAATTTCATTGGTTTAGGTAATTATTATAGATTGAGTTGATAATCCAAGGTGTGTAGAATTATTTCCTTTGGTATAGTCATCTAAGTTTGTAGAATTATTTTCTTTATGGTCTGAGCTATAAACTCTCAAACAAGGGTGTATAATAGCAACCCTAAAGAGAATAATATTAAGTTGATATCAACAAGATTAATATACTAGTGTTTATGGATATTTAATCATGATTGTTTTTGAGTGTGCAATAGCTACAAATGAAAATCACTAGTCTTGGATATACTTATCCACTAAAGAAATAGTCTTAAAAGTGACCTTTCAAGAACATAGTGCCTTCTTTTATGCCTTACCCTTATTTACTTTTTATAATTTGATTTGAGATATACCTAATATAGAGTAATTATCCACCCATACAACTCACTTAGTGGTTACTTTCTATTATATTCCACACATCCATCCATAAAACCTAGTTAAATAATTCCCAAGCTCAACTTGTTATTCCATCATCTATTTATTTAAACTACATATGTACAAATCATGCCCTAGACTGTAACTTCATTCCTTAGATATCCAAAAACATTATAAGTTAACTAATTTAACCTTCTATAGTATACATAAAACCCACATCAAAAAAAAAAAATTGGCACTAGAAGGAGGGAACACTTGTATGTTTTCTTAATCATAGAGGCTAGTCACTATGTAGAGTTACACTAGATACACCTAGGATAGTAACAAGGTATAGATTCCAAGATAGAATTTTGGTTTCACCATTGTAAAATCTTAGGAAGCCTGAACCAATACCTATCATCCCTAAGATACACTAAGTTAGGACACCTTTCCCTATAAGAAACATCCCACTTAGCAATCCTCCTATGGATCAACGTTGGCTAGTTAGATATACTATTTCCATCCTTGGAGATCAACATGATCTATCAAGGAATATATAAAATTACATGCCTAATTACACGCCTACCTTCTCCCACTCAAATGGGGGGAGGGAAAAAAATATATCAAATATTTCAAAACTTCTCTGAGATTAATGAATGTCACCCATGAGTATGTTGCATGCAAGATTTTCCCATTTAATTTATAGGATTCTTATTTAGATTGTTATCTCAATTTATAAGAAAATTATATCACCTCATGGAATGAGTGTCAAAATATGTTTCTTAGACAATTTGGGTAAGTGACTAATCCAGGTTTGGTGTATCAACATTTCACCATCATGAAGAGGGATCCCAACAAGTCAATGCCTTCAATGTAAGAATTCAGAATATGTAAACTTGATTGAATGTTTTATATAATATAGAGACGGATTTAATAATCAAAATATATAATAACTCTTTAGATCCCATTACCTTTAGTGTTTTTAAGCAGATCTTACATAACCAATAATTTAGCTTTGACATTCCAATAAGTTATTAATATTGACAATTAACTCAATCTGTAGCTCATTCCTCAAAATTTAGCAAGATAAATGTTCAAAAATGGACTCCCATATTTAGATCTAATTCCACATGCTAATCAAAATGCACCTACATTCAACCAGAAGCTATTGTACACTTTGCCTCCTAGGATGAAACAAATAAAAAATTAGAATAATGGGTTATTGAATAATCAATCACAAAGGAATGGCCATCAAAAGAAATAATAAAATCAACATCTAACTCACACCAATGTAATATTTTCTCAGGGTTCTGACTCCACCAAAGATGAATTGGATTCTATACAAATAATTATCCATAAGTTAAGCAATGACTTCTTAAATATGTATAAAATGATGGATACTACCAACAATGAAAATTATAATCAAAATATTGGTTTTCTAAGATACAATAGGTATTTTAATAGGCCCACCAAAATTATATAACAATAATAGCCTAATATGTTATTAGAAATCAATATCATTGAGATAACTTTGTCTAATTGGTTTAGGGTTCATAACACATAACAACATGGGGAATTAGATTATGTAGAGTTTAATTTTGAAATATTTCAAAGGTAAATGATTGTATAAGATCAAATGATGAGTCCTCAATATCTCCCTCATGAATCTGTACCTTCAATATTAGCTATGGTCTTTGAAACCTATGAGTCTCCCTTCCCTAGTGAACATGACAATGTTTTAGAGGATATTTCTAATGAAGTACAAGAATTCTAATATTTTAATAAGAATAATTAAAATCAAAGTAATATAAAACCTCTCACTTCTTCTACTCCTCCTAATAATATAGTTTTTACCCCAAATCCTAAAGCTAATAATAATCTTCCTCCTCAAAAAGGGAATGAGTAGCCTTAACATAAAGACCATAGTAAGGGAGGATATAACATTGTTGAGGATATGAATAAGATAAAGGCTAATATCACTCTTCATTAGTTGATACAAATCACAAAGTAGAAGGATCTCTTATGGAAGTCTATCATAGGTAATTTTATTGCATAAATTTCTAAAATAGCCAACACAAATATTATATATAAAATCAAGCCTAAGGCTCCCTCTTTCTTGCTAATCATTAGAGTGTTTGGAAAGAACATACATAATTTTTTGTTAGATTCTATATCTTAGGAAACATTAATGCCAAACTCCATTTACTAGAAGCTTGGTTTGACCCAAAGCCCATCCAAGAGGACTGTGTCATAGTTGGATAAGTTAATAGTGCCTATTTTTGGAGAACTAAATGATGTAAGAATCCAAGTTTCTTTATAACCTCAAGTACATATGACTATCCTCATAATGGTAATATATATTACTAAGTGATATGGGTTAATACTAAGTAGAGATTGGTAAAATAATTTAAATGGATATCTTTCTATAGACTTCTCTCATATTTGGCTACCATGGAGAGGCATAGCCAATCAGATCAAGATCGATTGAGAACTAAGAATGAAGCATCCTATTATAGAGTAAAACACTATTAATGAAAAATTAAGTTACAAGTCTCCTTGACTTGGAGTTTATACATTTACTATGAAGCATGAAATGCATGAAGAAGTGCAAGGCCCTTCCTAACTATGGACATTAAATTTTGATAGAAAAATATTGAAAACAAGGATAAATTGTTGGAATAAATTTGGTTGACACATAAGGAAGGAAATACTTATTAACATAAAGGCTCTACTTTCCATGCACCAATAATAGGGAAGAGTATGAAGCCTTGATTTTGGGATTACAGTTTGCCCTCAAAAATAATGTCAAGGAATTATTGGCATATGGAGACTCTAATCTCATGATGAACAAGGTTAGGAATAAGTACCAATATAAACTATCATATTTAAATAAGTATAAGAATATATTCTGGGATATAATTTAATCATGTGAAGATTTTAACATAGTGGCCACTCCAAGAGAATAAAACCAAGTTGTTGATTCAATAGATACTTTAGAAATAAATTTAACACCCCTATAGGAGTTAAAAGTGTAAAATTTCTCCATATAATTAGTACCTTATCCCTCTATACTAGACAATGTTGAGAATTTTCATGTGTTTGAGAACGATCAATAGATTATCTAATTTGTGACAAATTAAGGATAGTTCAAATCTCAAATAATTGATAATGAAAAAAGAAGGTATATGTGCCATGAATAATTGGATGAAAAGGATGTTATCTAAATAAAGGATAGTCATCTCCCACTAGGGATGGTCACCTTGGAAAGGACCCTTGATATAGATTCTCAAGCATAACAATAAATATAACTCAAGGTTAATGAATCTAAATACAGCTTAGAAAATGTTGGTGATGAGAGGAGTGCAAACTTAATAGTATCTTAGTTTACACTCTATATGAAAGGTAAAAGGTTAAGGAAATGACTATTAGGTATAAATATGTAACTACACAGAGCTATGATGACTTAATTATATTCAATCCTAAAGTCATGACCCATACAATTCCACTAAAGCTCGATCATAGACCATTTGTGTAGAGGCAAAGATTATTTAATCCTATTCTAGAATCATTAATCTAAAAATAATTAGAGAAGTTGTTTAGTGCCTTGATATTTTTTCATATTAGTCATTCAACTTGGGTGGCTAATTTAGTTTTGGTTAGGAATAAGAGTGGTGAAATTAGTTTGTGCATTGACTTAAGAAACTTTAACAAAGCTTATGAGAATTTTTTTTTATCCCCTTCCCTAATTAGATGAAGTTATACAAATTGTAAGTGGTACTTGAATGATGTCTTTCTTATATGGATTTTTTGGTTACAATCAAGTATTGTTAGAATCAAAGGATAGGATGAAAACTACATTTAAAACAAAATGGGGAACATATGTATACAAGCAAATGCCATTAGGGATGATCAACATTGGATTTACTTTTAAAATATTGATGGAACATGCATTCAAGGGAATGATAGGTAAATTAATAGTTATATACATGGATGATCTCACTATTTTCTCTAAAAATAAATTTGATCATATTGACCATCTTTAGTCCATTTTTGAAAGGTGCTAGAATTTTGGTATCTCACTAAACTCCTAGAAAAGTATATTTGGTATTATTGAAGGCAAATTATTAGGCCACACTATCACTAAAGATAAATAACCATTGATCTATACATAATTTATGGGATTTTAAAACTAATGTTCTCAAATAGAAAAGAGGATCTCAATTCCTTCATTGGGAAGATTAATTTAATGAGGAAATACATATCAAGATTAACAAAAATTGTTAGACCCCTAAATGTAATACTCAAATATGATGATAAATTCAAATGGACACCTAAAGACAAGAAGTCTTTCCAAGACATAAATAAGGATATTTCATAGGCCCCAATACTATTAAGTCTATATTTCACTAAATACTTTTTTTGTACTCATTCACTTCAGAGCATACCATTATTGTCATAGTAATGCAGAAGAGGAAAGGAAATGAATACCTTAATCACTTTTATAAGCACAAAATTGAAATATGTAGAGCTTAAATACTCCCTAATTGACAATAATATATTTTATCTTATCAAATTAGTTAAAATTTATAGGAATTACATCCTCTATAATAAGACCATCACCATTGTACCATATCCTGCTATCAAGCATATGCTGGGACAAAATAAATTAGGAGAGCATAGGGGAAAATAGATGGAAAAAATTTAGGAGTTATATATTGAAATTAAAATTGACAAAATCATCAAAGGACAAGTCATTTCTCATTTTATGATTGAACTAGACCCATGTATCACCATTAAATAAGTTCTCCAAACACAAGTTTTCCAAGAGGATTGGTAGTTAGGTATTATTCAGTTCTTACTCACTTGAACATGACCCCAAAAACTCAAGAGAGATTAAAATAGATCATTGAGGCTTAAATATACTCATTATATGATTATGAAGGGCATATTTTTCTGAAATAACTACAAATGAATCTATTTAAGATGTGTGTCATGTGAAGAAGCTCAAGAGATTCTAGAAAATCTTCATCTAAAGATTGGTAGTAACCATCCATCTAGGAATACCGTAGGACATAAAATACTTAGAATGGGATATTATTATCCAACATTATTTAAGGATTCTCACTTCCACATAAGGACATGCCTTAAATGTCAAGTCTAGTCTAAAATAGAGGTGCATGCAACAATTCCCCTATAACTTGTGATTGAAGGTAAGTCATTTGCCCAATAGGTCTTAGATTTCATTGGTTTTATAAACCCAAATTATTCATATATTCAAAAGTTTTTGCTCACTTATATATATTATTGTACTATATGGATTGAGGTAATAGCCATAAATAACTCAAGAGCATAATATGTGATCAATTTCCTTGAAGAGCATATCACAAATAGGTTTGACACACCTATTTATTTAGTTTGTGATAATGGGACAACATTTCAATCAAATAATTTTATCAAGTGGGCCTAAAATAATCATATCATAAACAAATCATCCTACAATCACTACCTACAAGGGAATGGATTGGATGAATTGACAAACAATAACATCATTGATGATATCAAGAAGTCTATTGAAGATAGGCATAGAGAGTGTCATATATTTATGAAATACACAATCTAGATGGATTAAACCCATTATAATTAGGCCTTGAAAGCCTTTCTATATCTACTATTTTATGGGAAAAAACTATAGTTCCCAATCATGTTGAAGTTGGCAACATAATAATTTATGTAGGAATACATAGAGCCCAGTGAGAAGATAGAGTCTAGACTATTGGACATCATTGAAATGGAAGATCCTAGGAATGAAGCATTGCAAAATTTTATCAAAAATAAATATGTAGTCAAAATATGGTTTAATAAGAGATCAAAATCTAAATCATTTAATATTTATAATGTGGTGTTTCTATGGGACCAATCCCCTAAAAAGAAAAGAATTCATGAAAAGTTCACCCTACTATGGATAGGGCCTTTTTAGATCTCTGAGATCTTGGGTAACAATGTTTTTCATTTGAAAGATCTCTAAGGTAATTAATTGACATATCTGATCAATGGATAGTTTTTGAAGTATTACTTCATACCTAATCCATCCAAAGAGGTCTCTAAAAAACAACACATGTTATGGTAGAGGTAGGAGTAGGTTATATTTACTTTAGTAGTTAACTTCATGATTTCATTCATTTGCTTCCATTAGTATAGTTCATGATTTTTATATTAACATATTTTTCTTGTTGTAGTTTGCTTTGCTTAGTCTATTGTTTTGCTTTAGGTACTTTTCCTACTTTATAGAATAGTTTTCCTTTGATTTCATGGAAATATAATAGATCACACTTGGTATAATCAAATAACTTCATGTGTATTTTGAATCTAATTTGAATTGGTGTTGGTGTATCTTGTAATTTAGAATTATTAATCTAGGTAAGTAATGAGAGAGTTATCCATGACTATGTTACAAGGCTAATGATTCTATAAGGTATATAAAAGATTATCCCATAGTTATATGCAAATTTAAAAATATATCCTTATCTCATTAGGTCAAATGCACATTAAATGCTAATACTTATTTGATTTAATAACCATTGACATGGGTAAAGTTGATAGGGACATTTTGACTAACCAAATTTTACTAAAACTAACTAATGGTGGTCACCTCCATTCCTCTTTCATTCAAAAAGAAAAAGAAAAGGAATAATAAAAAATTTGAAAATAAAATAAAATAAGATTAAAATCCTACATGATAAAATAAGATCAATGTATCATGCACCATGGGAAAATACGATGTGAAAGAGAGAAAAGGTGATAAAAGGTATCTCTATCAGGGCTATGGATGCATACATGGTAGCATATCAATGCATGTTCTCCCCAAATGTCTATACACTTAACACTCGATTAGAATAAAACCTAAAACTCATTCCATTAACTTTACCTAAAACACTTTGGCTAGGAATAAATAATATCACATTCCCACACATAGAACCAAGGTCTGAGTGAGGTTAGTATTTTGTACATAATTATTAAGAGTCTCTTTTATGTTTATGATTTAATAAGTTATTTTATAATGGTTCATGGTTTATATTGGGATTTTCAAATAAGATATTTTTGGTTCTAAAAAACATAGGAGTATTGAACCATGCATGTTTCCATTTGTTGTATTCAACACACCCCATCTTAGATTTTCTTTGAAAAGTAGGAACCCCTTTTAGTTTTAGAGGACATATTATTAGTTGGGTTATGTGTGTGTGTTTGGGTTGGTTCTATTATTGTCTATAGAAAATTGATGTTTTAGACTTTGAATCACTTTCAGGTGCACCTATTTTCCATTAGATTACTTATTGAAACTAATATATTAATGAAATTTTTAAAGTTTACTATGTATGATATGTATTCAATTTTGTTTATTTAGGTTCTTTTATTCATAGTAACTTCTTCAGATTCATTTTATTTGGCATTATGAACACTTTGGGATTTTTTTTGTCTTTGGAATTTTGGTTTTTAAGAACTTTTAGTCAAAAAAATTCTTTGAAATTTTGTCCATGATGGAAATTATCCAATCAAAAACTTTCCTTTAGATCATTTTTTTATAACTTACTATGTGGAAACTTTACTTCAAAAACTTTTCATCTTCAAAAGGTTTTGGTCTTTGCTAACTTTCTCTTTGTTATCTTTCAATCAAAAGGTTTCATTTGAGAAATTTATCTACAAAATCTACCTCCCAAATAATAAGATCTTTGAAGAACACTTGGTCTTCAATAATTATTCCTTTAGTGAATTTTGTTTGGAAACTTTCATTTTGGAAGTTTTCCTTCGATAACATTCAAACAAATCTTCCCAAACGAATCCCTATAAAGATCATTTTTCTCTTTTGGGTCTTTCACTTAGAATATTGGGCTCACCATATGATATCATTTGGATCAAAGGAAAAGGTTGACCCTTTGACTAAACCATATAGTGACAAGTTTCAAAATAAAAGGTAACATCATGATACCCTAAATGAGTAACCATCTTACGTGGCATGCTCACTAGGCCTAGGTGGTCAAGTTAGAATTAAATGAATGTGATTAGACCATATATGTTGGTAATTAATGGTTTATGAACTCTAATGAATGAAAAAATATATAACATTAAGCCTCTAACCAAGTTCATATCATTTAATTTTCAAAAACTAGAGTGTACATAGCCTTTTACAATTTCAAAAGCCTTAGTTATGTATAAAACCATTTAAAATTGCATATTAGTGTTTAGACCACCATTTTCAAGATATTGAATCACACAAACATTGACCAATAACAATGGCATATTTATCTATGGTATATAAGGGAGTTCCACCACCATCTAGGTTCTCCATCAAGGATTCCATATAATACTTAGACATGGTTTTTTAAGAAATAATGTTCAGTGATATTCATGACAATTAATTGACTATATAGTATGTCATAGATAATATTGATCCATTAGCATGTGATTACAATGTCTCAGCATAAGATAAACAATTTTTATTTGACTTTCTTCCATTCAATCACTAGGAACTCCACTACATAGCTACCAAACCAAAAGTCATGTTGTGCATCAACTTATTATGAAACTTATTCTTCAATGGTATAATTATAGATGGTGTCTATCTACACTATGTCACAAAAAACATAGTTTTTTCATACATCTCAGGTTATGAGTTCATGAGGTGAAAATTTCGTTGTCAAAGAAACTACCAAGAACCCCATGCCCATCACCTAATTTTGGATGGAAAATTGTATTGGCATGAAATTTATAAATTGATTATTTTACCACCCAATCATTCATTTATTACATTTATAATATGTTCCCCTAATTTACATGTTCAACACTTTATATTTCACCTATTCATTGGGGGAGGTTATCAGTATCCACCTGCATAAACAAATACTATACAAGGACAAGAGGCCCCAAGGTGGAAATTTATACATGATGTCATATATTTTAGATGTAGTCATGGGGACTATTTACATAAATAATGGGACTTTGTGGAATCACAAACCTAACTACATCAAGAATATAATTTGTGACTTCTATTCTTTTGTTCACATAAATGTATATGTGAACAATATTGCTAGAATTGTATAGGATTTGTATCTTCAAGTTTGGATAGAAAGTCATGTCTAGCCTTTAGATAGGATTTCAAAGAGCATCATCCATACACTCATATCTTTGGGTGATTATTGGATATACCCAAATTATATAGTTATCATGGTTAAAGGACATAAGGTAGACCCTCTTCATCTCCCCAAATTTTTCCCAGACAAAGTTTTTGAGCAAGATATTGATTTCCAAAAATGGAATGGTATAAATGAGGACTTGATAGAAAGTAATAAAAATAATTTCCTTGTCTTCCATCTCACTATTAGGAGAATGAAATATAAATATAGAATAAATTTTAGAGAGGTTGGTAATGTAAGGAAGGATTATTCCTTGGTCACTCTTCCCCATAGGGATTGGGACCCCCATGGGAGAGTACAAAAAAAGATTCACTATCTCAGTATTCCATACAAGCATGAACCTTTTATCATGACTTATTATTCCATAATACAAAATATGATAAAGAAGTAAAGGAGAAGGAGGATACTGCTATCTTACATGAATATTTGTTGAGGCTTATATAATTTTATCCCTCCCTTACATTCAGTCAAGCCAAATTTAGGATCCCACCACCAGGGGGATGGAGATAATTTGATTTCTAAAGAGGTAAACCTTTATAACTACTAGCTAAAAAAATCTAGGACCTCCAACCACCACCTACTATCATGACATCTCAATAAGAGTAATAACAAGTGGTATTACAACATCAACTATTGGAGAACATAAGGAATCAAAATTTTTAGGAGAAACATTATCTACTACTCAAGAAGAGGAATAAAAACCTCCTCTAGTTCAAACATATACTATTAAATCAAGGAAGGTCATATAAGAATTAACAGAAGAGATAATGCAAGGGAAGGGAAACAATATTAGGGAAGAAGTAGAGATCATATGAATGGATTCATCTAATGAGGAATATATGGAACATACTTGGAGGCTTTGATAGCCATAACATCTAGTATGACTCTTCCCTCTTCTACCCAATAATTGACTAATCCTGAAGTTGAGAGGAAAAAAAATTCTATCAAATAAAATAAAGGGCATAGAGGTTACATAATCCGTCCATGGAGGTAATGAGTAGAGAGGTAAAACCTTTAGTTGAAGGTCATTCAAGACATGAAGTGGATGAAAAGGAGATACAACAAGCTAAAGTATTGATCTTGAAGGGATTGAAATCAAAGGCACCCCTTATTGGTGACCAATATGGTAAGGTTGATCTATTAACTCTTCCCCTAAACCTTTCTCCTCTTATGTCATTACTTGATATTTATTCTATGCCATTTCTAGTTTTATCTACTTTTAATCATATGTTAACATTACCTACTATTCCTATTTTCATGATAGAAACCACTATTTCAAACTATACTCCCTTAATATCCACCTTTGATCCTTTAATCTCCACCTCTTCTTCCATAACCGCCAACCAACCCATCACCCAATTGGCAACCTCCTCTATTCAATTAGGCTCACCACTACCCTCATTAGTATTATTTTATACAATAATAGTGGTGGAAACAAAGAGACCCCCTTAGAAGAAACTTTTCTATGTTGTACATCTCATGCCACACTTATAGAACACAAACTAGTGCAATATAATTTAGACATCAATTATTAAGCCATCTATTGAGCCTAAAACTGAGCTGAAAAAGGATACACAAATAGAATCAAAGAAGTTAGATCCATCAAAGCTTACTCTTTGATATTGGGATAAGGAGTTGTGAGCATCATCTTCTAAGAGTCCCACTTTGAAGATCACTAAGCTTCCCACTATGATCTTGCTCTTTGATAGAGCAATAGACTCAGTATAAAGGATAAGGAAGAAGAAGATATAAACTAGAAGTGGTATATGTATAATTCTAGAATAAAGTGAAGAAATATACTCTCTTTAAAAAATACATGATATAAATAAGGTTTGGCCCCCCTACATTGAGGACCTAAAGTCCTACATGGGATCCACATTGAAGCAATATTGGCCGTCCATAAGGGAATAAAATAAGCCAAAAAAACATTAGAAGAAGAGATGGATACGCTCATAGAAAATAAATAGCTAATCCACATTCCTTTTAGCTTAGATCAAGATAAAGATACTATGGCATTAATATTATATAAAATTTTGGATACCATTCATTCTTTGAGAGTCCAATTAGCTCCACATGTAACTAAAATGATTTTTTTTTTAAACTTCTCAAAGAATATGATATTCAAATTGAATTTCTTGGTGTTATACACTTATAATAAGGCATTAAACCATTTAAATTTGATGGAACCTTTAGATGAAACTAATGCATTAAATCTAGTAGTCATAGGAGGCTTGATATTGGGTGAGTGATACTGATGCTTTAGTTAATAAGCTCACTAAATAAGAAAAATATGTAGTACAAATTTTGGATGAGCTAGAATTAATAGAAGCATGAAATAACACTAGTAAGCTAGTAAATTAGGCTATTTTTTATTAGATGATACAACAAGATTTAGGTTGTTTCAAGTAAATTTTATAAGGACTTAGTCTAGAGGATATTGAATAGAATCTAAGTATAGTGATCAAGACCTAAATTGAAGTGGAGGTCTTTTAGTTAGGCTTTCAAGTTACTAAGATAGATCATGTGAGCCTATTATAAGAGGTAGACAAGATAACCAAACCTCCTTTCCTTGATATGAGCTTAATTATAATGCAACATACCAAAGCATACAAACATTATCATAAGTTATATGCCAAAAATAAATTATCCTCAACACCACCTAAATGTTCCTCAGCTCAGACTCCACCAAATGTTCTAGCTACAACACCACCATCATATTTAATCTCTCACATCTCAATAATTGCCTTAAATTTGCCTCTGAGTTTAGCTCTAGTTATAAATCTAGTTTAAGATATGATTTCATCCCTAGCTACAGCTCTAATCACCACATCTACTAAAAAAAAAATTCAACTCCAATCACCATATCAGCTTTAGTTATAGCTAAAGTTCTAACAAAAACAATGAAAAGTGTTAATTAGGAGCCAAATTAGCCTTAATCAAAGGCTATTTTTGTATAATTTTTCATGAAATGATTAAAAATAGATATTTAAGTCTTATTAAATACATATTTTAATTAAATAAATTATTTTGACCATTATGCACATGTTGCATGTCTGAGCTAATCTATAAGTTATAACATCTAGTTTTATATCAAACTAGAACTTATTTTCTATCTATTATGATTCAATCCAAAGTTTTTTTATATTTGGAGGATGAGGAAACCCCTTCTCCAAGTCCTTTAAATACATGTAAAAACCTATTTTCAAAGGGTTGAATTTTTCTATCAATATACATGAAGAGGTCAAGATGTTGATTGTCATGCAAATGTGTTTGTTCTTTCTTATTCCCTTTTTGTGTTAATGAAATTTAAGTTCCTTTGTCTATATCAAGTCAATAATTATAACGTGTGATAGTGATACAAATTAATATAATTATTTTAATTAATGAATATTGATCTTATATGTGAAACATAAATTTAGGGTTGGTAAATTTCATTAGTTTAATCCATTATTATAGATTGAGTTGATAATCTAAGGTGTGTAGAAGTATTTACTTAGGTATAGTCATCTGGGCATGAGTTATAGATACTCTAGACAACTTTATGGTACAATTTTTAACCTCTTAGTTAAAGGGTGTGAAAATGTAACCCTAAATATATTAACCTTTAATTGGTTACTTTATATTAGATTCCATACATCTATCCATAAAACTTGGTTAAACAATCCATATGTGTAACCTATTATTCCATCACCTAGTTATTTTTAACACATTCCTATAAATCTTGCCTTGGATTTTAACCTCATTCCATATAAATACCAAAACTTTATAGGCTACATTTTTAATCTTATCTAGTGTGCATAAAACACACATCAATATGAAGAATGGTTTAGAACAACTTAGACGAGGAACAAAAAGGGATAGGTTGAGCCATAAGTTGATAGTAGAGTATCATAATACTTGTAATATCTAAATGGATGAATCTAATACAAAAAATGTAAAATAATGACACCCAATCTATACTTAGTTGTCATTGAACATATATAAAGTGCCTAACAAGTAGAGGACACCTAAGGTCCCATAGGGGATAAAGTAGGCATGTGCCAACCATACCCTTGCATTAATGAATTTGGGTAATTTGGCTCTAATTCAAAAAAATATAAACATTCCCTCACCATCACAAAAAATAATCTAGGATCACATTTTTGACAATATATAAGTTAATTAAAAATTAGGGAATGACTAAGTGGATTGTGCCACCAAATCAAATTTGAACTCGCACAAGGTAAGCCTTTAAAAATAATTAATACATGAGATATTTGTAGAGCCCTATAATTTATCAAAGTAATTTGATTTAATATTACCATTATCAAATAAAAATAATCCATCTCTTCATCTCCAAAAAATTTTACTGAGTTTCTTTAGCCAACAATTCTATCTTATGTAGATCATAACTCTCAACCATGGCTATATCATCTTTCAACCCTTGTCTTAAACTTGAACCATTTCAAGCATTAAAAATAAGTATTTAGGTAAATTGATGATGTATATTATACTACCTTAGGAAATTATGAGGATGAAACTGAGTTCCTTGACATGCTCAAAACCCCTTTAAAATTTAGGATTACACAACTCTATAGACAAGTTATAAGCATTCCCATGTTTTCTGAAAGATGTGAAACTTTTTGCATGTGTATGACACTACCCAAATTTATAGTGTATACCAACTCTATAGACTTGGTATACACTATGGGGTCCCAAAATAAAATTGTGGACATCTATGGATCTAAATTCAAGCATTATTATAATCTCCTACAAAACACCATGGTCTATGACCAAAAAATAGTAGATATGTAGATTAATACACAATAAATATAGGGTTCTCAAAGATTTCTACATAGATTCACATTGATGGACCAAAAATAAGACATAAATGTATACCCCATCCAAACTTTATATGTATAATTTTACATTGGGATGTTCCTATTGACTCAATTATTCATAGTGAAGGATGTTGTACATGTCAACCTTCTTTGGGTGGCCCTACTTAGCATCATCCTCAAAGTAAAATAAGTCATAAAACTTAAAAAATCATCAAATTCATCTTGGTCAAGGGTTTTAATGATGTTATAAGATTTTAAAAATTTTACATGATGAGTTATCTTATGGATGAAGTCTACACCACCCTCATATTCAAGCCTTATATGTTTCCACCATGGACCCAATTTGAATTTATGGTTTATATAGTCTTTTATAATTTATACGTGAACCACATTTGGGACATATATGAATAATTTAACCCTATGGTATACATAGACATTAATAATAGGCTCATGTCATGACTCTCAAATAATATAAGGATGATACTCCTACCCATAGAAACCTATTAGTACTATAGGGATAACAACATCATATAGGCAAAGGGAATATTAAATGCCCTTCTCTTACCTTATCAATTCAATGATCACCTCATAGAGAATGAGATCACTTATAAATTGGTTGAGGGTATCATGGGTTACTTGTTTGATCACTACTATAAGGCATGCCCATAAATCCAAATTTTCATTCACCATCAATAATACAAAAATCTTATTTCACTATAGAAGATGGAAAAAACTAATAATTCCTACACCTTGGGAAGTTTACAACATAGAGAATGGGATCCCTGTGTGTTAGTGCCCATGTAGTGAATTACATGGCCCTACCCAATATCAAATATCACCATGAAACTCATGAGGATAATGATATTTATCTCAATCTATCCAATGATATTGAATCAATAGCATAGGTGAAAGCTATAAAAAAATAAAGGAAAACTAACCTAATTTAGAGTGGTACTAATAATAGGAACTATTATATAATCATTCCTGTATTTATTCCATCCCTCAACAATTTATGAGACCACACCTAGGATTTCACGTTCTTACCAAACTATTCAAGTGAGACCTTTGCTAGCTCCTATCATTCATATTCCCAATTCACTTAAGTAGCACTAGTTTTGGAAATGTTTAAAATCCTCACTTCCCAATCGTCCTCTACTCATCCTATTCCACTTATAAGAATTTCCATGACCTTAATATGGTCTCTATGAGTCTTAATCTAATGGCACTCATCCCCCCAGTATCTGGATCATTTCAAGAAATGTATATAACTTTTAAGAGGGATTAGATCTCAATGAATCACAACTTCATACAACCACTACACACCATGGTTACCATATTAGTGACTCCATTAGCTACACCTCCAATGTGGACCCTATTAGTATCCTTACATTAACCATCCTAAAGGACACCTCAGTGACAAGTGCACCTATATTCATAGTTCAAGTGACTCCTAACTTAATATAAACTAATATTAATCCTATAGATCAATAAGATACTATAGAAATAATATTCATCATGTCTCTTTTAATTACTATGACACGTGTTGATTAAGGCATGTCACCCAATGGGAATAATAAGGTAGATTTTTTCATACCCTAGTTTAAGCTATAATTGCCACCACAATTCATTTAACCAAAACCATGAATCTAATTGATCTGAGTACAAGACCTAAGAAAAGGAAAAATGTCTCTCCCTATTAGCTTTATATTTACTGTACCACTCCCATTAATCCTCAATCCTCCTTTTTTATCACCCTGGTCCCTCAAGAACTTAGCTTTAACTAGATTATTTCCTCATTCTTATTGAAAAACCCACTCCCAGGCACCATTGGTCCACAAATTAACATGAACCATGACTAATAGTGATCCAGGCATCAATTTAGGCAACAATTCGGGTGACAGTTCCACCCCAATTGATGATGAAACTTCTGGGAGCCATAACTTTTGCACCGTAGCTCCAATTGACTCGCCGTTTGAACCATTGGAAAGCTAAGAACGAGGGGAACGTTTTAAAATGGCATGAGCTTTTCTTGATCAAGTTTGACCCCTGAAAACCCAACGGAAGTGCCTCAAATTTCAATTTTAATAGTGTTGTCTAAAAATAGTAAGTTTCAAAAAATAGTAATTCCTCGAATTATGTATTGTTTTAAATATTGGAAGTCATACCACTTCATCTCCCTCAAGATTGGTGACCTTCCACATCCTTCCCATGCTTTCAAATTGTGTATAAAAGAAGAGGTAACCCAAAAGGTGAAGACATACATCTCTTCCCAGAGATAAGCATATTTTTGTATTGCGATTTTGAGTAATACTACATCTCTTCTCAGAGAATTCATTGTTATTGTGTTATTTCTATGTTATTGTGATATTTATCAACCAAAAATTCTGAGTTTTGGTTCAAATAGAATGCCAAATTGTTGCCATGGGGATCTCTATTCATCCTTCCTCCTTCCACTCCCATGCCCCCTCCTCCTCCAACCCTTTCTTCCTTCTTTCCTCTTCATCCATTCTTCTTCCTCATAGGCCTCTACCATCTACCTATATTTTTACCACCCCACATTCATCCTATTCCACTACCTTGGGATTTACCATAGGCCAAATTTAGGCATTAAGCATAGTGCTTGCCAAAACACATAGACCAAATGGTCTATTAGAGTGACCTGGAGGTTCAATGCTCATTTGATAGAGAAACTAGGAGCATGAGGAGAGCTATTATATAGGTTAACCTAGGTTGGAGACCTAGTGGTTTGAAAAGCAAAGCATGACCTCTTCTTCCTTAATAAAGTGAGGACACTCAATAGGGAAGATAAAGTGGAAAAGATCATATATAGGTGCTCCAAGATACCAATGATCTATATAATAATCTCATGGAAGACATGAAATAGAAATTTATATCACTTAGGTCATAAGGGAGGAGAAATTTCAAGGTGGGGATGATTAATTGAGTTATGAAAGCCATTGTAAAGCTATTTATAAATATTGGAAATGTGACTAGATCCCTATCCATGAGAAAATATCACCTCCATTTCACTCAAGCATATTTTGAGAGGGTGGCCTACATGGAAAATAAGTGCAATAATATCATAGTGGTTATTTATTTGGTCATGTTCCTAAAGATTAAGCTCATGCCTCTAGTGGAACTAAACCTTTACCAAACTTATATTTATAGAAGATTTACTTCAATTAAGAAGTGATTGGGTATGGTGAAGATAATTTTTTAGCCTTTGGAGAAGAGCAAGGAGTGGATGCTAAAAATTTTCAAATAGGTAAACATCATTATTTTATTCCACCTAGATGAAAATTTTATGGACAAAGAGTAATTTTAGATCTACCTAACCCAATTTAACCAAGTTATGTAGAGGAAGGTGGAGAAATATAATAAGAATAGGACCAAAGTGATTATAGATTTAGTGAATCAGTAAATAATTAGCATCAATTAGGCTTCCAAGGTGAAGGTTTCCTTAGAGGTCTTGTTGGTCATTTTTGGCCCACATATAAATCTCTTGCATGGTTTGATGAAGCAGTAGATCAAAGGCTTGGAAAAGGATCCATGCAAAGTTTTCAAGGATCCAATAGAAGTGTTCAAGGATAAACCTTAAAGCTAAAGCTAAGTGCAAAATATTTTATTTACCTAAGTCTTTACTTGTTAATTTTTTATCTAAGACTTTGTGGAGACTAAGTCTTTCTTTTCTCTTAGGCCTTTTATTGAGATAAGTCTCAAGTTTCTTTTGGGACAATTATTTGCATAATTTCCCTCAAGAAATATTTATTTTGTTTGAGTGTTCATATCTCTTAGGGATTTTGTTTTTGACTAAGTGTCAAAATCCTTTCAGACAATTTATCCAAAAGAAAAGTCTCGAAGACTTATTTTTTTAGGGAAAGTGTCCAAGAAATATTTTTGAATGATATCTCAGTCAGATAAAAAGTCTAAAACAATGTTTCAAAAAGGTCTTTTTGGAAGTAAAGTTCCCCAAAAAACTTCCATAAAGGGAATTTTCTTAAGAAAATGGTCCACTTCAAGGTTTTTGAAGGGTAATTTTCTTTCAAGAAGTGGACCTAAGAAGATTTTGTTGGGTGAATATTTTGTCATCAACTAACTGAAAGCAAAATGGGTACATCAACCACAGTATAATGAGATAAATCTCTCCTCTCAACAAGGGGAGGCTCCCTATAAACTATAATATATTAATATAAACTAAAAATAGACTCAAGGGTGAGATCATACCATCCATCTCTCTTTTTTTAGAGATGATGTTCACAAGGTAAAGGAAAATTCCTGTGTAATAACTAAAAGCAATCCTCTTCTTTCAGAAATGATGTCCATTAAATAGTAGGAAAACTTCCTGGGTAGTAACTAGATCCCCAAGAAACCCACAAAAACACAAAGTCTTTCATTGATTCTCTTACTAATTTAGGACTAATAAAACTATAGAATGAATTTCAGCTCAAAGTCTCCATCAAAAACCACAACAGAGTATAAGATCACAAAGGATAAAAGTAGTACAAAGCCTTTCTAATACCCTTTTCACCAAAACATAAGAAACACAAACTAAAGGTAATTATCATAGAAAAAAGTCTTCATAATTAAATTTAGAACATCTTCTAGATAATTTCCACACACTCTACTTATTTAATCAAATAGATGAGATACTATTAGGAAAAAGGGCATAAGAACAATTCCTTAATAAAACAAGTTATTCCAATGCAAAGTTTGAAAAGTCACATGCTTTCTCATTCATTCAAGAAAATATGATTTACAATCTAAGCTCAAAATCTCAAAAGGCATCTCAATTTGGGTAAAATTTTTGCTTCTAATAACCAAAAGATATATATTACAAAAGAGGCTCTCTTTCTTTTATAGGGAGAAGCCTTGAGGATTTAAAAAAGATTTAAATATTCTGACCTAGTCAAAGATAGAAGTCTTTGTTGACTTTGGACTTTCCATATTTTTACATGTAATTCCACATGACAAAAGTACATGTACAAATGTCCAAAGTGGTTACAAAAGTGCATTTGAAAAAATGAAATTAAATTAAAAGAAAATTGATTAAATTTTTAGCCTCATCTTTCTTTACATGAGGATCGTACATGGTGATAGCTACTTGTATCTCGATACTATCTAGAGTAACAATATTTTTGAAAATCATCTTCACCCTAACTCTGGCATCTCTCACTTCTATGACCGATTTTACATGACTAGTTAACCTAGTTTTTATATTATCCAGAGTTAACTGATTATCTAGTATATTATCCATGGAGGCTACTGAGAATGGTTTATCCTCAAATTCCTTTTAAAACATACCTAAAATTTTTTGAACCATTTATTTTGCTGAAAAGAATTGATTTTATTGTGATGTAAGCTTACAAGATAGCTCCTCCAATTTATGAAAAATATTGATGTCACTTTGCTCACTGAGGTCCTTTGATGATTCGAGGTCATTGATCAATTCCTTAAGCACCTGAATCCTATATATCAATGCTTATTTAGTCTCAATATAAGAGTCTCTATCAGTAATGATGCCAATTGATACTAGGGTGATTATTTTAAACTTCTTCATATCCATCCACTTGTCAAGATACTTTTTAATGATTTCAATATCCTAAGAAATGATAATGATAAGATCATCCATTTTTGCTCTCACTTTCTTCATCTTACCCATCTTCTCGGACAAATCTATGAGCAAGGAAATTCCTTGTGTATGTATCTTGTCTAAGTACTCTTCAAGTACTTTTCCCTTGAGATAGGTCCATTCTAATTTTTGAATCATGGGGTCATCTATGGAGATAGCCTCTGGAGTTACTATTTCTAGAGTGAAATTTATTCTCCTTATTGCCGTAGTTAGTTGTTCCACCATTGCTTTATAATGGTCCTTCATTTCTCTTTCTCTATCAAACTTCTAAACTAAGATGTCCATAGCTAACTGCATATCGCTCTTAACACTTTCATGATTTATCTTTCCTAACTCAATTTGAGAGATAGAGTAGTCATTTACATCAAAATTTTCAAGAGTTGCATTTTGTGGAGGTTTTGTTATTTCCATAAATTTGTGCCCTTTATCCTCAATCATCATTTAAAGGATTTTTGGCTTTTTGGGAGTCTTGACTTTTACTGGCACCATTTTATTGAAATCAAAGTCATTTGGGGAGATGGCCTATTTTTTTCTTTTGGGTGTATAAGTCAACAACCAAGGTGGAAGGGCAGAAGTAATTACATTAGTATCAATCTCCATGGTTGGCATTACTAGAGTTACACTTGCATTGATGATGGAAACAATGGGTAGAGTATCATTAAGAACTGCACCTACTACTGAATGATCAAAGGTAGAACTATCTCTGATATCAAAAGACATAGATGAAAAATTGGGGATGACACTAATGAATGAAGAACATCTCCAGAAGCACCTTGAGGGTTGTCAAAAATAATTTTGGAAGGAGAGGTAGCTCTAGAAGAGGGAACACTTATTGAAGAAATAGGTGAAGGAGTTATAATAGTTGAGTGAGGTGGGGAAGAAGAAATTCCCATTTCTGGCTGTACACCTACTTAGGAAGACAAAGTTTCCTTTTCTTGTTGATCTATGGGCCTATCACTAGTCTCCATTTGCTCCAATACTGGTTCTTCAGTGCTTTGATTTTCAACCTCCATATCTATTTTTTTAACTCTTTTTCTATAACTTGTGACTTCTTTGTCACAAAGATGATCCTAGGCTTATGTGGCCTATCAGAAGTAGGGACATCACTTTTATTCTTTGTCTTATTTTCTACCCTTCTCCTTATTTCCTCTTGAAATTTAGATTATGATCCTATGATGACTCTTTCAAGGTGATTCCTTTATTTGCTAACTAATCATTAGTGTTTGCCAATATTGGTTTGAATCTTTTTCTCAAAGAAGTCAACTCCTTCTGAGACCATTGGGTTAGGGGAAGAGGGGTATTGGTGATCTATTAAACATGGTATCTATTGTTGTTCAAATCCCCATCATCCACTAGATTCTAAGGGACATCAATGAGTCCCATATATTCTATCTGCTCAAGAGACAATCTATTGTAGTCCATTTTTTTGATGTCTTCTATAGTCCTCAAATCAACCCAAACATCTTCGATCATAGGCTCATGAAACTAGGTCTTCCTCTTGATTATATATTTTACACCTTTGTAGTTAAATTAAATCTCCTTTTAAAATGCTTCATGGTTATGAGTTGCATTTTAGTTTCTATAACTCTAGCTTTTCTAGTGGTCAATACTAAGAACCTGCCAATTTCAATCAAGAACCTGAAACTAGTTTTCTTCAATTCCATCTACTTGTTATGTATGATGATTATTTACCTACACAGCTCCATCAAGACCAATTTGTATGAAGGGAATCTTGGGAACATATAAGGATGACCTTGGAAAAATCCAACTCATAGATAAGAAAAAGAAGGGAACTATAAGAACATACATCCAAACTCATTCACAACTATTTAGGCTTCATCTGACACTCTTTTTTGTTCTAATTAGGGATCAAAGAAACACAAAAATAACATGAAGAAAACATCATTTAGCCTCCTAAAATGATGGATAGAACCATTCAATGTCAATTGAGAGTAATATTGATATACTAGGGTTACCTTCCTGTCTCCTTCTGATGTCAAACCTAGGAAGGTTCTCATTGATGCCACAATATATACCAGGTATAAAGTCATGTAGAATTTGGAGGTAGTGGATGCCTTCATCAATTACTCATGTAGAGTATTGCTAATTTTTTCTCCATTGAAAATGACTTGTTTACCTTGGATAATTATTTTAATGAAAGGGTACATCCATTCATGAAATAGTGAGGAAGAAGGTAAACCTCTTACCCTACTGAGAAGGGTGATCAGGTCACCGACTTCTTCTATGAAATCACTCCTTGGAAAGCTCTATGGCCATCTTGACAAGTTCACCCTTGGAGTCTTGAGCCATCTATTATTAATTACTTTCTTCGCTCTTTTAGGATCTTTGTCATACTCCCTTTGTGCTTCAAAAAAATTGAGCTTTAATACTTCAGTAGCAGGAGGAAACATGAACACTTTGTCAATGAATTTAGAATCCATTCTAATCACCACATTACCACAACATCTAACACAACCCTGATATCCTTATTGTATAACTGAGCGCACTAGAGAATGAACTTTGTGTTGTGAGCCACTATAGGAAAAGAAGAGACTAGATGAATATTGCTCTCGATTATCTTCTTCATTTCATGGCTGGGATTGCTTGATTTGGTTCTTTCCATGAACTCAGCCATATCCATGTGGCTAATCTCTGTATCCTTAATGTCATCAACATTATAAGTAACTGAGGTGATTTTAAAAACACCTTGATACTTGTGCTTCATTATCTTTAAATTTTTTTGAGAAACCTCAATCATCTAGAAGGGATTTTGTCAAACAGATGTCGATGAAGAAGGATCCTTGAGAGAAATTATAACAATAATCATGATCATGCAATTAGGGTAAAAATTGGCAATCTAGTAAAACTATATGTTGGTGATCATGACCATGGGAATGAAATTTAAAGGAATAAGGTGTGAGCAGGATGGAAAGTCAAAGGGAAGCAAGTTAAAAAAAATGAAAAATCGAAAATTCCCAGAGTTAGGAAAATTTGAGGAAATGCATGCAGGGGTGGCAAAACTTTCCACCCTTGCATGTGGGGGAAGGTCTATTTGAGCATAGGCAATTATTTTGGCCACCATTTCATGTGAACTTAATGTAGGGGTGGAAAAAATTGCCACCTATGCACATGGGTGGAAAATTTGTGTAAGGGCGGCGAAAATTGCCACCCTTGCATGAATGGCAAAGGATGGTGTAATGGCAGTGATTTTCACCGATATTACATTGGTTCATTTGGTATTGTGTAAAGGTAGAGAAAATCACCACCATTACACTAGTTAATGGTTTTTTTGTATATTTTGGGTTTTTGGGTTTATGACACTAACAAGGAGAGGGAGAAGAAAAAAGAAGAAATAAACAAACTATAAAGGAAAAAAGAGAAAAACTATAACTTAAAAGAAAAGAGAAAGAGCTAAATAAAAACCTAGAAATAAAATAAGGAAGAATGTAAAACTAACCTGATAAAATTGAAATCCCATGCTTGAAGCTAGAAAAATCACAATCCTACTAGCATACTCAGCTGATTAGTTGCAGGGAGGAGGACCAGACAAGTTAGAATGTTCAAAATGAGGACCAAAATAGCATTGATAGGGTGAAAATTGACACCAACCACTCGACACGCATGACCATAAATGCCGTGTGTAAAAACTAATATTGTGTAGGGGTGGAAAAAATTTCCACCCATGTATGATCAAGAGGAAGAAAGATGCAAGAGCGAAAAAAATCACCACTCTTATAGGAGTAACTTGAAGTGCAAGGGTGGCGATTTTTGCCACTCTTTCATGGAAAGATGTAAGTGTGGTGATTTTCACCACCTTTGCATCTAAGCACAAAACAACATGCAAGGGTGGAAAAAAATGTCACTCTTATACGTGAACAAAAAACAATATGTAAGGGCAGCATT
The DNA here is from genome assembly GCA_037957365.1 of Torreya grandis. Classification (NCBI taxonomy): domain Eukaryota; kingdom Viridiplantae; phylum Streptophyta; class Pinopsida; order Cupressales; family Taxaceae; genus Torreya; species Torreya grandis. The sequence continues at coordinate 244,388 of JARHVA010003758.1, forward strand.
TTTTTTCACTCCTATATGTAAACCAGAAACACTAACTCCTTAAAATTTATCAAAAAATTGACATTATGATTGCATCAAGACCACAACAAATTTCACATTTGCTGAGAAATCATAATGAGGGAAGGTTGTGAAATTTTCAAGGAGTTATTCAAATATGCTCAAGATCAAGAGAAACTTGTCTCGAATGATGAACTTAGAGTGAAACGGACAAGTTTTATAGGGGTTGTTCCAAAAATGAGTGTAGCTGATTTTAGGAACAAGAACTAGCTCCTGTTAGGGAACTTCCATTGATAAAACCTTTAAATGATCAATAGGAGTAGAAACTAGTCTCTAACTGCCTTTCATCTAGGCCATTAGGCCATAGAGTCAAGCTAAGAAATAAAAAAGACACAAAAAACCAAACAAAAATAAATAAATGAAAGACTATACAAATATACAAATAAACTCATCTAATACTTCAAGGATTGAAGTGTTTCAGATGTTGCCCACTATGAGGTAGTGAGAATGGTGTTATACCTTGATATCCTAGCAAGAAGCTATTTTCACTATATACTTGATGAATGTTAAATGGACCTCTCCACAAAGTTAAATTTGTCATGCATTCCTTTTGGTTCTCTCCTCTTGTCCCACAAAAAGACTTGATCTCCAATCTAAAAATCATGAATCCTTTCTATTTTGTTGAAGAGTTTCTTTACCTAATTTTGATGTGTAGTAATCCATTCTAATACCATGGTTTGTTGCTCATCTAGTTTGGTAATGCACATGATCCTTTTGTCAATAGAATTTTTGAAATTTTGATCTTCAATTGCCTTTGCCAACTTTAGTGCTGGTAATTCCAGGGTGATTGGTATCTTCGCATTCAAACCATACAGAAGTTGAAATGGCAACATACCTATTTCCCTCTTGGGTGTAATCCTATCTACCCATAAAACATTGAATAATGCTTTATGCCAAGTTCTCTGATTATCATCTACCAATTTCTTGATAATAGTAAATTGAATTTTGTTGCTTGATTTTGCTTAACCATTTCCTTGTGGATAATAGTTAGAGGAGTGGGAAAGAATAATCCCATAATGGTATAAAAACTTAGTAACCTCATGAGAAGAGAAATAAGTAGCATTATTTGTTACAATCTTAGTTAGGACCCCAAATCAGGAGATAATATTTTATTTAAGGAAATTACATACCACTTCCGAAGTAGCATGCTTAGTTGGAATGGCTTCCACCTATTTGGTAAAATAGTCTGTCGTGGTGAGAAAATAACAATGTCTAACACTTCAATATAGGTTCATGATTCCAATGAAATTAATACCCCATTATTGAAATGGCTCTTTAATCACTATTGGCTTGAGGGGTAATGTGGCCAAATTAGGTTTCCCAATGAACTATTGACACAACTCACACCTACGTACTCAAGTGTATGCATCTTGAAATAGTGTAGGCCAATAGTATCTAGCTCATAGAATCTTGTGAGCTATCACTGGTGTAAAAAAATGTCTTCCACAAGCTAAATTATGGAAGGAATCCAAAATTTTACTTTGTTTCACCTTATCGACGCAACAAAGAAACACCCCATCAAGGCTTCTTTTGTACAAACCATTGCCCCATAACACATATTTAGTAGCCTTCAACTTAACATTATATTTTTATTTATAAGACAGATGGGTGGGACACTCACCATTGGTAAGAAAATGAGTGATATTAGAATACCACTCATTAGTAGTAGTGATGAAGAGAACTGTAGGCATGTCTTTGACCTCGGTTCCTTCATGTCCTATTTCCTTTGGTATGTTATCAAAAATTAGTTGGTAGAGACCTTTTCCCCACACAAGCTTGGTAGGTTTGATATCAAGATTGAACTCTTGAATCTTAGCAATCTAATTGCCCTTTTTAGTGATAAAATCTTATTGAGTTAGAATGGACTTCACTATTATATCATGCACCAGAACAATAGTATGTGAATTCAGGATATAGAATCTAAAATGATTTACTACCTTAACCATGACATAAGCATGCTTCTCCATGTTTTAATATTTTAATTTGTGAGCTTTGAGAGGACAACTCATAAATTATATGGTATATTCCACATCTTCTTTGTTTTTTAAGACCAAAAGGGTTGAAAGTCTATGTTCAAAAGCGTAACTATATACTATGAAGTCTTTGGTATACTTCGGGCAAACTAAGATTGGGGCATGGGTGATTTCTTTCTTGATATCTTCAAATGCTAACTTGCCTTCTGTAGTCCAATGGAAAGTAGCTTTACCCTTCATCATGTCAATAATGTAGCAAGTCTTCTCTGCAAATTCTAAAATGAATCTTTGTAGAAAATTCACATTTCCAAAGAAAGAATGAATCATAGTCTTACTAGTAGGAAGAGTAAGATTTTGGATAGATTTGACTCTTTTTGAGTCAATTTTTATGCCTTCTCAGGATAGAATGTGATCTAGAAGTTTACCTTATGTAACCCCAAAAATTGACTTCTTGGGATTTAGAGAAATACCATTTCACTAATAACATTCCAAAAATTGTTGTAAATAATGCACATGATCAGGATGATGTTTAGAAAAAATGGTCAAGTCATCAAGATATATTACAATAAACTTCCCTATTACATCTCTAAAATCAAGATCCATTACTCTGTAGAAGATGGTGCCAATATTGATCAGACCAAAAGGCATTTGACAATATGTAAAAGTTCCCCACAGTGTAGTGAAATTGGTTTATGTTGGTCTGCTTCATTGACTTCCACTTGATTATACCCAAAAAAACCATCTAACATTGATAACATTTCTAAACCAATCACTATTTGCAACACTTGATCCATGATGGGTAAGGGATAGTTATCTTTCAAAGAAGATTGATTGAAGTTTCTGAAATCAACATAGATAGAAATTTATCCATTCTATTTTCTCACCGGGACTATGTTATCAATCCATGTGGAATGATGGATTGGAAAAATAATTCTTGCATTCAACATTTTTTAGATCTCAGAAAGGATAGTACCTGATATTTTGGGATTGTATTGCCTTTGCTTCTACTTATGAGGCAATGACCCAACTTTAAGAGAAATTTTATGCTAAATTTCTCCTAGGTTGAGGGATTTTAGATCATCATAAGAATACCCAAAAACATCAATGTAATGACAAAGAAGAACAACAAATTTGAGATTTTTATCAGAAGTGTAACAATTCCCAATGTTGACCATTTTGGGATTTTCTATTGTACTCAAATTTACTTGATCAAACTCCTTGGAGGAACTTGAATCCATTTGTAGCTAATTAACATACTTGTCATGCTTATCAAATAACTTTTCAAGAGAAACCAAACCTTTTGAAATTTTATTCCCCTTGATTTCAAGAAACTCTTCACCAGTTTTTAAATCTATTTCAAGAACTGATTCCCATGGTGGAGATTCACTACCTTCAAAATAAAGCTCCTCAAAGCTATCCATCTTTTTTAGAAAAGCAATGAGTTGATTGTCATTGTTAAACACATACCAATGATTGGAATTATCAGGTACACTTGATCAAAATACTAACTCAATAGTGTACTTGTCCCCTTTGAAATCCTTATGAGGAACCATGAGGTTTACATAGATAGCCAATGAATCTACATGATCATTGAATTATCTTGGCATAGTAGAAATATTAAAAGCATCAAAACCTTTAATATAGTCCCATACTAGATTTCAATAATGTCACAATCTTTCATTTTTGGTTTGGTATAGATTCTTTACCTAGAAAACCACTAGTTTAGCATCTCCTCAAGCATGAAGAATCTTAATACCTTTAACATGAGAAATTTTCAATCCAAGCAGTAAAGACTCATACTTGGTGGTTTTATTGGTATTGTTGAACTATAATTTATATGAATAAGGAAAATTTTCTCCTTGAGGGGATATCAAGACAATTCTAGCTCCAAAACTGGTAGAAGAGTAACTGCCATCGAATTCTAAAATCCAGACATCATTATAATTTGATTTTTTTAAAGATTTATTCTCATTAGTAAAGGAAGATTCTTGGTTATCTGAACTTTGCTTTAATAATTATTCTAATTTTCTATTTGAATTTTCTAAATTATCACTTAAAGAACTTCCATCAGCTGAGCTAAAACATCTTCAATGTTCAGAAAATAGTTACCTATTTCAAATGATTCAAATAAAATTTGAGCTTCGGGGTCTAATGTTTTGGTGATAATATATTTTGACTCTTTCTCAAGAAGAAAATTTTGCATGATGCCCTTAACAGGTATCCTTGCTTCAGACAAGTCCATATTTAACTCTCCACCTACATCCTTGCAAAATTTTTGCCTAAGTAGAATGCCATAAGAAGATGGAACATTGACTACTAAGACTGTCATTTTAACCCTTTTATCTAGAAAAGCTGCAAATGCAAACTAAGCATTTTTTATTTGATCTAGGAGTGGTACTTGCTTATTTTCCATGGAGAACCGTCTACCAAAAGTCTTAGTTAAGGTGAGACTAAGAGAATCTACTACCTTGGTAGGAATAACATTGTCAGAGGCTCCAGAGTCTATTATACAGTTGCTCAATTTATGACCATTTATCAAAAGGGAAACATACAAAGCTTCTATTTTCCTAGGGGAAATAGGATGAGTAGCGACAAGATTATTCTGGGTGGATTTATTCTTTGAGGAATCATGAGTCACCATTGGAAAATCTTATCTTATAGGGGTGGTTTTATTTTTTATGTATTCAACTAACCTATCAAACTATTTAGGATTGGCTCTCAAATACTCAACTTTAGTCATTTGAATCTTGGTCTTTCTAGCATGATCAATTATGTCAAATAATTGGAATTAACTAGAAATAGAGGAAGAAGGTACATCATCCTAATCTTTATTAGGCATGGTGATGGTTTGAAGAATAAAAATAGAAGGTACATGATGGTTTGAGGTACTTACTTTCTTATTGGTCATTGGGTCTTTTGATTGGAAAGGTAGTGAAGCTCCCTATTTAGCAATTGAGACTACTAGCTGAGGTTCTTCTCCTACCTTCCCCTTATCAGCTTGTTGAGTTAACTGATTTTGGTACCTAGTAAAGATAGCATATGATCCATCAAACACTTCTCCTTTTTTCTTAGCTTCATCTTGGTATTAAAAAAAACCAATATTGGAGTTTCTAGCTAATTCTTCTTCTCCTTTCACAAAGAGATCAACATCATCTTCTTGGTCCAACTTACATTGGAAAGAGAGATCATGTTTAGTTTTATGATAATTGACTGCTAAGTTGACCAGTGTTGCTTTAATGGCAAGCTTCCCTTATGTGAAAGGAAGAGGGTTGGATTGTCCTTGATTGTAGTGGCACTACCTTGATATGAATGATTTGAAAATTTCATTCTTGGCATCTCTCGATAAGGAGGAGCAGACATACCTTGAGACATTTGCCTCTTCAGAGCTAGCAATTCATTTGCCAACTTTTGCACCATAGGATCTGTGGTGCTCATGGAAGAACTTTCAGTAGATGAGGAATTTTTTTTCTTTTAGAGTCTTTTCTGATCTTACCTATTTTAATAAGATCATCTTCAACCTTGGTAGCCAAATTTTAGTCTACAAAAATATCTAGAGGACTAGCCCACCTCAATATAAAACTTACTTTAGGAAGTTAAGAGTTAATGAAAAATCACTTAAGATTCTCTGGTATTGGCTAAAAAATTATATGAATTCTATTCCTTAGCTTATTGAATTTAGCAATGAAGTCTCGCATGGGCTCATGAGGTTCCTTATTCATTTGCATAATCTAAGCCAACAAGGCATGTGCATCTTTAAAAGGTTTGAACCTAGCCTTGAACTTGGCTTTGAGAGTGTTCCAGTTAGTTATAGTTTAAGCTTGAAGGTGATAAAACCAATCTATGATAGCACCTTGTAAAGTTTCTACAAACAGTCTCACCACTATATCTTCATATTCCATGCCTATCACACCACATGCTATGTAGAAAGTAGTAATATTCTCAACAAGATGGACTTTACCATCACCATAGAATTTAGGGAAATTCTTTCTTAAACTATGAGGTAGTTCATGTAAAGGTGGGGTTAGATTGAGAGGACCAAAAGTATTGCCCCAAGGACCTTGGACTGCCATGATATGATGATTAAAGGGAGGGATAACAAATATTGGTGGGGTAAAGATGGACAAAAATCTACTAGCACTAAGACTAGAAGATTTGTCTGGTATTAGATATTTGATGTTGGTAGGAGGAAAACTCCTGATACGCTAAAGATGAGATGGCAAAGGAAAAATCTCAAAATTATTTTGTCTTACCAACTCAAATACATGATCAACAATACCTTGAGCTATCTAGCTTCACATGTATGGTGGATCTACTAGACTGTAAAATGAAAAAGGACTAGAAATTCTTCAATTTTAAGCTTGAGCCTTCCAAGTGCACATTTGTGTCCCTAGTAGAGTCACAAAAAAGTTGTTGGGTGAATATTTTGTCATCAACTAACTGAAGGCAAAATGGGTATATCAACCATAGTATAATGAGATAAATCTCTCCTCTCAGCAAGGGGAGGCTCCTTATAAACTATAATATATTAATATAAATTGAAAATAGACTCATGGGTGAGATCATACCATCCATCTCTCTTTTTTCAGAGATGATGTTCACAAGGCAAAGGAAAATTCTTGTGTAATAATTGAAATGAATCCTCTTCTTTCAGAAATGATGTATAGTAAATAGTAGGAAAACTTCCCAGGTAGTAACTAGATCCAAAAGAAACCCATGAAAGCACAAAGTCTTTCATTACTTCTCTTATTGATTTAGGACTAATAAAACTATAGAATGAAGTGCAGCTCAAAGTCTCCACTGAAAACCATAATAGAGTATAAGATCATAAAGGATAAAATTAGTACAAAGCCTTTCTAATACCCTTTTCACCAAAACATAAGAAACGCAAACTAAAGGTAATTATAGTAGCACAAATTCTTCATAATTAACTTCATAACATCTTCTAGATAATTTCCACATACTCTACTTATTTAATCAAATATATGAGATATTATTAGGAAAAAGGACATAAGAACAATTCCGTAAATAACACAAGTTATTCCAACACAAAGTTTGAAAAGTCATCCACTTTCTCATTCATTCAAGAAAATATGATTTACAATCTGAGCTTAAAGGCTCAAAAGGCATCTCAATTTGGGTAGAATTTTTTCTTCTAATTACCAAAATATATATATATTATAAAAGAGACTCTCTTTCTTTTATAGGGAGAAGCCTTGAGTATTTAAAAAAGATTTAAATATTTTGACCTAGTCAAAGATATAAGTCTTTGTTGACTTTGGACTTTCCATATTTTTACATGTAATTACACATGACAAAAGTACATGTGCAAATGTCCAAAGTGGTTACAAAAGTGCATTTGAAAAAAAAAACAAAACAAAGGAAAGTTGATTCAATTTGTAGCCCCATATTTCTTTACATGAGCATCATACATGGCGATAGTTGCTTGTATCCCGATACTGTCTAGAGTAACATTATTTTTGAAAATCATCTTTGCCCTAACTATGGCATCTCTCATTGTTGTGACTAATTTTTCATGACTAGTTAACCTGGTTTTTAGATTATCTAGAGTTAACTGATTATTTAGTATATTATCCATGGAGGCTACTAAGAATGGTTTATCTTTAAATTCCTTTCAAGACATACCTTTAAATTCCTAAACCATTTCTTCTATTGAAAGAAATTGATTGTCTTGCGATGTAAGTTTGCAAGACAACTCCTCCAATTTATGTAAAAGACTAATGTCAGTTTGCTCACTAAGGTCCTTTGATGATTCAAGGTCTTTGTTCAATTCCTTAAGCACCTGAATCCTATATACCAATGCTTCTTTAGTCTTAGTATAAGAGTCTCTATCAATAATGATGCCAATTGATACTAGGGTACTTATTTTCAACTTCTTCATATCCATCCACTTGTCAAGATACTTTTTTATATTTTCAATATCCTAGGCTTATTTGGCTTATCAGAAGTAGAGACATCAATTTTATTCTTTTTCCTATTTTATGCCCTTCTCCTTGTTTCCTCTTAAAATTCAGCTTCTGATCCTATGATGAACTCTTTCAAGGTGATTCCCTTATTTGCTAACCAATCATTGGTGTTTGCCAATATTGGTTTAAATATTTTTCTCAAAGAAGTCAACTCCTTCTGAGACCATGGGTTAGGGGAAGATGGGTATTGGTAATCTGTTAAACATGGTATCTATTATTGATCAAATCCATGTCATCCACTAGATTCATAGGGATATCAATGAGTCCCAGATATTCTATTTGCTCAAGAGACAATCTACTATAGTCTATTTTTTTGATGTCATCTGTAGTCCTCAAATCAACCCAAACATCTTCAATTATAGGCTCATGAAATTGGGTCTTCCTCCTGATTATACCTTTTACACCTTTGTAGTCAAAGTTTAGTCTCCTCTTGAAATTATTCATGGTTACGAGTTGCATTTCAGTCTTTATAACTCTAGCTTTTCTAATGGTCAATACCAAAAACCTACCAATTTCAATCAGGAACCTGAAATTGGGTTTCTTGAGTTCCATCTACTTATTGTGTATGATGATTATTTGCCTACATAGCTCCATCAAGACCATTTTTTATGAAGGGAATCTTGGGAGCATATAAGAATGACCTTGGAAAAATCCAACCTATAGATAATAAAAAGAAGGGAATTGCAAGAACATACATCCGAAGTTATTCACAAATGCCTAGGCTTCATCTAATACTCTTTTTTATTCTAATAGGGGATCAAAGAGACACAAAAATACCATGAAAAAAGCATAATTTACCTTCCTAAAATGATGGATATAACCCTTCAATGTCAATTGAGATTAATATTGATAAACTAGGGTTACCTTTTTATTTCCTTCTAATGTCAAACCTGGGAAGGTTCTTATTGATGCCACAATATATACTAGGTATGAAGTCATGTAAAATTTGGAGGTAGTGGATACCTTCATTAATTTCTCATGCAGAGCATTGCTAATTTGTTATCCCCAAAAAATGACTTATTTGCCTTGGAAAATTATTTTAATGAAAGGGTACATACATTCATGAAATAGTAAGGAAGAAGGTAAACCTCTTACCCTACTGAGAAGGGTGATCAGGTTACTGACTTCTTCTATGAAATCACTCCTTGAAAATATTTGTGGCCATCTTAATGAGTTCACCCTTGGAGTCTTTAGCCATATATAGTTAATTACTTTCTTTGCTCTTTTGGGATCTTTGTCATACTCCCTTTGTGCTTCAATGAAATCAAGATTTAATACTTCAGTAGGGAGAGGGCACATGAACACTTTATCAATGAATTTAGTGTCTAGTCTAATCACCACATTACCACTAGCATCTAACACAGCCTTGGTATCCTTATTGTAGAGCTGAGTACACTAGAGAATGAACTCTATGTTGTGAGCTGCTGTAGGAAAAGAAGAGACCAGATAAATATTGCTCTCAATTATCTTCTTCATTTCATGGCTGGGATTACTTGATTTGGTTCTTTCCATGAACTCAACCATATCCATGTGGCTAATCTCTATATCCATAATGTCATCAACATTATAAGTAATTGAGGTGATTAGAAAAACACCTTGATACTTATACTTCATTATCTTCAACTTTTTTGGAGAAACCTCAGTCATCTGGAAGGGCTTTTGTCAAATAGATATCGATGAAAAAGGATCCTTAAGAGAAACTGCAACAAGAATCATGATCATGTAATCAAGGGAAAAATTGGTAATTTGGGAAAATTGCATGTTGGTGATCATGACCATGGGAATGCACTTGAAAGGGTTAAGGCATGAGCAAGCTGGAAAGTCAAAGGGAAGTGGGCTCAAAAAATTGAAAAATCAAAATTTCCTATAGTTAGGAAAATCTAAAGAAATACATACAGGGGTGGAAAAAATTGCTGCCCTTGCATGTTGGGGAAGTTCTATTTGAGCATAAGCAGTGATTTTTTCTGACATTGCATGTGAACTTTGTGCAGGGGTGGCAAAAATTGCCGCCTATGCACATGGGTGGAAAACTTATGTAAGGGTGGCAAAAATTATCGCCCTTACATGAATGGCAAAGGATGGTGTAATGGTGGTAATTTTCTTTGCTATTACACTGGTTCATTTAGATTGTGTAAATGTGGTGAAAATCACTACCATTACACTAGTTAATGGGTTTTTTGGATATTTTGGGTTTTTGGGTTTATTGTGCTAATGAGGAGGAGAGGGAGAAGAAAAAATAAGAAATAAATAACTTATAAAGGAAAAAATAGAAAAACTAGAACTTAAAAGAAAAGAGAAAGAACTAAAAGAAAACCTAGAAATAAAGCAAGGAAGAACACAAAACTCACTTGATAAAATTGAAATCCCATGTTTCAAGCTAGAAAAATCACAATCCCACTAGCACACTTGGTCGACTGATTACAAGAAGGAGCAGATAAGTTGGAATGATCAAAATGAGGCTCAAAATGGCATTAATAGGGTCAAAATTGATGCCAACCACTCAGTGTGCATGGCCATAAATGCTATGCATGAAAACTGAGATTGTACAAGGGTGGCAAAAATTTCCACCCATACACGATCAAGAAGAAGAAAGATGCAAGAGTGGCAAAAATCACTGCTCTTGTAGGAGTCACTTGAAGTGCAAGGATGGTGATTTTCACTACTCTTGCATGGAAAGATGTAAGGGTGGTGATTTTCAATACCTTTGCATCTAAGCACAAAACAACATGCAAGGGAAGAAAAAAATGCTGCCCTTGCATGTGAATGAAAAAAAATATGCAAGGGTGGCATTTTTTGCCACTCCTGCATATAAACTAGAAACACTAACTCCTTAAAATTAATCAAAATTTTGATGTTCTGATTGCATCAAGACCATAACAAATTTCACATTTCTTGAGAAATCGTAATGAGGGAAGGTTTTGAACTTTTCAAGGAGTTAGTTGACTAAGCTCGAGATCAAGAGAAACTTGTCTTGAATGATGAACTTAGAGTGAAACAAACAAGTTTTGTAGGGGCTGTTCCAAAAATGAGTATATTTGATTTTGGGAGTAATAGATTTTTCAAAGGACCATTTCAAAGAGGTGAGGGGCCATTTTAAGAATGCAATTAATTCAAGAAAATTGTCTCAAATAATTTTACCTAAGGTAAAATTCCTTCAAAATTTTGGTCTAAAACAAAGATCTTGAGATAATTTATCAAATGAAGAGACAAAGAAAGCAATTTCCTTTAGATAAATTGCTCCCCTCAAAGGCTGAAGGAATTTTCTAAAGGACACATTTCCTTCAGGGAAATTTTTTTAGACAATTTTTTTGAAGGCAGATTTATTTCTAAACTTTTGTCCCAAAGCAAAATACCTTTTCCAAAGCCAAAGGGCATCTTACAAAGCCAAATGAACTTATAAAATTTCTGAAGGATACTTTTCAAGAATTTCAAAGGTACTTTTTCAAAAAAGTGCCCAAGGAAAAAAAAGCCAAAAGGTATTTTACAAAAATCCAAAGGAAAAAATTATGAAGGAATTCCTTCGAGAAGAAGTGTTGAAACAAAAAAATCAAGGGACCTTAAAAATACTGAAGGGCACTTTTCTCAACAAAAAGGGCATTCTCAAAGTTTCAAAGGGAATTCTCTAAGTTTATAAGGTATTTTTCAATAATACCGAGAGATACTTTCCCTTTGGAAAGGTACTTTTCAAAAATACCAAATGGTATTTTTCTTTTAAGAAGGGCATTTCTTGAGGAAAAAAGGCACTTAGAAAAAATTGAAGGGTCCTTTCATTTTAGGAAGGATGTTTTCAATATTTTTGAGGGGACATTTCAATAAAGTCTGAGGAAATAACTTCAAGAAAGTGGATGAAGAAATAAGTCATGTAGGAAAGGAAAAATGAATAAAGTGTATAAGGGAAAATAGTCCATGGGAAAAAGACCAAGGAAAGTAGATAAGTTCAAGGAACATTAAGGTCAAATGGTCAGTAAATTTAAGGAGCTAATCAATCAAGGACAAGTGGCACAATGGCATCTAAATAGTGAAGAGAGTCGATGGTTCATAGAGGTCCAAGCTCAAGTAAACTCAAGTTGGATTAATTGTATTTAAAGGGCCAAATGTTGCTAGTAAGGCTATATAGAGGGGATAATAGGCCTTTTAGACCTAATAAATATCAAAAAAATCTATGCAATCTATAGAATTGCATCAACATAAATGGATATAAGAAAACCAATGTCTTTAGATTGGTTTTTTATCTATAGGAAATATCTAGTTCAAGTTTCAAAGTAGAAGCTGGTATATATAATTAATGTAGAGGCCCTCATCCTTAGACATGGTCATCTCTAAAAAATAAATGTTCAATGTAGAAGCAAGACCGACTCAAAGGTGGAACCAATATGTAGATAAAATTTAGACTTCATCACTAAGACCCCTCAAAGACAAAAATGAATTATTCATACCTACTTTTGTAAATTTGGTTAGTGACCTTAATGAAGAGAATCCCAAGCCATACCCTTGATAAGTAGTCACCCAAAATAGGTTTGATCAAGATGTTTCCAAGTGCATAAGTATGGGGACCTTATCCTAGTGACAAAAGAGATTTAATGAAGTTAGGGGTTCAAGGAAGCTGTAAGAAAAGATCTCAATCATTATGACCCCCTCTCCATCCTCTCACATGAGCCCCCTCTTATCTCATCCTTTTCTTCTATATATAGAGGGTTTTGAGCCAAAAAATAGGTCCCTCAACTGGTGATAGAGTTAATCTACCAAAATCACCTTGTAAACACTCTTTTGAATCAATAAGATAAACTTTTAGACTATATTCTAGAGTAAAGTGTGCATTATTGGGGTTTTAACTTGTAGAATGTATGTCTCTTTTCATCATTTGTGAATCCTCTATGCACCTTTCTTCAATTATTTTGGTCTCTTGTAGGTTGTTTGAAGTGTTAGACATTGGTGCCTTCTTGAAGTGTCATAAGTGTATAGTGTCACATACAAACCTATTTCTTTCTATCCTTCAAATTACAGGGTTTCCCTTTGACCTCCACACAAATACTTATGATTACAGCCTTGAGATAGGATCAAAATAGTTTGTCTTAGTTATGTACATTAGTAGTTATTAAAGTTTCCAGGATAAAAGTGGATCATTTCATATTTTGGTGCATCACCATCCTTAGCTTAGGTTTCCCTTTCATGTTATCTTTCTCTCCCTTTTCCTTAGTAATTAGTAGATTCTAGTGTGGGGAACAAGCCAAAATGAAGAATTTAAGGAGCTAGCCTCATTAAAAATCCTAGAGTTTCAAACTCAATACAAGATACCCACAGTGTGAGGTTATTCCAATATTGTAGTTGGGAGTGAGAGGGCTTAAAAAAATCTCCCACAAAGGTGCAATTCTAGCTCAAAATAGTTTTTGGCATGCTTGGTGGGACTACATTCAAAGAAGATTGGTCAAGTTTTATGTTATTTTGATTAATTTGTAGTAGTTATAGATTTCAACTTTTAGTATCTAGTGACATCAAAGAATACTCAACAATCTAGTGGTAGAATAGTAAATATCTTTCATGCCAAAGGTACAAGATTAACTTCAAGAGGTATTCCATTTGAATTTGTTGAATTACCTTTAAACTCAGTAAGAAGGTTGAGATTTTCTAACACTCACCCATATGTGGGAAACTTTCCTCCAAAACCATTTTCAAAATCTACCTCTGTAAAATGATATTTATTGGGTCCTTTCACTACCATGACACTCCCTAGAGCTTTCCATTTTGTGGCTTTCAATGGTCAGAGCCCTTTGAACCTCTAGTAGTATGATCCTATTAAATTTATATCCCTTAAAAGTGTTCCTTATTTCATGGGATCCCAATCTATAACCCCTTCTAAGCACTTTAGGGATATGACCAACTTTATAAATATTCATAGCGCCAGTGAGGAAAATGTAGCTATCAGGTTATTAGCCATTTCTTTTAAGGGTAAAGCCTTGGATTGGTATAGAAAACTTACTACTAACTCCATCACATCATGGGATCAGTTGGGTGATGTATTATGTAGGATATTTGAATACAAGAGTGACCACATGTCACTTGTTAAATAACTAATGACAATCAGGAGGGCTCTTCATGAGATTATGTAAGATTTCAATACCAAGTTTCAAAAGACATGAGATAAAATTCTAGTATATGTTAGACCATATCCTAACTTTATGTTCCTATACTAATTGAAGGCTATAAATAGAGATATAGCTATAATGATATAATCTATGGGAGGGGACATATTTACAAATGCTTATGAGGTGGCTATTAACGTATAAAATTTCCTAATCCAAGCTATTAAGCTTACTCCTAGACCCCCAATGCCTCATTTCACTAAAATTAGCCACCCCCTATAGTTATTCCCCCAATTTATGTTAATATTATAACTCTAAAAATGATGCTATAACTTTACCTAATCAAGAAAATGCCTCCACTAGAGGATCAAGTAATTCCCAAGAGAAAAAAAACTTCCAAGAGCTTAAGAGCATGTTTCAATCCTTTGGTAATGAATTGGTGAATGTGAAGAGGTAGAAAGCATAGTTAAATAAACCATACCAATCCTAATATTAGTCTCAATAAAAATCTTATCAAGGGAATAGACCCCTCTTTAAGGGAAATTTCCAAATCTAGAACCGTGAGCAAGGGCAAGTACAACCTAGCTACAATAAGCAGAGCAACTATAAACCCAATGCCACAGGCTCTTCTAACTCCTTAGTTCTTGTTCAAAAAAACATGGCTCAAGAAGATAAAGGGACCATACCTTGGGATTAATATTTTGGGAAATCCATTATCCCAACTAATGGTTTTAACCATACATTTAATGACTAATGGTAGGAAGTTATTGCTTATGGATAGAATGGAGCCTTAATGGCTCAAAACACAAAGATCCCCATGATGATAAAACTAAGGTAGTCTCCACAAGACCAAGGATTTAATTAGATACCAAACTAGAAAGATGCTAAAATGGTAATTAGTGGTCAAGAAGACTGATATGTACTTAATCAATAGGCTAATTATAGCCAAACATATATTCTAGTGGTATCTAATACAAGGTTCAAAAGAATGAATATGGATGGTAATCAAGAGGCAATCAAAGATCCTCCTACTATTAATCCATTACTATCAAATACAAGTGAGCTTAATACTACTCCAAAAGTCTTATAACCTCCTAAAAATTATAATCTAGATAAAGGCTCTAATCCAAAAAACTCACAAATTCAACAAACAATAGTAGTGGCCCCCAAAGCATAGGTAAAGGTTGGTGGTGTACCAATAAAAATTATTGAATAAATGAATAAATCTACTATGAATTTACCATTTGGGACATGATTTACATTATCCATCAAGTGGACATCCTTTAGGAAGGTTTATCCAAGATAGGTGTTACAACAACTATAGACCAACAACCAAGCAAAAAAAATTAAGGTCCTCACCAATACAACCTAAGGTCCTATGGGAGAAGGATCAAGTAAGATGGTCAAACCTCCTCTATTATACATTTCATTAATCATTGGTGATTCCTTGGTGCATAATTTCTTGGTAGATAATGGAGCTATAACTTTAGTAATGTTAAAGTCTATAGCTGATCAGTTGAACCTCAAATATGAGCCACATACTAAGGGAGTTCTACAGCATGATGGTTCTTTCACAAAGCCATATGGTATCATCAGAGGCCTTAACTTGACCTTGTATTTTTTTCTTAGTGTTTTATTGGTCAAGATGTGTTGATTCAGAAAGTGCCTCATTTTTCTCTATGATTATCTAGAGACTTCACTAATAAAGATAAGAGGTTATCTCACAACAGATTGGTCATACATGGCATTTAGAACAAGGTATGGGACTAAGGTATCAATTAAGGCTAAGCCCATGGCATAATTTCACATTGATCCACATTAGATAAATAGCATATAATTCAATTTTACTATCCTTGATGAGGATGAATTTATAATTGTTCGAGAACTATATACTTATCTTGAGGAGATTCTAGACATATTCTTGGATGAGCTATGGGGGGATAATAAATTTCTCAACCCTTTGGAAGGTGTTGAAGAAAGAAACATGGGTGTATATTTGATACATGAATAAAATCAGCTCATTCCTTCCCTCATTAGACCTAAATAAGACCCTAATGGTATGTGGAAGTTGTTCTTTGATGGTTCAAGGAGCAAAAATGGAGTAGGTGTACATGAAATGTTGGTTTCCTCTTCAGATGATAAGTATTTATATTTTTGTAGGTGCCATTTTGGTTGTTATTATAATGAAATAGAATATGAAGGCCTAATATATGGCCTCTATTGAGCTAATAAGAGAGGAATCAAAATATTACAAGCATATGGAGATAAAGAGCTTTTAATAAACCAAGTTAGGGGCCTAAACATTATGAATAATCCTTTGATGAGGTCCTAAAAAAATAGAGTGTGGAGATAATTAAATATTCTGAAGCCTTTAACATTCAAGTTATGCCAAGGAATCAAAACTAACATGCTGAGAGATTGACAGTTGTGGGAGCCTAGTTTGATAATCCAAGTAAGATAAAAGAGGCCAAGGTTCAGCCACATGTTAAGGTGGTAGTGAGGCCATCTGTACTAGATAATGAATCTAACTGGAAAGTCTTCAAAAATGACAATCAAATTACTTGTTTATTATAACAAGAAGCAGAGTTATCCTCTACCTACTAGGAGAGGTTTTAATGATAGTATGCAAAGAAAATTATCCAATTAAAATCCAACAAGCTTCTTAAAGGATTGGTTACACTTGAGAGTCTCTTCCATGAAGGAGACCATATGAGAAAGGATAAGGTAGTAATGCCAATCAATGAAGAAAATTATCAGAGAGTCTTCATCCTCAAAGACAAAATTTTGAAGTCTAAGAAGTTAAACATCAAGGTTAAGAGGTAGGATTTCATAACACTCTATAGGGAGTATGTATACATATTTTCTTAGAAGTAAAATGAATGAAAATGTTTTGATCCAAAGTTAACCTAACATACTATAGAACTAGAGGCCAATGCTAAACCTATGAGGCAGAAGTAAAATCCTGTCAATCTAAAAATTGAATAGTTAATGAGGAAAGAATTGGCCAAATTAATTGAATCTATGATCATCTTTCCCATCAATCACTCCTCATGGATATCCAACATGGTACGTATGAGGAAGAAGAGTTGTGAGATATGATTGTGTGTTGATTTTAGAGACTTGAATAGGGTCTCTTTGAAAGATACTACTCCTTACCATCCATAGAGAAACTCCTTAAAATGGTTATTGGTTTGGAACACTTCTCTCTTTTGGATGGGTACTCAGGATAAAATAGGTTCTGGTAAAAGAAGAATATCAACACAAGACTTCCTTCACCATAAAGTGGGGTACATATCCTTATCAGTAGATACCTTTTGGCCTATAAAATGCTTGACCCACTTTTCAAAGATAAATGGACATGGCCTTCTAAGGATTTCTAAATTAGATGGTACTTTTATACTTGGATGACATAATAGTTTTCTCTAAGAGGGTCAGTGATCACTTGGACCACCTGAGGTTGGTATTTGAGAGATACAGAGAGTATGAGATCTCTTTGAATCCCAAGAAGTGTGTGTTTATCATGCATGAAGGTAAATTGCTGGAACATATCATCTCAAAATAGGGATCAACTATTGATCTTGATAGAATAAGGGACATATTAGCCTTATCCTTACCCAAGCATAAGAAGGGACTCCAAAGTTTCCTTGGGAAAATGAATTTTGTGAGAAGGTTTATACCTAGTTTTGCAAACTTGGTTAAACCCATCACTGCCATGTTGAATAAGAACCAAGTGTTCACTTGGTTAAATGAAGGTAAAGAAGCATTTGAGGCTATCAAGAAAGACATTTCCCAAGAACCCGCATTCATGAATTTTGATTTCTCAAGAGATTTCATATTTTATGTTTTTTCTAATATTGATAATATTTCAACCATGCTAATGCAAAATAATGGTGAAGGACTAGAGCATCCAATAATATTTTTTAATCAGGGGCTTGAGGAGTATGAGGTGAGATATACTTTCATATAAAAACAAGTCCTTGTAGTGGTAAGAAGACTTAAAAGGTTTAGGCCAATGCTCTCTAATATCAAAATATATCTTATGGTGTCTCATCCTAGAGTGAGATACTTCCTTCTTAATAAAGACTCGAATAAAAAGAGTTCTAGTTGGATTACCAAAGTCATAGAGTATGATGTGGATATCAAGGTCACTAAGCTAGTGAGAGGAAAAGGATTATGTGAGCATATGGTTGATGAACTTCATGAAGATAAAGATGTTATCTTGGTAACATAAGATAACTCATAGATAGATGAACCTCCACCTCACACTAGTTGGCTCTAGGATATGACACATTTCTTGATAATAGGTGAGTGCCCACAAGGTATGGATGGGGCAAAGAGAAGGTATTTTATAATTTAGTCCATACCTTATGCATTTATTGATGGGATTTTATTTATAAAGGACCACAATAGAGTGATCTTAAGGTGCATATATGATTACCAAGTGACAAGGCTCTTGAATAAATTTCATGATGGGCATGTAGAAGGCCATTTTGATCTAAGGACTATAATGACAAAAGTGATGAGATCTGGTTATTATTGGCCCAACCTATTCAATAATGCATATGCTTAGGTAAGAAAGATTCAAATGTGTGCTTTATTTATGGGTAAGCAAAGATTGGCAGCCCTTACTCTCAACCTAATTTAGGTAGAGCAACCCTTCATGCAATAGGGGCTGGATTTCATAGGAATGATCAACCATCCATCAAGTGTAAGACATATATGGGTGCTTACTACAATTGACTACTTCACTTGGTGGGTGGAAGACATTGCATTGAAATAAGATAATGAACGTGTAGTCATAGAATTCTATGATAATATTGTGACTAGGTTTGATATTCCATCCACTCTCATTTATGATAATTCATTATCATTCCTCAGTCCAAAAATGTGTGAATGGGCTCTCAAGATGGGTATCTACCTTAGCACCTCTTCCAACTATTATCCTCAAGGAAATGGATTAGCTGAGTCCACAAATAAAAATTATCTAAGAATCATTAGGAGAACTATGAAAGAGAATCAGAGGACACAACACACTAAACTAAAGACAACCTTATGCGCTGACAGGGTGACTCCTAAAGCTACCTTAGCAATTCTCCATATGTCTTATTATATGGAAGGGTGGTCAAGTTGCCCATTTATGTTGAGATTCCTACATTAGAACTAGCCCATCAGCTGGAGTTGATAGAAGATGAGCCCATGCATGTGAGACTGGTAGAACTTATGGAGCTTGAATAAATAAGATACCTTGTAATGAAAAAACTAGAGTCACATCAAGCACAAGTCAAAAAATTCTTTAAAAATAGATCCATAGAAAAGGAATTTATGGAATATGATCTAGTCCTCAAGTGGGATTAAAATAAATCCAAGTCAAGTAACCATACCAAATTTGATAGCTTGTGGATTGGTCCTTATTTGATCCATAGATTTAAACAACATAATGCTTTTTAGTTGGCCCAACTAGATGGAGAGGTAATACCCATCCTAGTCAATGGGATTCATCTAAAGGCTTGATATTATAAGATTTTATAGCCATTGTATATATTATACTTTTGTATAATTTTTTATGTTTTCTTCTAAGTGCCTTATGCACATCCTTTTTAGTTGTGTTTTTCCATTCCCTAGGTACCTTGAGCACAGTGTTTGTTTTGTTCTTTATTGCCATTATTTCTTTAAGGGGAGTTTCCAAATAGAGTTAGCCTTGTCCAAAAAAGTAATGACTCCATGCCCAATGGATTAGACAAGGCAACATGGTTTAGGTTATCTTGAATAGATAGGCATGCAACTGCTATGAATTGCTAAAGATGTTGGCCATTTTTGTCCCACATATAAATATATTACATGGTTTTATTAATTAGTGGACCAAAGGCTTATAAAAGGATCCAAGCAAGGTTTTCAAAGATCTATTAGAAGTGTTCAAGGATGATATTGCAAGCCAAAGCTAAGTGATAAATCTTTTATTCAACTAAGTCTTTACTTGTTCATTATTTTCAAACTTTGTGGGGACTAAGTGTTTCTTTTCTCTCAATCCTTTCATTGAACTAAGTTTTAGGATTCTTTTGGGAAAATTTTCCACACAATTTTCTTGAAGGAACTTATCTTTTGGCTAAGTGTTTATATCTCTCAAGGATTTTGTTTTTGACTAAGTGTTGGAAATATTTCAAACAATTTGTCCCAAATAAAAGTCTTGAAGACTTATTTTCTGGGGAAAGTGTCTAAGAATTTTTTTTAAGGATATCCTAATTAGACAAAAACTCCAAAACAAAGTTTTGGAAAGGTCTTTTTGTAAGCAAAGTGTCCCAAATAACTTCCCCAAATTATATTTTCTTTGGAAAATGGTCCACTTCAAGGTTTTTAAAGGGTACTTTTATTTTGGGAAGTCAACCTAAGCAAAGTTTTGAAGGACCATTTCAAATAGGTGAGGGGCCATTATAAGAATGCAATTATTTTTATAAAATTGTTTGGGATAATTTTCCCTAAGGAAAAATTCCTTTAGAATTTTTGTCCAAAATGAATATCCTGAGAGAATTTCTAAAAGAAAGAGATAAAGAAAGAAATTTAATTTAGAGAAAGTGCTCCCCTCAAAGGTTCAAGGAATTTTCTAAAGGACACATTTCTTGTGGGAAAATTTGCTAAGACAATTTTTCCAAAGGTATATTTATTTCAGAACTTTTATCTCGAAGTAAAAGACATTTTCTAAAGCTGAAGGGCATCTTCCAAAGCCAAAGTCACTTACAAAATTTTCAAAGTATACTTAGCAAGAAGTTTGAAGGTATTTTTTTAATAAAAATACCCAAGGACAAAAAGCTAAAAGGTATTTTAAAAAAAATTGAAGGAAAAAATTCCAAAGGAATTCCTTCAAGAAGAAGTGCTAAAACAAAAAAAATGAGGGACCTTTTCAAAAAAATTAAAGGGCACATTTCTCATAAAAAAGGGTATACTCAAAGTTTTGAAGGGAATTATCAAAGTTACAAAGGGATTTTTCAATAATATCAAGAGATACTTTCATTTTGTAAGGGTAATTTTCAAAAGTGCTGAAGGGTATTTTTCTTTCGAGAAGGGTACTTCTCAAGGAAAATAAGGTACTTAGCAAAACCTGAAGGGTCCTTTCATTTCAAGAAGGATGTTTTCAAGATTTATGAGGGGACATTTAAAATAATTCCAATGAAATAACTTTTAGAAAGTGGTAGAAGTAATAAGTCCTAGAGGAAATAGAAATTGAATAAAGTGTATAAGGGAAAATAGTCCATAGGACAAAGGCCAAGGAAAGCAAAAAGGGTAAAGGAACATTAAGGTCAAATAGTTAGTGAATCTAAGGGGATACTCAATCAAGGCCAAGTGGCATAAGGGCATATAACTACCAAAGATAATTGATGGTTCATGGAGGTCCAAGCTTAAGTAGACTTGAGTTGGACCAGATGCATTAAAAGAGCCAAGTGTTACTAGTAAGGCCCTACAGAGTGAAGAATATGAATTTTAGACTTAATAAATATCAAAAGAAGCTATGTAATCTATATACTTACATCAACATAAATGGATATAGGAAAACCAATGCCCTTAGATTTATTTTGAATTCATAGGAAAGATCTAGTCTAAATTTCAAAGCAAGAGTTGGTATATGTAATTAATGGAGAGACACTCATCCTTTGACATGGACATCATCTCAAACAAATATCCACTGAATTTAGAGTAAGATTGACTCAAAGGTGGAACCAATATTTAGATAAAAGTCAAACTTAATCATTAAGACCCCTCAAACACATAAGCAAATTATTCATACCTACTTTTACAAAGTAGGTCAATGACGTCAATTAAGAACATCCCAAGTCATACCCTTGACAAGAAGCCACCCAAAATAGGTTCGATCATGATGTTGCCAAGTGTATAAATATAGGGAGCTTATCCTAGTGACAAAGGATAGTTAAAGTAGTCAAGGGTTAAAGGAAGTTACAAGAAAGTATCTTAGTCATTATGACCCCCTCTTTGTCCTCTCATTTGAGCCCCTTATTCTCTCATCCTTTTCTTCTATATATAAAGGATTTTGAGCCAAAAAATATATTCTTCGACTAGAGATAGAGTTACTATATCAAAATCACCTTGTAAACACTCTTTTGAAGCAATAAGATAAACTTTTAGACTCTATTTTGGAGCAAAGTGTGCATTATTAGGCTTTTAACTTGAAGAATCTATGTCTCTTTTCATCATCTTTGAATCCTCCATGCACCTTTATTTAATTATTTTGGTCCCTTGCAAGTTATGTCAAGTGTTAGGCATTGGTGTTTTATTGAACTGTTACAAGTTTATAGTGTCTCATATAGACCTATTTCTTCAAGTCCTTAAAATTTTAGGATTTCCCTTCAACCTCCACACAAATAGTTATGCTTGCAACCTTGAGATAGTATCAAAATATTATATGACTTGGTTAGGTTCATTATTAGTTGTTAAAGTTTCTAGGGTGAAAGTGGATCATTTCATATTTTGGTGCATCACCATCCTTAGCTTAGGTTTCCATTTCATGTTATCTTTCTCTCCCTTTTCCTTATTCAGTAGTAGATTCTAGTGTGGGAAATAAGCCAAAGTGAAGCATTTGAGGAGCTAGCCTCATTAAAAATCCTAGAGGTTCAACCTCATTATAGGATACCCATAGCCTGAGGTTATTTCAATATTGTAGTTATGAGTGAGAGAGCCTAAAAAAATCTCCCACAAGGGTAAAATTATAGCTCGCAATAGGTCCCACTCCAATTCCATGAAAGGTTTCTAGCCCAACTAAGGTAATATTTTGAGAGACACCTATGAACCTTGACAAGCTATATTAGGATCTCAACTTAGTGGCAGTCATGTTGGTAACTGAGGAGGCACATATTAGGAAATTAGGAATCCATTTGACCCTCTCTATTTAGTGGGTTTTTAGTGGGTATAAGGGGATATTTTGTGGGAATATGAGGAATATTCTATCAAAAGTAGTTGTAAAACAATTTTAGGCCATCATGTCTAGGCATGGTAATCTCGTGTTAATACGAGATGAATCCCATTCTTATATATTCTATTTTGAATTATTGTAGATGTACTAACATTTTTTCACATAAACCTTATTTGAATTAATTTTATTTTAACCTTTATGTCAAACTTTGTTTTATGTTCATGGATTTTATCCATTAATTCTTATTTTTTTAAGTAATACTATAACTAAAGAGTTGTTAATGTGTTATTTTATGGATAATGATTATACTAATCAGAACTTTCTTATGTAATTTATATTCATGTTTAGGTTCTTCTCATTTATTTTAGAACACTCATTAATTATGTTTGTTTGGAGCTTTATATTTACTTGGAAGACCCTATGTATAGTTTATTATAAACCCTATTTCATGTGTCTATCTTTGGTGAAATACTTGTAAACTAACTTTTCTTTCATTTCACCATACTCACTCCGTATTTGACTAATATTTTGATCCTTTAATGAAAACTCAACATATAGGGGTATGTTATATCTAGTCATGCCCTCATTTCTAAAAGCGTTGGCATCTTTTGTAAACTAGGAACATCTTATCTACCTTAACATACACTCTCTTTTATATTTATTTTAGAGTCAACCAACCCTTCTCATATCATTTATAAATTTTTGAAATGAAACCCATTAGTGATATAATATTTAAATATGTTAAACTAGATTAGATAATTTATCTAAAACCTCTTTTGTCAAATTGGACATTGAGCCTATGGTGGTAGCATTTTATCTCTTAGATATCTATTATAATGAGGCTACATCATTGATATAAATACTTTCATCTTGTGATGTATATTACCCTAAATCAATCCTAAAATGAGAGGACTTAAGTCCCTTATTAACACCTAAGTCTTTTCTAGGCACCTAAACTCATAGGTGTTTCCTAGTACCATATTTTGGGTATGACAACACTATGTATCAAAGTGATACATAAATTTCTGATACTCTTAAGAGGAATCAAATCAAATTTAGTTATCCCTCTTATGTGAGTGTGTATAAGGTCATGTGGATATCAATATATATGTAATTATTATTAGTCCCAACATTGATAAATGCATAACAAATAGAACCTTGACCGTAATGTACTTTAGATTTTACATATAGTTAAGAGTTACATTAGTGTGCACTTTGTAAATAAGATTTTAAATAAAAAAAATTGTCCTTAAATTCCTTTAAATGTATTTTTATATATAGAATTCTCAAATTTTAATAATGAGATTAATTGGTGTGAAAAATACTACAAAAATGGGTCTAACCTATAAAATTAAATGTCAAGAGGGAAATTTTCCCAAAAAAAATTGAAAATATTTCCATGACATTTCAATCAATCCTAGTCACTAATGTCAGATGTTAGTATTTGTAACTACTATAACTATTCCATAGCTTTAGAAAATGTAAATCTAAGTAGAACATGACCATGGATAATAATGGTATAGCTAAAAAATACCAGAGTAATAACAAAGAGTATCATGTAGTCAAGTAAATTCATTAATAAATAATAAACATAAGCTAAATGTATCAATAAATCCTTAATTAATAATTAAGAATCGATATATACAAAGTTACATAAAATCATGGTGTAATTAACTATTGTACCAATTTTGGGTATCTACAATAGTATGATATAGGTAATTCTCCCTAGGATGAGATAGTTGTAAAGGATATTCCATCATAGTATTACTATCATGAATGTCTAGACTATGATAAATACTAAAAATGTAAAGGCTAGTGAAAAAATCTTAGAAAAATATAAGACAAGGGATATAAAAATGGTCAATGCAAACACATATGTCCACATGTATTTCAAGGTAGAAGAATAGAGAAAACATTTGGTTAACTTTTGATAAGGTAATCAAGAAACAAAATAATAAGAAGATATGTACAATATATTATGTTCAAGATAAATAGTGAACCCACGAATGGTATAGTCATATTTATGTCCTATATTTTTTTATCTCCTAATCATCATGTGTATTTCCATATTAATTCCATAGTTTAGGCATGTATCTTAAATTTATATCATATTTTTTAATCTCTAGTAGGGTATGCATAACTAATTTTGTAATAATATAGAAATAGTTTATTGAATTTTATTTTATCTTCAATATATGCATTACCATTAGTATCATGTAGCTTAGTTGTGGTCATATTTAGATAATTATATGTCATTGTGTGAGCATTAACTGAAGATATGGTTTCTATTTTTGCCTCTTAATTTAGAGTTGTTTCATCTCTTAAAATGGAAAAACCATTTTTTATAAATAAAGTGTAATGTGATCATGATTATCATCAGGTGTTGCATCTATTGATCTTATCCAAAATATTATTAGTAAAAAAATTGTAATGAGTCAAAGTGGATTATAACATAATATTATTTAATAGCAAGAGCTATGGTCTACTCAAACTTATGGTTGATTTAGATATATTAGTATTATTAAAGTGTTGAATGTTAGATAAAAGAGTCTTCATAAGGGTCATTATATATACATTAATTTCAAAAAAATTATCAACCATGACATTGGTGCATCATTTACCATCTATATGAGGGATAACTATCAAAAGTTATAGGAAATAATAAGGCTTTGTGTTTTCCATATTGGAAATTTAATTTGTAAATTTTGTATTTTTAGTTACATATTTATTTTAAAATTCATTCTAAATAACATATTTCTTAGGAAATTATTTTTTAGGTAACCCTTGCTTGGGTAATTTAACCCTAGGAGATGGAACTAAAAATGTAGTGAGTTTATCAATATTGGAATATTTACTTGAGTTTATATCTAGTTTAATAAATCTATCCAATGTAAGGTCACCACTATAAAAATATATATTATATTTTATGTTTTAAAGCTCAAAATTTATCTATGGGATGTTCATAAAATCTATAATAAGAATAATAATATTTGGATCTTTTCATAAGATGTGTAGGATGTAATATTAACAATTTGTTTTGAATCATGTTCCTAAGAGTTCTACTTCAAGATGTATTAAACTTATTCCAATTTCATTATTAATTAGTTATATACTATTTTTTTTATCTTAACCCATGTTGGATATGTAATATTTTTAAACACAGGTTTTTACTAGGGATATAATGATTTAATTTATATTAGTATACTCAAGATTTTCAGCTAGTGTAAGCTTACCTTCAAGTGAATGGACCTTCAGATATAAAGTTTAGAATTATTTTGTAATTGATCTATAGAATGCATCATATTAATTTTGAATTCATCAAAATGCTTTATTTACTTTATGATTGTGTGATATAATTAATATAATTCTATGAATATTCATATTTTGTAATATAGGGAAATAATAATTAAAATTTTAATGTAGAAGAGTAGATTCATATTGAACTTAATATATTTATAATTAAAAAAATAACAGACAAGACACAAACTTAGCCAATTTATGATTTTTAATTTCTATTTTAGAATTTATTTCTCTTAGTTCCTTGATATAATTTGTATTTTATTTATAATTACTCAAATTAGGAAACAAGAGCCCAAACCCTATGTGAATGCTTCTAAAAAATATTGGATCCTTAATAAGACTAGTGTTATCCAAGATATTTTAGTACTATCTCAGTCGATTGGGTAGTTATATGCTACCTCATAGCATTATACCTACACTTTTATACTTCTTCTATGTGTGCGTTCAACCTTAGTCTTATGTGTTGAGCCTTATTTTAATTATCTTTCATTTGAAACACTAATTTCAATTTTGACACAAGATAAACCTTGAAAAATGGATTAATAAGATAGATTAAAAATCAAACCACTCCCCATTGAGTGAAAAATGTTTCATATATTCCAATACCATGAAAAATGGAATAAATTGAATACAGTTATCCCACATAGGTGGTTGTGTGTGTGTACGCACACACACACACCATTGTTACTATGATAGAATACAATGTAATACTTAGATTTTGAAACCTTACACAATGAAAAATTCACCTATGTGTTACTGATACTTGAATCTAAAGATAATTATTTGATGGGTTTTAATATATGTATGCCTTTATGATAATATATTAAGAATGCCAATTAATTTATTAATGAGATTTCCAATTAGTGATAAAATAAATAAGTATGAACTTAGGATTTATTTATATCTATAGATAAGTATTTGATATTTTTCACTATGAAAAACCCATGGAACATGTCAAGGAAACCCTAATGAATATGTTTAAATTTAAAAATTAGCCATTAAGTGTTCCTAGATATTATAATTAGAGATAAACACTTACGAAAAATTATAACTATTTTAATGTTACTCATACTGTATTGAGAGTGAAAATTAGTGATTTGAGATATTGGGACAATTTTTTTAATATTTTGGAGTGTTATTACATAGACTAGGTTGATATTGAATATGTTTATCTAGAAAATTTGGTTGACCAAGACAATAGTGTGGATACATATAACATGAGTCAAATGTTTACACAAAGTACATGATTCCAAAGTGTTTCATAATTGATGTTGTAAAGTGTCAAATACCAAATTTAGATATCTAAAATATCATACCCATGTGATGAATAATACTTTTCATGTATGATATCCCATCTAGTATATCACTTTAAATCATCTTTATGAACTCACTTAATATTCCACTCACTTAAAGAATAAATGGTTATTCCTTGCCTATTGAACATATATTTTGATATACAATTAGTTATGAAAATAGATCATTATTACTTCTCTACTTTCCTCAAGATTTAATTTACAAAAACCATCAATAAATTAGCATAGGCATTGCTTCACACTTATTTTCCCCCTATCCTCTAATGAACCCAAGATAAAATTTTTACCATACTTATCTAGGTATTATATATTTTCTCTATTATCATGTACAAATTTCATTTCAAAATACCATAACTTTCCCAAAATTACATGACATACATCCATCAACATTATGTCATTCCAAAAATCATCATTACATGTCCCTATTTAGAATTTTACTATGATTTTTTAATTAAGATAAGATGAAATTTTTTTATCCATGATAATCTATAGGGATTAGGGTGAAATAAATTTTTCAAACCAAATGTATCCAATATAATGTAAAATATTTATATTAAACTATGATGGCCTTCCCAAAATTACATGGCATAGCTCCATTAGAATTATATCAAACTAAATTTTATTATTGTATGCATCTATTAGGAATTTTAATAGGAATTTTTAATTAACCAAAATTTTGTTGCATATTTTTACCCATTATACGCTCTAGGGGTTAGTGTGAACTATATTTTTTAGCCCCAACTTACCTACCATATCATATGAGATGAGATTAGCAGCATTATGATTGTCTATAATCAACTTTAATATCTTACCTCCTAGATTTAAAAGTATTCATAAGAGGGTTTTTATGGTATTTCATTGTCCTACTTTGTTAGTTTTAGAAACACTCTTCAGGATGTGAGTTTATCCGCACTCTATTTCATTAGAATGCTCTGAACATTTTATCGACTCATCATCTCCATACACAACATGATTAACTACATTAGTAATATTTTTAATTTCACTATTGTCCCAAGGGAAATCAAATGTTGTAGTCCTAACTTATCAACATATAAAACACATCCCAAGTAATCCTCTTATCCTTCCTTAATAAAAAATCCCACACCCTCTATATAGGTTAAATAATCCTCCACATGCATAATCTTGGTCACTTCTATGCATATATCTATACTTCTACATGCGTGCATTGATATATGAAAAAGTATTCTATTATTCATGATTTTCAAATCTTCTTATAGAACTATAACAACCCCTTTTTTCTCCACGTATAAACCTTCCTCTTGTGCAAATTTTTGGTATGTGGAATACATTATTCTCATATTTTAGTGTAAATTGATAATAGTCCTCTATTTTTTGGGTGTTTACCATTATTATCTCTTATTTCATACCAATATTTAACCCATTTATAGACCTTTATAATTTTTCTTTTTCTATTTCACCATTTTTAGATTTGATGGTGATCTTATAAAACTCATTGGTATAGTCCTTCACATTTATATCTCTCTACCTCAAGTTTTGTAAATTTAACACATATAGATCATAATTTATAGGTATGAATTTACCTTTCATCTCAGTGATAATTGTGTTTAATTTAGAGATATTTTATTTCCCTCTTTTTATTCTTTCCATCTAAAATTCATTACACCAAAGACTTGTATGATCATTTAGTTTGGTTTGTGCAATATCCACTCTATTTGGGTCAATTATACCATCTAAATAAAAATATTACTCAATGTATGTAAGTAAAGATACAAATTATTCATGGTTCAAGGTTATTTAAAAACATGAAGTATCTGCCTTTATTCCTTGATGCTTGAGATAAGTCTAAGGACTCTACCTTCTTATGCATTGATGTGAGGATCATTATGTTTATCATCATATTCACATTTAGATATTAGTTTTTATCCTTTAACATAACCTTGGTAATAATTTTCCATGAAATAATTTTTTATTTTTATTTCAACACATCCAATTTTTTTTACATAACCCTCAAAATATCCCATAATTCACACAATATTCTTGCCACATTTCTTGTTATAGCTCCACCTCTACCAACCACTCTTCTTGGATGCATATTGAATATATAGTCATGTAATCCCTAATGATATAATATCCCATATATAAATCCTACATAATTGGTTTCTCCACACTTTCAAAAGGGAACAAAACCTTGCTCTGATATAAGTTGGTGTAGATAATATAAGGTAGGCCTAGGTTTGTGATGATGTAAATCCATAAACATATAGTTAAATAAATACACAAACACACATATATAAAACAAAAAAAAAAAAAAAAAATTATTTATAGTAATGTAAATGTATAATACAAAAAATTCTTATCACATGAGCTACAAGTTTCACTATACTATAAGATAAAAATGTAAGCCTATCATATATCTTATAATGGAGTCTACTCAAACCTCCTTTTCATAACTATTCAATTTTATGATAGACTATTATATGAATAAAATGACATAATTTATAATGATATTATGATATATTTATTCTCATAGATTATTCTTGGATCCTCATACCATTATATATGCTTCCTCAAGTGAAAATTGATACTCTAGATTCATGAAATCCTTTTTAAGTTACCACTTATCCATAAAATAGTTTCATTCCTTCCACTCTTCCTTGGATTCATGGCACGTATTTCTCTTTTTCCATCTTGAAGAGTCCCAAATTAAATATTCCTATTTGGACTTTCACATAAATTATCCACCCTTTATCCTTCTTAAGTTCATACACAAATACTTCTACATAATTGTTTAGCTTCCTTTAATGTTTTGTATGTCATCTACACAAATATAGTCCATCTAGGTATTATTATTTATATTTATCTCACCTTTTATGTGAAAAAAAATATACGTGTGTACTCATCATTATTATATTTGTAAAATCAAACCCATTTTCACCCACTTTAATCAAACGATTATTCTCACTATTTTTTATTTTGTTTGATGAATCCCATACATCAACAACCTATGCAAAATTTTAAGTTTCAAAACTTGTGTTAGATTTAAAATCTCACCAAATTATTATGTATAAATGTAACCTCCTATGCATTCCTCTAGCCATATTTTTTTCACAATCCACATGTTATGTACACCATGCTATAACATTTTTGAAATAAAGGACTTAGATATTTTTTATGATTTAATATATCATTAAGTTAGGGATTATCCTACATCACACACCAATATATAGTGGTTCCTCTTCCTCCTTTGATCCCACATTTGTATCATCTATGGGGTTTAATATCTATTAGGTAAATATGGTTTGAATTGAATTCCTAATAAATATTAGAAATAAGGAATTTATCCCATTTTTATAATGTAAATAAGTTAAAATCATGACCTCATGATGTTAAATATAACATTCCATATATATTATGGTGTCATAATTCTAAATTTTTTACATTTGACAAAGGGGATAGCTTCCTTATTTATAGGTTTTATTTGGAGTCCCTTTTTAACCCATATTTCCCCTAGTTAAATAAACGTCTAAAATTTTTATAACTTCATTTTTTGAACCTCATATTCTTCTTCCCCATGGTTATAAACCCCAATTGACTAAATTTAATTTGATAATAATTCACTAATGGGTTTAGATTATTTAATTCACCTTTATATACTCATTATTCTCATGATTTTTTTATGTTATTTATGGGTTTTTATATAAATAAATAGAGTAAATAAAACTATTTGAATGTTATATAACCATATTCAATGATATATGCCAAATTATGAAAATTTACCTATTTACACATGGAATAAATATAATAAAAGCTCTAGGAAATCAAGGAATAAAGGAAATGTATCTTATTTCATGTTTTATTTCAAACTATGATAATGAATTGGAATTATCTCATGACAAATATTAGGGTTTATGATCTATTCAATCTATTCTTTGATTGTTTTAAACTCCTACATGGTTATGTTAAGTTTTTGATACTAGCATTGACAAAGATGTCCATAGTAGATTTAAGTTTATAGTCCATAATATGTATAATAATGAGTTTTGATAGTTATTGGCGATATGTTATCTCATGTATATCTATTTGGTCCTTCAAATTATGTTAGAATATACATTAAACATTGTCAATAATAAAATCCATGTATCTCTTGCCTTCTACCTCCTGTGACTTTGGTAAAAATGGGTCAACACATGAGTTGAGATAACTTTAGAAATTCCATATATTCATAAGTGATACCTACATATTCATATACTCCAAAAATGTCCTTAGACTCACATGCAATTTACCATCCTAGGTATGTATGTGGAGTAGTGACCATGCAACTATATGATCTTTCTCCTATTATAACCCTTGGTAAAAGAAATGGAATTATATGGTAATTTTTAGCGTTTAATATTTTTAATTTAGTGATCTCATGTCATTTTTTATCATGGAAGGTAAAGTATTTGATAATTTAAAACTTTCTTCAAAAAGTGCTAAGTGGTGTAAATAGATCATACATTATTTAGATATAGCAGAATATTTAATTTAAATTAGAACATAGTGGAACATGGAAGGATAA
The DNA here is from genome assembly GCA_037957365.1 of Torreya grandis. Lineage (NCBI taxonomy): Eukaryota > Viridiplantae > Streptophyta > Pinopsida > Cupressales > Taxaceae > Torreya > Torreya grandis. Next base: position 276,552 of record JARHVA010003758.1, read on the forward strand.
TAATATAATAAACATATATGTAAGAAATGGTATTAAATTGAAAATTATGGAAAAAGAAAAAAAATAAGTCTGTACACCCTATGTTGTAGTAAAACATTGCATCGATGCAAGAGTCCAACATAGACATAGGTGTCTAAAAGCTAAAATCACATATATAACTAAAAACACGTTTAGGGGTCTATGAAACATAATGGATAAATTCATCCATGATGAAATACATGCCCAAAGGGGAAGATAAAGTAATTTAAATAAGATGGAACCAAAGAGGTCCATATGAGACCATGCCACTAGGTTTCCAAGTCTTGGTAAATAGACCTATACATACAAAATGCTATGAAAATATGTTATGAAATTATGGTTATATAAAATATGGGTATATAATATCCCCCCTTTAATATATTAATGCATAAAACTAAAATTACTAGTTCAAAATAAAATAAAATGTGCACCTCAGTTTGTACAACACACCTCTTCTTTTCTCAAGTTTTCTTTGAACCCTTTTTGCTCAAATGTTTACCTAAAACCAAAATCATGTCACAAAGTAATTAACATATATAACCTATATATGAGTAATAATATAAATTATAATAATGAAAGTTAATGGATATAATACACATGAGTATTATTATACATAAGAATTGCTCTAGAATAGATATGAGAGAAGTAGAAGAGGACTTGAGCTCTCATCCATATTCCACCTAGAAATATGAGTAAGTTCACATGTGGTAAATTGGGTTTCACATTTTTGGTGTTGTATCTAGAGTAGGGAAAGTTGGAAGGTGATCATTCCCACAACCTATTATAGGAAGAGTTATGCCTCAAAATTCAATAATATCATTTCCCAACTAACATAACTCAAGTTTATAACATATCAATATTGGATTATTTAATCAATCCAATATATAAATAAAGCCAACTGTTATAATTAGATAAGGCTAAATAATATTCCATAAAACTCCATCTTGGGTATCACTTCATAGTTTAATGAAAGTCCATGATATAATGATAGTCCATATTGATCTCGATGAATCTAGAAGATTAATTAGTGTCTAAGTAAATAAAAGGAATGAACCCTTGTTCTTACCCCTATTATAACTAGAGTGAATAATGTAATATGCATGGATTTTGTCCATTATAAATATTAAAAACACCACTATTGTGTAATCTATTATAATGTTTATATTAATGTATAGAATATTGACCCAAATTATATATGAACCATTTACTATAAAAAGAAGTTTGAAGAATTTGAAAATAATACAAGTGTGGATAACATGTTTCAATAACATGACCACATTGAATATAGAAAATATGTGTACTGATATAATATAGAGGACATGTTTTTAAAACATTACCCTATAGATACAGCCTCCCATCTTGTCATAAAAGGACATTGTACCAATATTAATGTATACATAAAGTGAGTAGAGATTGATTATGTATCAATGATATATCTCCTTCAAATGTTTTTCAATTAGTAATTAAAATATAACATTAAATTTGGATATTGATATAAGGTCTAGCTAGAAACATAATTTTATTTGATTCTTGGTATTTTTAAAACATTACATGAAATTTTGTATGATGTGAATGGTCATGTTTTTCATATCCCAATGTAACTCATGGTTTTGGATTTGGGAAACTAGTGCTCAATATATGTGAATTTAAATTTCTTGTAGAATTTTTATGTAAAGAGTTTAGCATAGAAATTTCAATTAATTTGTACTTTAAACCTTTTAAAAATTTGAGTTCAATGTAAAAAATTATAATTCTATTAGAGAGAGCCCCATGCCCACTATGATTTGATGTGCTCTAGATAGCTCTATCCATCTAGGATTTTGATGAGCTATTAAGTAGGTTTATTTGTGAATTAAAAGGTAATTATTTATTATTTATTTTTGTATTTTCTATCAAAAATTTTAAATTTTGTATGGGATGGTGGACACTTTCATTTTTATTTTAGATAATACTATTGGCATATTAATAGTAGTGTCCAGATTTTGATGGAACTATCCAAAATTGGTGTCCGATGCCATTATAATATAATGCTACCATACCTTTATGTTTCTAATTTTGAACTATAATACTTACATTTTTATAAATTGGATGTGATGATTAACACCTATTTTTTTATCATTGTTATGTGTGAAGGATATATACATATTCAGGAGTTCTAACATGGGAGACATTTTCCCACTCTAGTGGAACTAGGTTTGTATGTGGCCAATTAGTCTATTATAGATTAGGCTAGGTTGGGCTATGTGGCTAAATTAACCTAGATTCCATATAATATCTAGCTTATTACAACACTATAAAAGAGGTTGAACCCATATACATACACCTTATAGATCCCAACATGGGAGATGACAATCATTTTATAAGATGGGTGTTTTATTTTTGACTACTTATCAGAGGTGAGAGAGTGTAGGTTTATAGGTATGACATTCATGGATATATTTAGTGGTCTCATATGTATTTCACTAGCTAGAGGGCATCAAATGTAGAGTTGAGTAATATGATTCAATTGGATAGTATTGTCAGGAGTGATTTTACATGACTATAAAAAATCATTTATGTATTATTTACCTCTTTTGTAGCTATAGAGAGTGGTACAATGGTGATTTCATATTAAATGTATCAAACATATGATCAATTAAAGTGGAGGGTACTAAATATTCATGGGGTCATATAGTATTAGCCCATATATATGGAGAGATTTATATTTTTTGTTTGGATATTCATGGTGGACATATTAGATTATGGACCTTGTTATATGTTTGGTCTTACAAGCATATTATAATAGTACAGTAGGTTTGTGGTCCCATCCTCAATCATTTGTAGAGTAGTGGGAATCTTTCATGGTATAATACTTACCATGATGCATTACTAGACCATTTTAGATAGGTTGACATCATATTAGATTATATGACATCCATATAAGACCTTTACTATATGGCTTGAGGATGGGTAGAATTTATAGAGGATCTAAGTGATCTTATGGTTAGTTGTCCACTTTCCTAGGGTATATGAGTAATTTTAGTATGATCATGTTTTGTAACATTTTTCTATAGAGTAAGGTATGATATCACCTCCACACCCATGGCATCATATAGTCAGAAGTAGGCATAGGCCTAATGATATTAAAACACTATCACCTATGTATCTAGCTCCTTGAATTGGTGATTAGCATGATCATGTGGTTGCCTTTGATATAGGGGATGATGTGTGATGCACCCATGATTATTTTTAGTGGTGGATATAGTTTATTTTCCATTATTATTTCCAATTATATTCACCTCACCTGATGTCATACCTATGGGAAAAATAGGTGTGGGAGGAAATCAAAGTGGTGGCTCTACCAAGTTACCAACATCCTTAGAGGAGGTAGATATGAGAGCCATTAGCACATACCATATTTTAATTTTACATTTTATTGATATACTATATAATGTGATATAAGGAGATAATGTTTATGTCTTATCTGAATACAATCATAAGAGGGATAATATGGTATATCATGTGGTATGAGCCCTCACTCGTAGTATGCCCATTAATTCCCTAGATTTAATCCACTTATTATAGCTATGGCCAAGGTGATTATGGTAAAATTATAGATGGTTTAAAGCATTGAGTCATTTATCATCCAAGAGGTAAACTTAAGCATGATGTTTGATATTATTCTTCATCTATGATCTATTGTAAAAATATTCGTAAAGATGGAATCTCAACTTTTATGGTCAAAATAGATTCACTACCATAAACAAGGGAATAAGGGGTTGCCCCCATGGGTAATAATATACTAGTGTAGTATGCCTAAAGGGTAGGATATAATTGAGTATGTTATTCATAACCAACTTCATCAAAAACTCTTTTAAGAATGCATAGAATATTTTTTTATTTCTTGCCTTAGCTTGTCCATTGCCTTGTGGGTAATAAAGAGTGGACCATTTTTACTTGATATGATAGGTGTGGCAAAGAGTCTTAACATATTTATATTTAAAGGATCTTCCATTGTCAAAATTGAGAGTGGAAGGAATATCAAAGAGACAAATAATTTGGTTAAGGATAAACTTGGAAATTTGTTTTCCACTCACATAAGTAAGTGGAATTGATTATATGCACTTGGTGAAATACTCAGATATAGTTATAATGTGTTTATATCCATAAGAAGATCTCATCTGAACCCAATGTGGAAAATGGCAAAGGTGTTGTGATATGATGTAAAAATCTTGAAGGAATATGTATAAGATATGCATGATTTTTAAAGGATATACACTTTTTGATATAGGCACATGAATAAGATTCCATTGTTAGCCAATAATAACCAACTCAGGGAAGATTTTTTACAAGGACCATAACACTTGAATATGATCCAAAAATTCCTTCATGAATTTCTCTAATTATTGAAGTAGACTCTCCAAAATGTAAATAAAATATAAGGGTTCCATCATAGCCTTGATGATATAGGGTGCTACCAAGGATTGTATAGTGAGATGTGCATTGCATAATAGATTTGCATTGGTTTGAGGATAAATTATATGGGAGGGTATGGCTATGAATTTAAGTATATAAATTGCATTACCATGGAGAAGTGACAAAAAACCACTTCATAAACCATCTCTAAAATAAGCATATCATAAACAAGCATCCTTAAGTGCTCAACCATAAATTTGTTATAGTTTGTGCTCAAGTCTATTAAGGATTTAATTATTGACATAACATATGTTTCTTGATTATTTATTCTAGGTACTTGTTCAAATTAGATGTATTTAAAAGATGTTTTCATTCTATCCACCATTCTCTTGTAAGGTATTAGTTTATCATCATATTATTGAAATTCATTAGTTGTTTGATTGATGATGAGCTTGAAATCACCAAAAACAAGGAGATGTTGGATTCCCCACTAAATTTTCATCTTGAGGATTTCTATGAGACTTTCATATTCTACTATGATGTTTGGATAAGGGAATTAAACTTAGAAGGATTTAGGACTACAACCATTTTTAGGCATTACCATTAATATTCCTACCACCAAGACATGATTTATAAAATATCCATCAATGAAAAGCTACAAATCAAGGTATTTTTATATAGACATGATTGCATCATCTAGGAATTCTATAATGAGGGGTGTCTTTCCATTAAGCAGTGCTTCTACCAATACTCTACTAGAACTTTTCCTTTGATTTAATTTTGGTTAACATAATGTAATGGAAACTTTCTAAGAAGCATAACCCATTTATCCATCTTTCTTGTTAGAGCATTTTGGATACGAGATATTTAAGAGGGTCAATTTTGGCAATGATTTTTTTATTGTTAAGCATGTAATGCCATATTTTTTAGGAAGCAAAAATAAATTCAAGATAAGCCTCTTCTATTGGAGTGTAATTTAACTCATAAGATATCAATGTAATGCTTATGTAATAGATTGCTTGATTTTTCCCATTATCATCAAGTTGTGCTAACAATTCTCCAAAGGCATATTGAGTAGCTAAGATGTATAAAAAAGAGGTTTACCTATAATTGGTGGCATCAACACTGGTGGGTTTGAAAGATATTGCTTGACGTTATTAAATGCCTTTTCACAATCTTTGATCTAGTTAAAATGAGTATCATTTTTTAATAAAAAGGATAATGGGTGACATATGTCTACAATTTGAGAAATGAATATTTTGATGGATTATATTTTCACTTGTAGACTTCTAAGTTGCTTAAGATTTGAAGGTGGATGCATATCCATGATAGATGAAACATTTGAAGGATAAAATTCAATGTTTCACTATGAAATAATGAATCCTATAAACTCTTTTGATGTGACACCAAACACACATTTTTTGTATTTAACCTCATGTTTTACTCTTACATACACTCAAAAATATTGTGAAGCACTTGAGTATGATTTTTCCTAGATTTACACTTAACTAAAATGTCATCTACATAATACTCCATAATATCATTAAGGGTGTCATGAAAAATAATGGTCATTGCATTTTGATATGTTTCCCCAACATTTTTTAAATCCAAAAGGTATCACCTAATAATCTAATTGTAGCTTGAAAACCATCCATTAAAGATAACATCTCATGACCAATAGTTAAATCGATGATCATATATATGCTAGGTAATATAAATTCATCCTTCATGTATGATTTATTTATATCATGGAATTTTGTACATATTATAATCCTCTTAGGTTTATTTGCACTGGTATAATGTTGGATATCTAGTCAGAGTACTTAATTGGGCATTTAAAACCTACACCCAACAATTTCTTTAGCTCTTCCTTTACCAATAGTGCAAAATTAAGATGCATTTTTTTGGAACTTTTATTTTATTGGTTTTGTATTTGGATGCACCACAAGGTGTTGAAATACTAATTATATATCTAACCCTAGCATATATGCATAATACCATGTGAATACATCTAAAAACTCATGAAGCAATAGTGTAAATATATCCATTTCTTCTTGATTGAGTGATATAAAAAGCTTTAAAATATTTATGTCAACTTAATTTTTGATGTTTATAAGAATGTTTTACTCAAATATTAGACTCAATTCATATTTATAATGTAGGATTGGTTTACGAAGATGAAAATATTCCCTAACTGCTTGTTTTGATGTAGATGTAGAACTGATAGAGTGATGTAATTCTTGTTCCCTAAAATATGCTAATCTACTAGTTGTATTGGAAAACCTTTCTTATGACCACCTATAATAATTTAATCTATGATTATCAATAATTTATATATAGCTTCATCATTTTAAAAATTGTCTACTTGTGATGTAGATTGTTGGTCGCATTGGATGAGATAAGGGTATGCTACATCAAGTGTTAGAATGACATTGTCATGGAGAAGGTTGGTAAGGGATAGATCTTCAAAATGGATAATGATGAAACCCATATTTTTGTCTAAATAATCATATTCTTACTCACTAAAAGAATCACTTTGGGAAATTATTAGATGCACATTATGTGGGTTAAATCCTAGACCATGTTTTCCTTCATTTTATTTTAGTGTTATTGGTTAAATGACACCTTATTCATAGAGACTAAGATCTTTGCCCTTATAATTAATAATTTTTCACATGAATTATTTTGAAAAAGGATATATACTAGTGGAAAATTCGGTATCTAATTCATTGGAATAGAGCTAGGAATAATATTAATCATAAATATGCTCATCAGAAAGAATGTCTCCCTTAAGAAATTTTGTCTGATTGAGCTTTTTTACCATTATTTTATCCTTTAAATTGTTTGGTCTACCATATTATTTTATATTGGAATGTATTATGCATGTATAAAAATATTTAAAAATATACTGATTCATGCCATGATCAATTATTTTGAAATGGGAAGAAGCAGAAGAGGAAGCTTTGTTGGAGGATGATGGATTTGATGTTTCCTCAATGGATGGATTATTAGAAGCTTCTTCTGATGGTTATTTTTATATGTCATTGGTTAATGCTTTTTCAATGGATATATCAAGAGTTAAATTATTAATCCAACCACCAAGGGGAGGTGTTTGTAATAAAATTTCAGGATTGACATAGTTTTGAAATAAAAGATAATCCTCAATAGGGGTAAAATTTTTATCTATGATTGATAGATAGTTGGATTTTTGATACTTACCTTCCAATAGATTGTAATATTATAAGGAATAAAGATCACTTTGAATAGTTACTTCCATTCCTACATGTCAAAATTTCAAACACTAATGAAGAGTGTATGGGATGGCATTCATGGAATGGATCCATGGGTGTCCAAAGAGTATATTGTATGATAAATCAAGATCAACAACATGAAAAAGTGTTTCCCTAATTATAGACCCTACCATAAAAGGAAAATGGATTGTATCGATAGACTGACGTTCATTATTATTGTATGCCTTTATTATTATGTTATTTGATTCTAGTGTTGTAACTAGATACCTAAGATGTTTTATGAGTCTTAGTGTACATACATTAAGGGTTGAACCATTATCTATAAAAATACTTTTTAACTTATGGCTATAAAGAATAACCTCTATATATAATGGAAGTTTATGATCTAAACCTAAAGTAGAAACATCAAAATGATCAAATGTTGATTATTTGTTGCTAAATAACCTATTAATTCTTGGAATTTTATGGGATTAATGTTTTAAGGAACATTGGAATCCTAGAGGACTTTACACAAAATATATTTATATATGAAGGAGGTCTTGAGAAGGTCTAAAATGGAGATATTAGTTGGTGTTTTCTCAAGATGGTCTATAATATTATACTTACATTCAACATTAGTGGGAGATGCACTTGGTATGGTAAGATTTGCATATCTTGTGGTGATTTCACATTCATACTTTTGAAAATTTACAACATTAACATGTCTATGTATCATATCAACACTATTGATTATTGAATTAGATAGATGACTAACATGGTTGACATTACTTGATTTTGGTTGCTCTTGTTTCTGTTTACCCTTACCTTGCTCATGATTAGGGAATGGGTCTTGGTATATCCCTAATTTCTATTTGTTAGATTATTTAGATGATGAGATTTCAACTGATATGTCACCTTTATCAATAATATATTGAATATAATTTTTTAGACAAATACATCAGTTTGTTGAATAGACTTTGATCTGATAGTATTCATCTTATTTATACCAATTAGGTTTGGGAACGTTTTCTTCAAAATGTTTTATATTTATCTATGCAATCATGTTTACATGGGCCAACTTTTAAAAAACATTTTGTAAGTGTCAACTAATTGAGTGAACTTATGTTTTGGTCTCCCTTGTTTTCGCTACCCACCAAGAATTGTGAAGTGAGTTGATTAGTTATATGTCTGTGTCTATGAATTATCAATCTATTTTACATCAATTACACTATTTCCAAAAATATTTTTCTTTTTGGCAAAGAATTTGGGTTTTTCTATTGGTTTTGAGGAATTATTGTTATATAGTTTAAATATTTGTCTTACACATCTATTGATCAAAGTCCATTCTACTTGAATTCCATTTTAAATAATCTCATAAAAATATATTGGGCAAAGAAATAACAAGTGATGTCCAAAATATGAGTTTAAGTAGCTCATGTAAATGTCACTAACTATATTTCTAGAAATTACCATGTAAAATGGCTTGATATTACTCACCATCTTTCAAATAAAGAAGCAAAAGTTTTTTAATTTTGTTGTTTGGTAATATGTAAGTCTAAAGTGGTCAAGTATTTTTCAATATTTTAAGATAAGTAATAGACAAAATTTTCACACAAGCCTTAAAAAGTGAAGATAGATCATTTTGTGAGTCTTGAGAACAACTCAAGGACTTGGCCTTTGAGACTTTATGGAAATAAACACAACATGAATTCATTAATGTAAGAAACATCTACACATGCATGATAAAATCTAGTTATATGGTCCTTGGGATCTCTTTTACCTTTATACTTATCAAATTTTGGGAGTTTAAAATATTCGGGTAAAGGTGTAATAATTTTACTCACATCATAGGAATATGAATAAATCTCCTCAAACTTAAATTATTATTTTTAGTTGTAAGAGTCATCTTGAAAGCCTTGGACTCTATCTTTTATATTTTGAAATATCTACATGAGAAAAGGGGATAGTTTGTCCATTGGAATTAATATATTAGGTAGTTGATTTGTGAATTGATTTGTGTGTTGGGGAATGTTTTGATTAAAATTGTTGGGAATTTGATTATTGTAGTTGAGGTTTTGAGGTTGGGAAAAAGTATTGGGATGATAGCCAAGGTTATGATTCATGTTAAAACCAAAATTCATTTGATTTGAGTTTAGGTTAAAACCAAAATTGGTTTGATTTGGGTTTAGATTAAAAATAAAATTGGTTTGATGTGGGTTTGGATTTGGGTTAAAGTTTGGATTGTTTGATGTGTTAGTGCTGAAGTTCATAGGATTAGAATTGGTATTTTGACCAAATATTATTTGGTTAATCACACTTGGATTATTTTTTTGTGGAAGCATTTTTGAGTTTGAATTAAATTGATTAAAATCTAGGGTTGAATTAGTTTGGTTTTGATTTTGGATTGGGTTATTTTGGCTTTGGTTAAAGCTTAAACTATAATTTATGTTGGGATTGTTTATGTTAAGGTTGGCATTGGATTGTGTTTCATTTTGTATTGAGTTATTATTAGGATTTGGGGTAGATTTAAATGAAATAATTAGGTTAGAGTTAGATTGTTTTTAAATTGGATTGGGATTTTGATTGAATAAAACTGATCCAAGTAATAATTGATTTGGTATACTATGATTCACATTTAGATTATTGAATTTGCATGAAGCATTATTCAAAATCATTTTTGATGATTGATAGGGAAAGATATAATTTATATTCAAGCTTTGATTTGGATTGGATATGATTGGTGAGTTTTGGAAACTTTGATTTGGATTGATTGATGAGTTTGAATAAATATCCACACTTAGATTAATTGGATTTAACCTTGAAAATTTGGGTGCATACTAAAATTTGGTATAATAAAATTTTGATCAGTTAGACTTGAATTATATAGGATACCCATATTCAATTTTGGCTGATTTTATTGTATGATGGAAAAACTTGAAGTAGGATTCATGTTTTGATTGGTCAGATGGATGATTGATGAGTTTGAAGCCATATTCAAATTCATATTTTTTGGATGGTGTTGTGAAGGTAAATTCATATTTAAATTCATTTTGGGATTACCAAATGAATTATTTGATGAGATTAAAATTTCATAATATCTTGATCTCCTTAATTTACATGGATTTCCATGGAAAAACCATGACTAGTTTGGGATGACTCTTGATGTGAAATAGCTTTCCCTTTGTCTTGAGAGACTTGGGGATGAGATTGTGAGGAAGGAATGAATACATTGACTCCTTATAAATATCCTTGTGATATTTTTTAATTGGGATTGGATGATGAAGGTTCTTTGCTTGAAATGAGATATTTCAAATTATGTGCATCAAAATTGAATGGGAACTTTACACCAAAGCCCAAGACTTGAAGCAATAATTCATTTTTGTTGGACATGATATACTCATTAAGGAAAGGTGGAGATTAGGTAGGTTTGGGTACCTTCATCCTCCCTCATATTATTTGTGCTCTATTATTTCATGCATTTCTATATGATGTGCTTGACCAAGAAATTGAAAGGGGTCATTGCCACAAGGCTTTTACCTTATAATGGGAGGATTTAACATGGAATTTTTTTGAGTAATAGGAAAATGACTCAAAAAATGATATTATAAATTAAAAATTTGACTAAAAAAATTTGAATTCTTGAACTAATTATTTTAAGCTTATGTTATGAAAACTTAATTTTAGTAAATGATTTGAACTTTAAAAGAATTAGTTTTCACACAAGGAATTTTAGCACATGGTAAACATAAGGAAACAAAAAACAATTTTTTTTTCTAAGTAATCAATAAAATTGCACATTAAGGGTGAAAACTAGGATTAAGGGTCATGAGCAAATATTGGGCCTCCCATTGTCACTGACTTGTTTGTGCTCTCAATTGTGGCCTAATATTTCAAGGCATTAACCATGGAAGATCATACAATTAACATGGTCCACTAATTCTAGTTTCAAGGGTGTGTGGAAGGTTGCTTTTCAATGCTAAAAACTAATTGATGCACCAATGTTGAATGGAAAAAGAGGTTATCCTAGGATTAAGGTGTAAACAAGATTATCTAGGGGGAAAACCATGAAAGAAATATATAAATTTGATGTACACTATTGGGTCTTGTCCCAATGTGCCCAACATAGTCATAGGGGTATTATCATATTTAAAATAGGTGATATCATATTTCAAGTCATTTATTAAAACCCTAGGTATTAGAGCATAAAATCCCCTGACATCATGGTGTGATTAAAACACATAACCATTAGGCAATTGAAATAGCTAGATATTGATTTATATAACCTATCATTAAATAAAATTTTTCCTATTATGTGGTGGTAAAATACATGGTAAATATATATTTTAAGAAAATAAAAATAAAATTAAATATCTATTTTTTTATTTTTGAGTATCATCACCAATGTAATGTTAAGTAAAGAGCATACATGGATACTACTTGGGCAACACAGATAATTATGGAAACATTTTTGATATCCAAGTATTGTTACCAATGTAACACCAAGGAAATATCATACATGATTTCCAAAACCACAAACAAAAATACTAAAATGAAAAAGTTATGTAATTACTAAGAACTTTGAACACAAAAATGAAAAGTATTACTAAAAATAAATTGGATTTTTATTGATTCTTTTTTATGATTCTCTTTGGTAATAATTATATAAACAAGTTGTTATAATGTTTTTTAGGCTTGGAACAAGGTAAATTGTAATACAAGTGACAAACCATGAAAATGAAGAAAAAAACCCCTCTCTGTTATGAAATTGATATTACACAGACAAATAAGAAAAGTGAAATTATAATGAAATCAACATAAGAAAAAGATAGAAAGTAAAAATTAGTAAATAAGTAGACCCATGCTCACAAAAAAATTTCACTACCAAGAACAATGATTTCATTGCTAATATAAATGAATTTGTTACTAACAAAGACAAATTTGCTATTGATAACAATGATTTCACTGTGCAAAAATAAAATTTTGCAATGGATCATGATTAATTTACTACTAATAATGATTAAATCACTATAAGTAATGATGATAAACCCTTTAGAAAGAACATAAAACACAAAAAAGGTAAAAACAAGACAATTTCTCTTTTATGTTTTACAATTTCATTGTTTTTGTTTCTAAAGTTATTATTACACATAAAAGTGCACACAACTGAATAGAAAATTCTTGAAAGCAACTTTTATCTCATACCAACACTTAAAAATGGCAAGGTTAAATGAAAAATGCAAACATAAACAACAAAAACCAAATTATAAATGTTATCTAATTATAAAAATGATGATCAAAAGATGAAAAAAACATGGGAAAGGTCCCATCAAGGGTGTCATAAATATATGAACTAAATTTAGAAGTGCAAATAAATTAAACTAATTATAATTTGAGATTAATTTAAACTATGGTAGAGCACCAAACAAAGAAAATAACAATCATAAACTTTACGCTTTGAATGCACAAACTTTCTCCATTGTGATATACATTTGATTTTCTCTTTTAAAATATGTGGTACTCAGTCCTCCAATGCAAAAGAGAATGGGCAACATTTTGGTAATAAATAAATACCTTGATTCACTTTGATTCACTTGTGTGTAGATATCTGATTTCTTGATCGAGATCTCAAGATTTTGTAATTTGATAAGATTCTAGGATTCTTAAAAATGGAGATTTATAGATGTTTGGAGAAGGATCTAATGGTGGAGGATAATTTGGACTTTTTCAATGATCCAAATGATCAACAGTCACTAATAAGTCCTCACCTATGAGGATGAAGAACATTTAAAAATGGTTGAGGAAAGCATGGGATTGGTAAGCTGAGTTAGCAAGACTAAGTCAATTTCCTTGAAAATTTAAGGGATGAGTCAAAAGAGGTTGAGAATTTTATGGATTTGGTTGGGATGAGGAATAAAAAGGTGGGAGATGTTTTGATGAGGTGAAAAATATAGATTTGATTATTTAAAATAAGGATTTAAGTGTGAATAATTAACTAATTTGAATTATTCAATTGTTTTAAATTAGGAAGAAATATAATTTAATAATTATTATTGAATATATATATATGTGCATTTCAACACTAAATGAAATTTAGGTGTCTACAGTCTCTACCAAAACTAATCACTCCCACATTAATCCTATTATGGAATCATTGGTTTATCAATTCCTAAATATAGGGTCATGTGGAGGGGATGTAAATACACAATATATTTATGTGTCAAAATGAGTACTTATACATTGACAAGTCACTTCTATAGATACAACAATTTTAGCTACAAAAATAAAATCAATGATTCTACTACCCCATGATCATTACAATCAGGGATTCTTATTTCCTTCTAATTTACCCTACATATATTTATTATTATATTATTAATAAAATGTATACACCCAATTAAATAAAAATATTAGTTATCAAATTTACAAATATCTAATCATACATTGCATAAATAAACATTAAAATCAAACACAAAATGCTAGATGTCACACATTCACTGAACATAAATAAGCCATGTGAAGAATGTCATATATGTATCAAATGATAAAAATATTATAAAAATAATTACATGAATCATATGTCAAGGAAATATCCCCATGTGTGTACTCCTCATCACTATCTATATCCACAGTCCTCACACCTCTTGATTTTGAGGCACTAGGATCTAACTAGGTCCTACATGCATGTGATAACTCATGTACTCTCTCCTCAAAGGTTCCTAATTAACACACCATATCTTTATTATCACACTATAGAGTTCCATATAAATTATTAATAACCTATATGATCTACATGGAACTATGTTATAGTATGTCTCATCTATCAAGCTTAACATGCATCTCCTCATGCTTAGTTACCATAGTATGAAGTGTTTCCATAACCCTCACTACAAGATCAAATAAAGGTGCATGGGTACCTATAATATTAAAAAACCTCTCAATAAAATTGTAACCAACTACATCCATGGGTAAACTATGTGAGGGCCTATATTGCATGGTCTACCATCATTACCTATTCTTGATTACCTACAAACATAATATATACAATACTAGTTAGCTATGTCTATGGAATAAAATATTATATTTAATATTATACCCAAATAAAATGACAAATTTAAAACCTATGGTACCCACATGTGGATCTAAAAACCTCCTCATCTACTTGTGATAGTCCCATAAAGCCATCATATTTTACATCTCCACTATCTATCCTTCTGCATCCCCTTGTGATGTAGGAATGGAAGTTAGGGGTCAATTATAATAGGTAACAATAATGACCATCGAGATCCCACCCAGTATTGAATATGACCATTTTTATGTCCTTCATCATCCCCTACAACTAAGGAATCCACAAGATCTTTCTCGTTAGTAGGACATGGAGCTAGATCTATAGCTATGGGTATTATCCTATCATGGGACCTATGCCTATTCCATATTATTTGATGCTAATGGTAGGGTATCATGGTACTCCATGATATATAATAAAATTTAAAAAAGCATGTTCATACCTAATCATCTCATATATAATAAATTTTTTATCAATTAACCACATACAGATACAAACCCTCTACAAATCATGCCCATACTTAGGCCATCTAATAAATTTCTTATATGAATGCCATATAATATGATATGAGGTCATTCTATCTATATTAACATAGTATTCCATCATTGTGTGTAGTATACCATGGGGAAATACTCATCACTCTATAAATATATGTGGATAGGCCAACCTAGCTCGGGGTCTACCAACTAGTCATACCATTTTAATGAGTTCATATGCCCAAACATGTGAAAGAGTTCCTACTACAATACCTCCACCATGAATATGAATATTTATTGAGGATTAGATATCTAGTGACGTGGCCTCTTGTGGACCTCTTCAGTTTCATATTATTTCACTTGATTTACCTACCCTTCAAAATGGATGTTATTTTATTACTTTTCATATAATGTATACCAATTATACCTACCTTTTCTTTCATGTTATCTATATATTTTTATCCTCTGGACACCTACATCCATTTTAGACACTAGCATTAATGCTAGTGTCCAACTATGATTCAAATATCTAGTCTTATATTTTTGTCCTTTTCTATATCTTTAACTTTGTGACCATTTATTTGAACCTATTTTCCCATCCCATTATTATATTTTATCTTTTCACTATATCCTAATTCAAAATAAATAGGTCCTTATATATACAAAGGATATAGTCTAATTACACTACCTAGAGATTTGATGACAATTACAAGATTGAAAAATATTTTATGTTTCAAGCTATTAAACTGCTTTAAAATATTGAATTAAACATATGAAACATTCAAAACATCAAATATACAATTACATTTCTTATACCAATGGTTATCAATAGAAAGAACATATAGTTATATGGCTATAATTTTGCACACATGCCTCAGTGGGAGAATTTAATGTGAGTCTGAGTCCCTATTTAGAGTATTAGCTATATAGGCAACACTTAGCAACAACCAGGGTTAATAGGGTTATCTTGAATTGCATGCTAAACCATTTTTACCAAGTGAAAGGAGGTCTAATTCAAAATGACTAGGTTTTTATTCATTAAATGAATTTAGCACAAAGGCATATATAATTTGAAACATAGGGAAATTATAAAAGTGATAACATAGTCCCAGTACAAATTTAGATTCATTCCTATGTGTATCTTTGAATAGACACCTATTTCAGAGTTAAAGACCTATGTTGATGATAATATCCTTATTTTATGCAAGCATACACTAGATAAAAATAGTAAAAATACATAACAAATAAGGTAAAAACCTCTAATGAAGCTATGTGATTATTCTTGATCACTGTCATACCTTAGTTTGAAATGTTAAACAAGATATTCTCTATTTTATCCCTTAGATACCTTGTACTTTATGTATTTATTTCACATGCTAAATTAGGAAAAATCTATATTACTGACTATATTTTAGTGTAAATATGAGTATTGTCATTCCTTTAAAAAAAATACTAATTTATATGTTTTCTATGAAATAAGAAAGAATCATAAAATAATACCATGATAAATACAAAAGTTTTTTCCTTCTACATTTTTAAGTCTATGTGGTGTATGGTGAAAATTAGGAGGAAGTTTTGTCATCCATTTATCAAATAGTTTAAACAACATGTCATGTGGTTTATCTTAGTACCAATCAAAATAAAGTGGTTGCCTTTTGGTATAGGTGTATGGTTTTACTATATGAGGTATTCTATAAGTATGTTCCTTTCCATTTTTTAATACCTTAAATATTTGTTCTTTAATATACATTTATGATTTTGAAGAATGTTTTTTGACTGGTTCATGGTCTCTCTTGGGTTGTTTATTTTCTTTGAAAACATTATTTGTATCAAGTTTTCTTTGATGTTGAGAAACAAATAATCAAGTTTTGGTATATATTCTTAAATATAATAACACAATATTGAATGGGTTAATCCTAATTTTGTGTCAATTATTTTAAAATTTATAATGATAGATTAGCTTAGGTATATCTATGAAAATTTGATGATATTACATCTTTGATTTTTTTTAATGTTGATAAGGAACCATTTGTGAGTCTATAAAACCAATCAAAAGCCTCTTAAGCTAAATTTTGATGCAACTCATTTACTATCAAGTGTCCATCCTTGGACATATTGCTAAGTAGTGCATACATTATTTAAAATAGTATAAGTATGTCCTTGACCATTTAAGGAAAGGAACTCAGGCATGATAAATTTTTAAGGATAAGTATATTAAAAAATATATTGATTAAGATGTAGTTCCTCTAATATATTCTTCTCAAAGGTAACATCATGAGAGGAAATTTAAAAAATTAAAGATGTTCACTTTTTGTTGAAGATCTCCCATAGTAGTCATGATATAATATATAAGTAGTACATATTGGTGAAGAGGTTGGAATTTTAATCAAAGGTTTTAAACTACCACTCATATTAAACATAGGAATAATAGACTCTTTGACACCCTCTAAAATAGGGTTATTGAGTGGTTTTGAGACATTTTGTAAAGAGACAAGTATATAATTTCGAACAACACAAAGGGTGATATCATCAAAAGGTATTATATTACTTGAAATTTCATGACATATAATAGGAATATGCTAGATAGTTTTACTTGTAAAAACATGCTATTTTTTAGAAAAAATGAGGAGGAGAGAAGAAAATAAACATTTTCTACTTCTTTTGAAATATTAAGAGAATTAAATATGCAATTTTTAGTTTAATTACTCATTTCCCAAGAAGGGAGAGAAAATTTTGTTCTAATTTCTACTTTTCATAAATCATTATCATGTGAGAAAGAGACATTTAATGCAACATATCCATTTTTTTCATGTAATGCATTTTTTTTATTTTCTTTGATTTATAGGTCATGATTTTGGACATAGATGGATCAAATGGACTTGAAATTTTGAAAATATATCCAAATAATGCATCTTTAATAAAATATTTATTATGACTTTAAAATACATTTTTAATTTTCCATTAAAACAATATAGAAGAAAAATTAGTGAATACATTTTTATTATTTCAAATTATAGAAAGAGATAATTTCACTAGTTTCATTTTATGGATCTAAAAAAATAGTAACATCATTTAGAAAATAAGGAACACACTAATTATTTTAAACATTTGTATCATTATAAAAATAAGAGAATCATTCAATTTTTTCAAAATTTGCAACATTGTAAATAAAAGAGGAACACTCAAATTTTATTT
Organism: Torreya grandis; assembly: GCA_037957365.1. Lineage (NCBI taxonomy): Eukaryota > Viridiplantae > Streptophyta > Pinopsida > Cupressales > Taxaceae > Torreya > Torreya grandis. Next base: position 294,929 of record JARHVA010003758.1, read on the forward strand.
CATGTAGAGAATGTATACATGAAACATTTTAAATTTCAACATCATGAATGCTAATTTATTTCATGTCTATTATATCATCCTTGTTTGAGGCCTTAATAAAATTTATAATTTTTACAATTTTAGTCCATTAATCATTGGAACAAAATTAAATAGAATCAGGATCCTCATATTATCATTAAAGAGGGAAAAATACACTCATAATCATACAAAATAATGTTATGATTATTAACATGTTCATTTATACTAGAATTTTCACCATTAGTTATTTAATTATCATATTTATAATAAAAATAGGTGGTTTTATCCTTTTTTATATGCCATGAGATATTCATATGCAATACATTTATCATAGAGAATAATAAATATTATATCTATGGGATAGGACTTATGGCGACAAAAAAGAGACCCCATAATGGCTTTGATTTTAGGTACAATCACAAAGACAACAAAAATGATGCCTAAAGTGAAGAGTTGAATAAAAATTCCTTAATATATACCCATGCAAAAAGTTATATCTAAAAAATAAATACATGAATTTGAAATAAACATTTGTAGAAAGAAAAAAAACATACATGTAGGCTAGGGTTTGTTTTAACATCATGGGATGGGTTCATAAAAATGTTTTATGCTATTTAGGGTTTATAGATAAACACACAAAATAAATAAAACTATTTAAATAATATATTACCATATTTATAATTTAGTAAGATATATGAAATTATGGGAATTTACCTATGTACACATATGTAATAAATAGAGTAAAAACACTAGGAAATCAAGGGATAAAGGAAGCATATCTTATTTCATGTTCTAATTCAGATAGTGACAGTGACCTGGAGTCATCTCATGATAATGAACATGGTATAAGATCTAATTTCTCTATAATTTTATTTTTTTCCTCCTAGATACTTGAATCAAGATCATGACACTAGTACTGATATAGTCATCCATTATGGATGCAAGTGTCTAGTCCATAATATGTACAATAATAAGTCCAAAACTTTATTGGAGTTTTGATATACCTTTTATATCTATTTAGTATTTTATATTACATCAAAATGTGTGTTGTTCTTATGTAATAAGTATAACCCTGGATCTCTTACCTTCTACCTTTGCCACTTTGGTAAAAATGGGTTAGCACGTGAGTCAAACTAACCTTAGAAACCCTAGTTATTTTTAAGTTCTACCTACATAGCCATATACTCCAAAGACGGCCTCAAATTCACATGTAATTATCCCTCATAGGTATGTATGTGTAATATTGATTATACAATTATGTTCTTTCTCTTATTGTAACCCTTGGTAAAATAAATAGAAGTGTATATTAACCTTTTAAATGCTTATATTTTCAATTCAGTGCTCTCATGCATTTTGATAATTTTGAAGGTAAATGTTTTTCTAATCTAAAAATTTATTGAAAAAGTATCAAGTGGTGTAATTAGACCATACTTTATATATATATATATATATATATATATATATATATATAGGGGATTATTGATACTGAAATAGAACCTAGTGGCACACACAAGATCAAGAATATAATGAACATACATGGCTAAACAAATGGTCATAAATAAAATAAAAATAAAAATAAAAATATAAAAAGATAAATCTATACACCTATGTCATAGTTGGACACTTGTGTTGATGAAATATTCCAACATAGACACAAGGGTCCAAAATCTAAAAACATAAATATAAATGAAAACATAAACATGGATCCATAGATCATATTGGATAAAATTCATCCATGACAAAATATAAGCTAAAAGGGGTGGATAAATAAAGTGAAATAAGATGGAACTGAAGAGGTCCATATGAGACCGTGCCACTAGGTTTCTAACACTCATTCATATAAGATGCTATGAAAATATGCAATGAAAATGTGTTTATACCAAATATGGTTATGTAAAATGATTTATGTAAAACTCAAAACTTGATCAATCCTTCTTATAAATTAGTAATTTCCATAATTATTATTCTTATACCATTTTATTATGTTATTATCCCAATTTTATGCTTTGAAACTCCATCCCTCAGGTCACACATCCATGTTTTTTCATGTTTGAAAATTTTATATTTAAAACCTCTTATTAATCACCCAAACAACTAACTTTTATCCTCAAACTAATTATTTAGTTTTTCTATTCTTATTTTCTTTAGTTGTAGATGCATTATATATTTAAATTATCTATATGAAATGAATTTTCCATTCATCATTATGTTTTTTATGTTATATTTGTAATTTAATTTTTAATTTAATCATGAATTTGCCTTATCTATCATCCACATGCTTTCCCAACACTCATATTTTTCCTTACATGTCCACATATTATCCTTTGAATATTATTTATTCCTTTATACATGATATTCCTATGGCTAATTTTTAATTGAATTCCACCAATTGTTTTCATTTCAAACTTGTAAACCTAATAAAAAAATGTGAAAATATCATATTTGTGCCTTTCTAAATCATTTTAAAACTTTCTCTTTGTCAACTTAACTGGGTATATAATCTTTCCCATAAGCAATATGTGTTAAGTATTCTTATGTTATACACTTTATTGGTTAATTTAATTTTTTTGTCTCTAAATCTATTATATTTCAAAATTATATATGTCTTTTTTTGTTAAATATATTCTATTTATCTATGAAATTTTTATATCAATGTAAACTTCCTTGGTTAATTTGTTTTAGATAAAAGGTAAAAATGGGTTTTTGAAAGAGTAAAAATCCTTTTGAAATATTAAGGAATGATAAAATAACAAAGATAACCCCATAAAAATAAGTAGATAAATAGGACTAGGGAACCCAAGATAAAAAAAAAAGTTGTCCTAAGATAGGAATAGGATACCACATAGACATCAAACAATAAAAAAGAACAAATTACACACTAAAATTGATGAAGGTCTTTGCCACCTCCCATTATTCTAAAAACTTGATGTGCTCCTCAATGATTTTTTTATAGTTCCTTAGAAACTTTGTCTTTGCCTCTTCCTTGAAGCTTATAACTCTTTATAATATTTTTGTATTAATAGTCTTCTCCAATAAATCATTCCTTAAGCATGGAGATATTAGTTACATAATTATTAATAATGATCATGTTTAATTCTGAGACTTTGTTAATACCATCTTTAATAGAGTTTTGAACTACATTAATTTGGTTTAATTTCATTTTAATATCATCTAAAAAATGTTATACCCCATTGAATCTACTAGTCATATATTATATGTATTTATTGAAAGGGGTCCATTCAATTGGTTGAGGATGAAATCCATTAATTTAATATTAGATATGAGTAATCCTATTAGTTATACTTTAATTTTATACCATATAACACTTCATTACACACTAATAGAGATAAAATTATTTTTAAACGGTAATTATTATCTCTTATAATCTCATATAAGTGGGGTCTGCCCTATTCATATCTAGATCTAATACATTATCAACTTATTTATTAGACATGTCACAAGGATAACAGATTGTATCATTGAAGATATTATAAGATCCTATAGAAGAGGAAGGGATAGATGGATCAATGTAAGGGGTATCTAGATAGTCTATTGAATCAAAATGTGAATAAAAAGGTCCACAACTTTGGTCTTCTTTGAATTTAAAGCATCTTATTTACCAATTCATATTTTATTTTTATTTTGAAGTAGATAGAAATCATTTTTATGATTTGTGATTTTGATTGAGGTTAGGAAGAGGTTTGAGAGGAAGGTAATGGGTGTAAAAAATTATTACATAGAGAAATATTTTGGGAAATAAGTTGGTATTTATCACAATAGATCAATAAGAGGATAAGACCTTGGTGAATATTAGTTTCATCTTTCTACTGGACATTAAACCCAAATCTCCTTAAATATAACAATAGATAAAAAGGAAAATTGATGATATTATGGTGTTTAAATTTATTAATAGGATTAAAATGTTATGATAAAACTAGTTTCAATATGCCTTCAAGTGTCACATACCTCATTATTTAGAACAATACCTCATTCCATAAAGCTAGAAGAGAATCATGAAGGAACCCACCTTGAAAACGTGTTAAATTTTCTTTAACCTTAATTAACTTGTTAACATAATCATATTTATATTTTATCTAATTGAAAACCTTAGAATCTTCCATATGCATCCTAGTGTCTTGAGAAATGTTTGTTTACATACCATGAAGGAAATTACAATAACTATAATAGTCCTTAACTTCCATAATTTGGAAAATTATTCATAAACAATATGTTTGAAATCTTTTACTAGTTCCATAAAACTAGTGATCCATCCTTCAAAATATGCCATAAGGTATGATTTTTTATAAACAAAATGTAAGAATATGCTTCAGTCCTCACCCTATATTCACACACGATGTTTTTAAGATTGACCTCATCCCTTAAAGAATCAGAGTCTTTCAACCTAATTGATGTAGTGAGTCTTGGAAAGTTATCAACAATGGTGATTAAAGGTCAACATGAAGTGTCATAGATACATTGATAAATCATATCATTTCCATGATATTTTAAGAAAGGAGAGATCATAAAAACACATTTAAGGACCCACATTATAAGATTGGCATGATAATGATCTTGATATAAGGAATATAGAGCATGTGAATTATAAATCTATATCCAAATGATGATACTGTAGTCATTAAAGAAAATTGGATAAAATAAAAACATGGTACTACCAAATGAGGTAAAAAAGAATAAGAGGGGTGGAGAATTGGCATAATATATTTTTTAGAGAGTCTAAAAAACCAAAAAACACCATATTCATAATGCTTAAGCTGGGGGTTTAGCTATAGTATTCTTCATAAATGATTTAGTTGATGGAGTCATGAATAAATTAAATGTTAGCATAGCTTTTGAATCTAGAGATGAATACCCTAGGTTAGTAAATGAGGATTCACTCTTATTCCCTTCTCTATAAATATGGGTATTGGATATTTCATCAATGATCTTAGGGTATTCAGGGTATCTTCCATTTTTATTCAAGTAGTTCAATAATGGGGTTCTTATTTTTAGGAAATTAATGATATTGAGAGATTCTCCCTTAACCATTAAAATTTTCATGTTTAAATTCCTATCCTTTTGAAATTACTAGAAAATAGCCTTAGCCTTTGTAAGATGTTTTTTTTTAAAAATACTAATAAATCCTTCATAAGATGTTATCGGGTTCTTGTCACTATCTCTTATTACAAACCCACCTATAGTCTTTATAGGGTTACCTTTATATACTCCAAAAAAATATTAATTATCCTAGCAAAGGGGGTTGACTCCCCTTAACCATATTTTTTATCCACCTTGTTAAAATCTCTCTCTCTAAACTAATAGGGATTGAGATGATCTAATTAAAAATAATCAATGCTTCATAATCTTTACCCTTCATTATTTTCAATAGTATAATTACCTCAAAGTTTTCCTTGATTTCCTAAAAAAAAATTCATCCCACCCTAGAGGCATTGATTTTATTGTTTTTTAATATTCTCTAGTTTCTCTCCCTCCATATAACCCAAAATATATTTAGGATGCAAATTTTCCAAATATTCATTAACCAACTACTAGCAAAGGGAGAGGATCTTGTAGTGATGAGATGTACCATAAAATATAAAAGAACCTGTTAGAATTAAAATTTTGATAATATCATCTAATATATTTTATAAATGAAGTGGAAATTAAGAAAGAGATCAAAAATGGTCTCATAATCACTTTCACAAAGAACACACTTATTAGGGATCATCACTCCTCTTTGAACCAAAATGTTGTGCAATTTTTAATCATTTTTTTTGAAAACTAATACAAAATAAGAAGTTTATTTTATAAATAGGGTATTTATACATAATTATATACAAATGAAATTAATTATAACATTATTTGAGTGTTAATTTATACCCTCATTTAATGATATAATTTTTATCCCTAATAGTGGTCTAAACTATCTCATTGTATTTATCATAATGATTGATGTGATACCCTTTGAGGGTCTTATTGAAAAATGTTAATTTTGGAAGGTCACCTTTGGATAGAGAGTTATAAACAAGGGTCCTTCATGATTTACTAGTAGGGTTGATTTCTATGTGGTCCTTTACTCTTTCTCCTAGATCTCTCTTAAAGACTAAGCTAAGGTAATCCCAAAATATCTATATAACTTGAATGAATAATAATTAATTTAAGTATCATACCCAACATGGATTTTTTTCACCCTATCCTATGTTCCATTTACTTCCTTTCCACATTAATTTTCTATTGTCTATGCTATTATTCAAAAATAAAAAAACTAAGAGGTAAGGCTTATGTTGATAAGAATTTATCTACCTCATTGATACTAAGTATTTTTCCTTATGAATGTTTTTAAATTGGTTATACTCTTTCATAATTCTATAATAATTTTTTTCAATAAAATATTCATTCAATATTAAATTTTTTGATCCAAAGACCACCTTGTATTTTGAGAATACATACATTATCCCAAGTTACCAGGACCATTTTGTGTCTTTATTTATTACTAGACCATAATAATCTATTTTTAATTTGTTTAATTTTTTCCATAACATTCATTCAAATTATGAATATTACTATAAAGTATATCAATAAGATTTGGGGAAAATGTTTTAGTATTTGGAGTTTTCCATCATGACTAAAAATACAACCTTTTCAACCTTGTAACTTGTGTTAAAATCTATCAATTAGCATGTTGCATATATTAACTTCCATCCTTCCTTTTAAAAATATATTTACATGGTATGAGGCAGGGATATATTTAACTTAATAGCATAAAATCCTTGATATTCTATTATTTTAATCCATGGGAGTACTGATGAAGTATACATTAATTGTGTCCATGTCAATACATTACCTCTATGCTTCCCCATAGTCATTTAGTAGTATTTTGATTTATATATCCTATATCAAAAATAGTTACAAATAAGTATAACATCATCACTAGGTTGTTTATGATAAATCAATAAGTAGGATTACAATCTCTAATTCTACCACTAAAAATTACTTTGGTCAATTTTGACGTAGACACTCATGTGAAAATTTATTTACATGTTTTGTACATAAATCATTTAAATATCATCATTTTTATAACAACATAACATTGGTATTATTTCTCCTAATTTTATTATGCATTAAGTCCTCATATAAACTTATTCATTATTTCTAGTTGTCTTGATTTATATTTCTAGATACTTATCATTTACACATGATACAATGGTAAAAAATACCTCTATAAAAACATTAGACATTTGAAATAAGTTTATGAATATATCCATCGCTTTAATTGACTAAATAAATATATATAATTATTCATCCCTCCTAGGAGCTTATACATTAGGAACAAGTTTTTCAAAATCCTCCTCTCTCAACTTTCCCAATTGAATTTATCAAGTGATATGTGATTTATTAACATAAAGAAAAATATGTTATTATAAATTTAAGAAAAAATCCTTTTTGATGAACCATTTTTTTATATAAAATGGTCTTCTTACACATATATTATTATGTGATCACTTAAAGTAGTCCTTAAGCATACTCTCATTAAGAGGTCCTTGGAGGAACTTTGCATCTAACTTGTGTAATTTTAATGCGATTATTTTTAAGAAAATATGGATGATGTAGGGACCTATCCATTTAATTTTAAAATTTATATGATGATTATAATATATTAATTCATTTAAGAGTATTATTAATCATATGTGAAAATATTATCATTCCACATATTTTACTTGTATTCTTTTTACCCAGTTCTATTTATCAAGTAGATTTTTCTAATCTAAATTATTTAATTAAATTAACCTTTCCTCAATTGACCCTCTATCCCATATGTTGCTTATGTGCACAATACACTATTGATGTAACTAATAATTTCACCAATAATATCATCTATTTACTATACATGAATTAATTTTTTGCATACATAATGAGTTTTAAGCATGTGGTCATATACACATAAAACATTTCTAGCTCTATCTCATCACAATAATAAAAATCCACATCATATTTTTTTATGAGTTTAGTTCCCAATATCTCATTAAAGGAATCTATAGTACCATTTTACTAGAGTTGGTATGTTGTTATCTTATGGTGTGTTTTCACTAAATATTCTAGTATTATGTATATTACCTAAATAAGAAAATGAATTTTGTTATTGGTGTAAAATAAGAGGAAAAAACATATTGATGTGAAATTCTCCCATGGAAATCTGGATATATTTATTTATATATAGTTAATTATTTGTGAAACTTTAGTCCATATCATTAGTTAATCTATAGTACTTATTATATAACATGCCCTAATACCAAGAATAATATATTAATTAGTCCTATAAAATCAACCATCTAATTTTGAAATGGCTCCTTAGAAATTATATATATGAGTAGTATCTCATCTTTGATGTTTGGTTTTACCTACTCTTTATAAGATGTAAAATATTTATATGTACTCCTTTACATCATTATTTAATGTTATAAATCAATCTCTTGACAAAAAAAACCATGTGAATTATTGTTTCCCCTATGTAATACCCTCATTTTATTCCTTTCTAGCACTTACAAAATTCCCTTGTGTACTCATCAGGGATAATTTTAATAATGGACCCCTAATAGCTTACTATAAAATCCTAGTGAATCCTAGATTTCAAGTATAATTCCATTGGTGAATCTTTGTCAAAATCACCATGCATGTATGGATTGACTAGCAATTTATATTATATCTTTAAAAAAAAATTATAAATACCTAGATAATCAAACATCATATTCAAATAAATAAATAATGGTGAAAAATAAAAGTTAAACCGCTTTCCCAAAACACATTCATGAGGAAAATATGCTTGAGGTGAAATAATGATCATGATCAATAATTACCCTCAGTTTAATAGAATTTTTTTTTTCTTTGACCTATGAAATTTGAGGTAGTTTAACCATTTCAAACACTTGTATAAATGAATAAATCCAAGAAATGAAGACATGAGAGACAAAAAAAATGAGAATTGATGAAAAACCATACCAAACCTAAACCATAAGTAGGTGTGTGAGACTATGAAAAAATTCATCACCACATAAATGCCCAAACCCACATTCAAAATATTTTTGAGGTTTTTTGTATCTTGTTATTAAGAAAATAATCCCAAAAAATTGTAAAGATATTGATGATCTCATTACTAAAAAAGTAATCCCATGTGATAACAAAATTGTGTCTAATATTAAGGGTTTTGATATAATATAAAAAAGGATTTTCACACTATGAGCAAAGAGCTGATGAAAAATATAACATGGGAATAGTTTGAATCCTTTAAAAGATAGGCAAAATTCATTAAAAGTGTTAAAACATTTGTAGATATATACAACTTGGCTTATACTTCATTTTTGGATATTTAGACATCTCCTTGGCCTCCTATTGTAATTTTTACTTGGTTCATTATTCCCACAATATGTATGGTTTGTATTTATTACTTGGATTATACATCATTGTTGGTTGTTTAGACTCCTCCTTGGCCTCTTCTTACAATTTTCACTTGCTTCACAATTCTCATGACATGTAAGGATTGTATTTATTACTTGGATTTTACTTCATTATTGGCTTATTAGGCTCCTCCTTTGCCTTCTCTAGAAATTTTAACTCAAGTTAAATTCTCATGACCATAAAAGAATAAAAAATTAATATAAATGAAGTTATATAAATTTAGGTTTTAGGGGTTCATGGTTCTAGCATTTTAAATAATTTGAAACACTTACATAGATTTATTTTATAGGAGGTAATTTTTGTTAATTAAAAAACCAATGGAGAAAGAGGTTAGAGGATGAGAATTCTAAATTTGATATCTTATTTATGATTCCTTATTTTTCACAATTAAATTTTTCTTTATTTTTAAAGATTAAATTTATCCTTTTTAAGTGTCAAATTTGATGGCTATATGAATAAGAAGAATTGAGTACATAACTCTTTAAATATTTAAAAAAAAACTAAGTAGATAATATAATAAATTTAATGTATCAAAAATTGTGACAAAAAATTATAGAACAAAGTATAAACCAACTATGAGGCCATAGGGAAACATAACTATGAAAAGCGAGGAAGACATAACTAGAAAAAATATTCAAAACATTTTCATATTTTTAAAATTATAAACTATATAATAAGGTCCACAAAAATGTCTTAACCACATCCATAATGGCCTCTCAAAGATTCCTTTATTTAAATTAACAAACCATGCCAACTAAAATATATTTAGTATCTTAAACACTTAAAAACAAAATGCAGTATAATCATGAAGCTCTATTGCATTTATTTAGTTTATTCTTTGTGCATTTTTTAAAATAAGTATCTTACATGTAATTATTTATTAAATGAATTCAATTTATTTTTTATTTAAAATATGTGGTAAATACCAACCAAATAATATTATAAAATTAGTATAGAAAAAATAGTGATAAAAAATCCTAGTATAGAGTATAAACCTATTATGGGACTATAATGAAAGATAAGTATGAAAATTGAGGATGACATAATTGAAAAAATAGTTAATACATTTTAATATTTTTAATATTATAAAATATATGATAAAGTCTACCAAAATATATTAACCACACCCATATTGGCATTTTAAATATATTTCAATTAAAAGACCATGCCAACTAGAATATAATTATTACTTTTAATAGTTAAAAATATAATATAATATGATAAGAAATATCTATGACTCTTTTTATTCCATATATATGCTAAGATCATGTGCATTACTTAATATAAACTGAGTATAGACCATAATTCACACTTTTGACATAGTTGGTTAATCAAATAGACTTAATAATGTTCTTGTTACAAGCGACTGTTTCCTTGAGGTTGTATCCTCTGTAAGTTAAACTTTGAAGGAAATTGAAATTTTTTTTTGTTCATTTATTATATATCATTTTCCTCAAGATGAATTAATAGAATCCATGGCTGTGATGTACCCTCAATATTGGAAAAATGTTAGCTCATCATATTTTCAAAATAAAATCAAAACCTTGGCCCAACACCTATGTAAGAGTGTATAATTGAATGTTAAACAAATTTAAGGATTTTAGATTTTCCAAAGCTAAGGAAGTAGTCTATTTTACTTTACACAAGTTTTGGACCATGATTATGAAGATGGATTGATCACTAAACTATGGACTACCTTAATTTTGAGTGAAATACTATGTGATGGTATCTTAGAATATTTTAATCTTTCTAATTTATGCAAAAAAATTATTTTGGGCTTCATGGAAGATGAGAGAATTTTTAGTCCATTATCATTTTTAAAGTCAAAGTTAAGAAAAAAGTTGACAAAAATTAGAGACTTGCTTGAGGCTCTATATAACTAGATATAATGTCCTCAATTTTCCATTTGATAGAGATCTATGAATTTGATAGTAAACATCTAAAAGAAGAGGATTGATCAATAATTCTTCAAACACATTATAGTTCTACAATACTATATCCAAGTCCAACAAATTTTGAAGAGAATGCAAACAATAATTATCAAGAATAAAATAAATAAAAATGAAATTTGAAATTTAGGCATCTAAAATTTGAGTTTGATAAAATAAGGAAAAAAAAAATTGTGATCAATTTTGATATTTATTTTATCAGTGTTTCGAGAAATCTTTTTGAAGATAATTTAGAGTATATAAATGATTAACAGGTAATTTATGTATTTATTTTATTAAGATAACATGTATATAACAATTGTTTAATATATTCTATAGATGCATAATATATTATGGTGTTCATTGTTATTTTATAAAAAACTTATTTGAGGTATCTATAGTGTAATGAACTCTATATTGGACCAAAAATTTCACTTTCACCAATAACTTGCATAAATGACTAGAAAATTTGAGGAAACCTTCATATATGTAGTTCATCAACTTCCATCAATCCCATAGGTGACATGTTGGATCAGCATTAAATTTTACATTGGAACCCATCAATATGTTGATGCTAAATCACAAACAAATTTGGAAAAATTTAAACATCGATCCCATAGATTTAATTCCACCTTCACCACATTCAATGACAAAAATAAAATAAACATTATGTTTGAAAATTATTTATTATTAAGTTTTTTAGTCATTAAAACCATATATAATGAAGATCATTTTTATATTATTTAGTTTTATAAATGTGTTAAGGACCACTTTTGACTTAGGACACAATAATCTTCATGTAATAATTATATTTTGTTTGCCATGGTTTTTTAATTAAAATAAAAAATATTTGAAAGACCATTATTTATTATGGATATGGTTAAGATATTTTGGTAGAGTTGACCATTTCTACCACAAGTCAAAATGGATCAACCCCCTATAGTCAAAATCTTGTATAGGGGATGTTTTATAATGTCATTTGGTATGTTTTAGCTCATTTGATGTCATTTGTCATGCCATTCTAAGATTTGGTCATAGTTTAGATTAGTCCTTGTATCAGTTGATGTCTTAGGAGTCATTTTAGGGTCATATATGTAAGTGACATATTTTCATGGTGTTTGAGCAGTTGTAAGAACAAGTCCATAAAATCCTAGTTTACACCTAGGAAATATTTCAACTTTTGGCTATGTGATAGAATTATTCTCAGTTATTCAAGTTTTGTGTCTTTGAAAAAATACTAAAGGAAATGACTTTAAAAAAAATTTGAAGTCTAGTTTTTTGAGCAAAATGTTAAAAACATATTTCCTTCAAAAAAATGACTGTAACAAAAGTTACAATAAAATTACAAGGCTTAATTCTCTCAAAGAAATTATTATGATTTATTTGGACAAGGGCATAAATTATTTCAAGAAAAATGTTTCTAAAAGTTGTCTAAGGCATGGATTTATTTTAGGTAAAATGTTTTAGAACAATTTTTTTGAAGACCAAATTCTTTCAAACATTTTGTCTACAGAAAAAGACCAAGTATAGAAATCATTTAGGAAAATTGTTTGAGACAATTTCCTCAAGGACATATTTATTTTGGGGAAAGTATCCAAGGTAATCTTTCTAAAAGAGTCATTTATTTTTGACATTTTTTTGATACACAATGCCCATTGACAATAATTCTTTCAGAGAAATTATCTGAGACAAAATGTTCACAACAATATGATTGATATAAAGTTCTAATAGAATTGAATGGTTTTAGAGAAATGTTTTGTCCAAAACTTTAAAATTGATCCAAGAAGGATCTCACACTATTCTTAAGCTTACAGAGATATGGACTAGATTGACATATTCTTGAAAACTCATCAAGACCTTGAAATATTGAATAAAAATGATGAGGGTAAGTAAATGGACCTTACCATAATCAAGACATCATGAAGAAACTGACTAGATATAATTTTTATGCATTTTATAAATGAGCCCAAGAAGCCTTGTGTGACCATAAAACCACACATGATCAATGTCCTTATTACCAATATCATTCTCTACAAGTTTCATATCTCAATGAGTCTTTTATATTGAGATCTAGGCCTTCAAACTTTAGCTTATCAAGTCTAAAGGGCCCGACCATCCTGTATGTTACATGGAAATAAGTAGACCAGTTTGCATGAGAATTTTCCATCTTCACTCAAAAATCCATCCAAGCTAAAATATTCTAGTGCCATGGAGCTTTTTTCACCTAGATCATAACCTAAAAGTTTCAAATCTACATGATCTTCTTAGATTAAGTTATGAGTATTCAAAGTTGTACCTGTAGATTAAGACATTCATGGAAGTGTCAAATTCAATCCTTGTCAAATAGAATTTTAGGTTTAAATGATTAGTGACAGGCATGTGGATGTCATGTAAAATCCATAGGTCACCTTACTTGAACATCTTGTAAATGTACTTAGAAAACTACCAGAGAAAGTGAATCAAGTGGGCACAATCCTTTTAACATCAATAATATCTCCTAAAAATTTGGTGACTCCATGACCTTTTTTCTTCAAGATCAAAGCTTTCAAAGTTGGTCAAATAATGTAAGAAACTCACACTAATGTCAAGTTTCAGCTCTGTAAAGTAATTTTTTGGGTTTAAAATGTCCTTAAAAGGTTTAAATTTATTCAAGATCTAATAGCCTACATGAGATTTCATATTTACACATGATATATTATAGTTTGCATTGGATTAAAAAAAGTTAAAAGGTCCCTAGGTTTAAGTCCTTTTAAGAGACACAGATTGGACAAAATATGATGATGTGGATCAATCAAGGATAAATCTAATGGAATGAGATTGAATAGAAAGAGAGTGGGCACAATAAGATATATATATCACATTTATTCATACATCTTGATCCAAGAGAGTTAGAGGAGTCAAAAGGTTAAGGAACTTGAGAGGTAAACACGTGGCATAAATACATAAAAGAACAAGCTAACAATAGGATTGTGAGATCAACATGTGATTGAGAAGTGGTATGAGCATGTTTTAGTTGGTAGAGGATATATGTATTATGTTCATTCACATTATTTAGATCAACAAAGTGAGATGAGTCAAAATATCAATGATCTAGGTTAGTTTTTGATAGCCAATAAAATTAAGGTGAGACCATGTGACTTAGATTAAGGTTGACAAAGTAATTTTTGATGGGGCTAGGTAAATAAAAATCATAGAGCCAATTTTTATCATGGTTTATTTTTGACCTAAGTAAATGTTTCAAAGGATGCCACCAAGGTGGAAATGTATATCCCAATGGTTTCATCTCCAAGACCAACTACATGAAAGGGGCCTTTCTCTCCACTTTTTTACACCATGACAAACTAGTTAGGAGTAGTTGGCACTAGGAAAAAAATATAATATATGGATCTAATTTTTGTAACTAAATTAACGTTGGAACCCATCCTAAAATATTTTGATCCTACCATGGCAACCATCAGAGAGCATCAATGAGATAATAATGTAACTATGCAACTAATTAAAGTGACAAAGATCAATCAAAAGGTCTGAATGAGCATAATTTATAGAGGTAGTTGTAACTATGGTTCAAATGGAGTTTTTATCCTTTTTTTCCTTTTTCAACACCAAATTTCCTTTATCTTTCTCTAATTTTCTATAAATATAGCCTTTGAGCTATTTTTAAGCATCCCTTAGGATGTTATGACTAGAATCTATCAGAGTTTATATCATGTATATCTTGGAGTAATGAATATAGCATTTCATATTTGTTTACTAATATGTGTTTAGTGTCTTACATTTGTCTTATATGCAAAATTGGTTGTCATATTCCATTTATAGGTGTAGGTTCAACCTAAGTGCTAATAAACTTTGTTACAGGTCATCTAGAGTGTCTTAAGGTTGATGTCTTTGGTGTAGAGTGGATATTTTATTTTAAATGCTTTCAATAAAGCCTTTCTCTCATTTCTCTCTAGCCTAATCCCATCAAATTATCCTCTGGGTGAAACACTATTGATTATTAATCATTATAGACATTGCATTAGTTCTATTCATGGTCTATTAGTGTGCTAATGAGTCAATATTGAGAGTTGATCTTTAAATATATGGTGCATCACATCCTTTAGAGTAGGTTCAATTATTTCATTCTCTAACTCTTTTCCACATAAGTAATCAGTTAGTATAGATAAGACCATTTCAATATACGTTCAGGGAGCTAGCTATTAAATCTAGAGGCTCATTTCCAATATAAGTACACCCACATACTTAAAAATGTTCCCATTTTTCTCAAATCTATAATAACCTTAAAAAACTTCTTCTAGGATGAAATATTTGGTGACAATAGTTCTATCATGCTTGGTGGGATATAATGTCTTCAAGATAGCTTGTCAAGGTAAATGTTAGTCTTGATGACATCATCTATGAATTGGTGTGCTACTCAGAATTCGGCGACTCATTCAAGGTAAATCGAGTTTAATTCAATTTTTTTTATAAACATGCCCTCATAATTCATGGTTCTCACTAAGTCATCCTTTGATAGAACATTCAATCCTGTTAACTCACCCATTCAGCTTGAAATTCCCCTTGAAGATCAGTATTCATAGCCTAATCTTCCCTTTGAAGAATGAGTAGATTTTTATAGAGAGGAAGATGGTGAAGAGGCTAAATAAATTGAATATATTAAAGAATAATACATTTTTATACCCCATTCTTTCCCTACCTTCAATACAAAAAATCTAATTTAACTTCTGATATATGATGCCATTCCTCCTAACATCATGAAAGGTGTGCCCACATTCAATGTTTAGAGTCATGTCACACCTAATGATCATATTAAAGATGTTTCTAATTTTTGTATTTTCCAAAATATTGTTCTAGAGAAAATTGCCATTATAATCCTTGTAATATCCCTTAAATGGAAGCCTATTGATTGGTATAAAAATTTATAAGGTGGATGCATCACAACATGGTATGAGTTTGGAGTGTTTTTAACTCCCATATTTGGAAATAAAAGTGACCATGCCTCTCTCATAAATTATCTCAATATGATAAAAAGGGGACCCAAATAAATAATGCATGACTTCAACAAAATGTTTTAGAAGACATGGCATAGATTGCCTCCTCCTATGAGACCACCTTCTATATTTAGGTTCCTTACTTACTTGAATCCATTTGGACTTAAATTATTGTCATGCTCTAATTTATGGGAGGATAAACTCTTCCCAAAGAATATTATCTTTTTATCAAATTTAAGAATAGTCTCATCTAAGATAGAATATTTCCTCCTAAGGTTTTTATACCTCCATTGTCTCATAATTTTGGTAATACTTCTTAAGTGCATCTAATTTCTAATGCCAATATCAATACTAAGGTTTCTCCTATGCAAGTAGAAAATAATGGTGATTTGGAGGTAAAGTTCCTAGCCTTAGAGGCTTAAAATAGACAAGCTAATATACAAAAAGGTGCATATAAAAAACCTTACTCATATCAACAATAGTATGATCAATAATTTGGAAGAGTAAAAGGCCAATGGCAACCTAAAACCAACATGCCTACTAATTCATACAATCCAAAATCTACCACCAATGTAAGGGAGATGGTACAAGTTAATATCAATTTGGTGTAGGGAGAAGATTGGTATTAAGAAAAATTTATGTATGCCAATGAGAATGGAGGACAAGATCTGATGGCGCAAGCCTTATTTTTCCCCTCATATCAAATGAGGATGAGGTGATGATGTAAGTTAATTAGGATTGAAAACCTCGAGGAGAGATCTTCACCAATTATTTGGTTGAAGACACTTTTGTGATAAATCAAGGAGCCTTTATTACATATAATACAAGGTCCAAGAGGAAGGATCTAGGAGGTGATATTATCATGCCCATAGTTTCATCCAATCTTCCTATAAGGAAACAAGAAATAGTTGTAAGTGTGACAATTCCAAAAACTCCTACATCTCCATCAAGCCAACATATGGTAAGGTCTGATCCTATTCCTCAAGTTCCAAGTAGTTATCTACCTACAAGAGCCAAAGAGAAATTAGTTATGGCTTATTCAAACATTTTATATTCTTTGAGGAACACTAAAACATCCATTTCTCTTTGGGATGTCTTTTACATACCTAGTCAAAAATAACTCCTACAAAAGTGATTATCTACTATCCCTACTAATGTCTCAACCTTAAATCAAATTCATGGCCATGTTTCTATTTAAAATTATCTTAGTACCATTATTAAGCCATCTATTAGGTCTAATAAATTTCCACCATTTTACCTCACCCTCATTATAGGTGATAAGTTGGTACATAATTGTATAGTCAATAGTGGAGCTTCTACTTATGTCATGCCCAAAGTTATAGATGATAAGTTGGGTCTAAAATATGAGCCAAATGTCAAAGGGGTCATTTAATTAGATTTTAAAATTACCAAGATAGTATTAATAAAAAAATTATTTAAGTTTT
This sequence comes from Torreya grandis, assembly GCA_037957365.1. Lineage (NCBI taxonomy): Eukaryota > Viridiplantae > Streptophyta > Pinopsida > Cupressales > Taxaceae > Torreya > Torreya grandis. The sequence goes on from JARHVA010003758.1 coordinate 312,758, forward strand.
TATTTCATGATTGTCCTAGCTTTCCTATCTTTCAAGACATAATTATGGTTGATCTCCCAACCCACTTTACAATTTTCCTATCAAGAGACTTCACAGCTAAGATAAGTGGCTATCTCTCAACTGACTAGTCTTTCTTATACTTTTAAATAAGGTACATTTCTAAGGTGACAATCAATACATGACCCCTTACAAGGTTTTGTATTGAGCCTTACATTGAGACAAGTTCTAATATGAATTATATGACCCATGAAGAAAAGGACTCTATTGTAGATGATGGTACCTCTTCCACTCTTTAGGTTATTTTAGATTTATTTATTGATGAATATTTAAATAATAATTATAATTAGCATCCCTATGATTTTTTAGAGTAAAATAATATAGGAGTGTATTAAATACATGGAGGAGTACCAACACCTCTACTTGCCAAGGGATATGATGAAGATGATGAGTTGTGAAAGATGTTTTTTGATGGTTCAAGAAGTAAAATTGGTGTAGGATCTATATTTATGTTAGTCTCTCCATCAAAACAAAATTATTATGATTCATATATATTTAATTTTAGTTTTACTTCTAATGTGGATGAGTATAAAGGTTTGATTTATGGCCTTCAATGGGCAAGGAAAAAAGGAATCAAGAACTTGAAAGTGTATAGAGATAGTGAATTTTTTGTGCACTAGGTGATGAATTTGGTTGATGTATATAACACTTTTATTAAGTAATATAGGCATAGGGTATGTAATTTACTTGAAGACATCAATGCATTAAATATACAATCAATTCCAAGGGAGTAAAATGGTCATGTTGATAGACTAGCTACCATAGGAGCTCAATTTGATACTCCTACTGCCATAAAAGAGGAGGGAAAGTAATCTCATATTAATATCATTATCTAGCCTTTTGTACTAGAGAATGAAGCATCCTGGTAAGTGTTTGATGTTGACAATCACATTACATGTTTCTTGTAAAATGAGGTTGAGTTTTCTTTAAGGAATCAAGGAGGTTCCAAGAACAATTGCGTGATCAGATTATGCAACTAAGAACTAATATGATATCTAAGGGTTATTAAAGATTATTTTGAATTAAAATTATCAAAATAATAAGTATAAATTATGTCTACAAAATAGTAAAATAATGAACGAGTCTTGATCTTCAAGGACAAACTCCTCAAACTAGGCAAGGTATGTTCTATATTAAAGAAGCAAGCAATCATTGAGTTGTGTAGAGAGTTTCATGATATATTTTATTTTAAATATATATATCTCAAATTATTTTATCCTACAATAATAAACCATACCATCTATTTTAAACATAGAATTAAACTGGTTAGATAAAAGCAATGACCCATCAACCCCAAGGTTGAACAACTCATGAGGTGAGAGCTTACCAAACTCCTTAAATCTATGATAATATTTAACATCAAGAAATAAACATGGGTATTTATCCTTTTTCCTATTATAAATAATAATAGGGAAATAATACTTTGTTTATACTATATGGATCTTAATAGAGTGTTACTTAAAGACCACTATCTTCAACCCTCAATAGAGCAGATTTTGCAACTGATTTTAGGTTCTCAACATTTTTATCTTTTAGATGGATGTCAAAGTTATAATTATATTTTAGTTAATTAATATTATAATTTTAATATATAATTCACTACTAAATTTGGGAATTTTCCTTATACTAAGATGTCCTTTTTTCTATCTAATGTCGGCACCATATTTCAATGAGAAATGGACATGGCTTTCAAAGGTTTGATCAATGAGATGTTATTTGTTTATCTAAATAATATAAAATTGTTTTATAAAGATGATAATGATCACAAGGAACACTTGAGACAACTATTTTTAATATATAGGTAGTATGGAGAATCTCATTATCCAAAGAAGTGCATATCTATTATTCATGAAGGTAAGCTCTTAAGATATATTATTTGTAAGGATGGTTTGAGTATTGATATTAAAAGGATAGTGGATATTTTAGGTTTATAAATAACTTTTCATAAAAAAATTATTCAAATTTACTTATTTAAGATAAATTTTTTAAGGAGGTTCATACCTAGTTTTGCATATTTGGTAAAACCTATCACAGTTATGCTCATGAAGAACCAAGTCTTTTCTTGGACCAAAGAGGGTGAGAAAAGTTTTGAAGCCATAAAGAAACCAATTATATAATATAATACTATTATTAATCCTAATTTTACTATACTTTATGTTGTATTCATCTTCTAACCTTGATACTGTCTTAGCCATATTGATGCAAAAGAGTGATGAAGGTGTGAAGAATCCAATTTCTCTTTAGTTAAGGTTTATAAGATTATCAATTCAAGTATAAATTTGTAGATAAAAATGTCCTTAATATTTTAATGTTAATAAAAATATTAATACATATGGTTTAAAATAATAATAATCATGTTATGATATCTCATCCTCATACTAAAGAGTTTCTTTTGAGCAAAGATCTTAGTGAAAAGAGCGCAGGGTAGATCACTAAGGTGATGGAATATTATTTTTATATCAAGGTGATAAAATTGATAATAGATAAAGACCTTTGTGAACATCTAGCTTCATATCTTCATGTTTCAAAAGAAGAGGCTCTAGTCAATCATGATTTTTCCCAACCAACTGGTTCATTGCCTTCTCAAATTTAGACATAGGATGTGATCAGATTTTGTCAAAATGGTGAGTATCCTAATAATATGGGTATATAAAAAAGGAGATATTTCATATTGTAATATATTTTATTTTATCTTATGGACGGTGTACTATTTAGGAGGGACATCAATGGTGTGCTATTAATATTCATTAATAATGACCAATTTGGAGTGTTTCTAAGAAGTTTCATGATGGAATATCAAGAGTTAATTTATATCAAAGAGCCAAAACTAACAATATCATGAGGGTTGGCTATTATTTGCCTATCCTTTTCAAACACTACCATGCTTAGGTGAGAATATGTGGACATTTTACTTTATTTTTAGGAAAGTAGAAGCTTGCAGCTCTTCCTTTGAAGCCCATCCAAGTTGATCAATATTTCATGCAATGGAGTTTTGATTTCATTGGAATGATACATCATCCATAAAGTGATGTTCATAAATGGAAACTCACAATCGCTGACTATTTTAGAAGATGGGTTGAGGTAGTAACATTGAAATAAGCTAATGAGAATACTATCTTGGAGTTCTATGAGAGCATCATAACAAAGTTTCACACTCCAATTACTATTATTTTAGATAATGATATTGACTTTATGGGTGATAAGATAGATGATTAGGAAAATAGTAATGGCATATTCTTGAGAGCTTCATCCAACTATTACCCTCAAGGTAATGGGGTGGTTGAATTTAATAACAATAATATAATCATAATCATCAAGAGAACCTTGGAGCATAAGCAAATAATTTGTTACAAAAAATTTAAGATAACCTTATGGGTTGATAGGATGAATCCCAAGAGGTCAACAAATAATCCTCCTTTGGTTTTGTCTATAGAAAAGAAGTTAGGTTGTCTATCTATTGATATCTATCTACCTTAGAATTAGCACATCAACTAGAGATGTTTGAGAACACTCTAATGGAAATGAGATTGATAGAATTACTATAGTTTTAAGAGACTAAATATAAATCTCACTAAGATATGGAGCATCAAAAAATACTAATAAAGAGGTATTTTGATAAGAAGGAAACTATAAGATCATTTCAAGAAGGTGACATGTTGTTGAAATGGGATTAAGATAAAGCATAACCAAGGACACATACCAAATTTTATACCCTATGGAGTGGACCATGAGTCATCATCAAGTGAAATAAAATTAACTCTTTTTGGTTAGCAAGGATGAATGGAGAATATTTGCCTATCCTTGTGAATGGGATATATTTGAAACTATACTATTGATAACTGAAGGTTAGTTTTATAAATATTAGATTAGGTGTGTGTTTATTTTCTTATTATTTTTTGTTCTAATAAGTGATATTGAAGCACATGTGTGTTTTTATTTTGTGTTTTTTTCCTATTGTTTTTTTATTGTGTGTTATCAATAGGTAGTTTATATGTCTGGCCTATATACTTATGACTTTGTAACCTACTAGATAGGATTAGGCAACTAGTCATGGCATAGAAATTATAACATTGGGAAATCACCAAATATGTTAATAATTTTTACCACAATCCAAAATGGGTCAACCCCTTATAGTCAAAATATTTTATAAGGGCTTTTTTATAATGTCATAGGGTATATGGTAGCTCATTTGATGTCATTTCATATGACATTTTAAGATTTGGTCATAGTTTTGCTTATTATTTGTATCATTTGGTTTCTTATGGGCCATTTAAGGGTCATATATGCAAGTGTAACATTTTCATGGTATCTAAATAGTTGCAGGAATAAGTCCATAAAAGCCTAGTTTACACATAGGAAATATTTCAACTTTTAGCTAAGTGATAGATTTTTATTAGGTATTCAAGTTTCATATCTTTGAAAAAAATTTAAAGGAAATGTATTTTATAAAATTTTAAAGATTAATTATTTATGAAAATTTTTTAGGCTGAATTTTAAAATCATATTTCCTTTAGACAAAATGTTTTCAATAAAATTTATGAAAAAATTACAAGGTATAATTCTCTCAGAGAAATTGTTCTAGTTTATTTGGCCAAGGGAAAAAATTGTTTTGGGAAAATGTTTCTAAAATTTGGCTAAGGCATGGATTTATTTCAAGTAAAATGCTCCATGATAATGTTTTTGAAGACTAAATTCTTTCAGACATTTTTACCATGGAAAAAGACTAAGTACACAATCCTTCAGGAAAATTATCTGAGACAATTTCCCTGAGGAAATATTTATTGTGAAGAAAGTGTTTGAGGAAATATTTCTAAAAGATTCATTACTTTTAGACATTTTATCTGGTACATAAGGCCCATAGACATAATTGTTTCAAATAAAGTGACTAAGATAAAATTTCCCCATAAATATGCCTAATACAAAGCTCCAATGGAATTGAATGGTTTTGGAGAAATGGTTTGTCTAAGCCTTCCAAATTGATCCAAATATGATCTCATAGTATCCATAATCTTGTAGGGATATGGACCAAATTTGTACAATCTCAAAAAATCATCAGGACCTTGAAATATTGAATAAAAGTGACCTGGGAAAGTAAAGGTACCTGATCATCATTAGCATGCCATGAAGAACACTATCATTAAGCCTTGCATGACCATTAGACCATGCACAATGAATGTATTTAGTGCTAATATCATTATTTACAAGTTTCATATCTTGATGATTATTCTATATCAAGATTTAATCCTTCAATGTTTAGCATTCCAAGTATAAGGGGCTTGGTCATTTTGCACATCACATGGAAATGAGCATACCAAATTATTTGAACATTTTTCATCTTCACTAAAAAATCCACATGAGTCATAGGAATGTATCACCATGAATCTATTCATTCCTAGATCATATTGTAAACATATCCAAAATAATCCTTTTAACATCAATAACATATCCTTCAAATTTGGTGCATCTATGACCTTTTTGCTTCCAGATCTAAGCTTTCAAAGTTGGTCAAATGTAAGAATTTTTTGCTAAGATCAGGTTTGATCTATGTAAAGTAACTATTTGGGTTTAAATTTTCCTTAAAAGGTTTAAATTTTATCAATATATAATGATCCACATGATATCTCATAGTTACAAATGAGATATAATGATTCATGCTAGATTCAGACTAGAGAAAAGGTCACTAGGAGTACTTTAAAAAGATACAAATTGGATAAGATCTGATGGTATGGATCAATCAGGTAGAAATATAATAATGAAATATTAACTGGTATGAGAGTGGTACCAATGAGATCTATGGCTTGTGTTTCTTCATACATCTTAATCTGATGGAGTGAGAAGAGTCAAAAAATCAAGGAGCTTAGAGGTCACTATATGGCATAAGGACATAATGTAAAAGGATGATAATAGTATCATGAGATCAATACATGATTAACAAGTGGCATGAGAATGTTCTAGATAGTATAGGATATATATATTATATTCATTTACATCAGGTAGATCAATGAAGTGAGATGAGTCAAAATATCAATGATTTCGGTCAATTTTTGATAGCCAATAAAATTAAGGGGAGCCTAGGTGACTTAAACAAAGGTTAATGAATTATTTTTTTTATAAGATAAGGTAAATAAAAATCATGGATCTAATTTCAATCATTATACAGTTTGTACTTGAGCTAAAATTTTGAAGGATGCCACTAAGGTGGACATGTATACCCTAATGTTTTTATCTTTAGGACTAGCTGCATAAAAGGGACCCTTTCTCCACTTTTGCATGCCATGACAAACAAGATAGGAGAAATTGACACTAGGAAAAATATCTAATAGATGGATCCAATTGTTTTAAATAAATTAATTCCATAACCCATCTCAAAATAACTTGATCCCACCATTGCAATCATCAGAGAGCATCAATGATATAATAATGTAATTATGCAACCACTTGAAGTGATAGGGATCAATTAGAAAATTTAAATGAGAATAAGTTTTAGAGGTAGTTGTAACTATAGTTAAAAAGGATTTATACTCATTTGATTCCTTTTTTAGTTCCAAAATCTCTCTCTCTCTCTCTCTCTTTCTTTCCTTTATTATAAATATAGCCTTTCAGCTATTGTTAAGCATCCCTCAAGCTAGTATGACTAGACTCTACCAAATTTTGTATTCTCCACCTCTTGGAGTAATGAATAGAGTGTTACATAGTTTTTTACTAATATGTGATTAGTGTTTTACATTTTTATGATATGTAAAATTGGTTTTCATCTTCCCTTTGTAGTTCTAGGTTCAACCTAAGTGATAATAAACTTTCCTGTAGGTCATCTAGAGTGTCTTAAGGTTGATGTATCAGGTGTAGAGTCGATAGTTGACTCTAAGTGATTTAAATCAAGCCTTGTTATAATCTCCCTCTATCATAATCCCATAAAATTTACTTTTAGGTGAAACACAATTACTTGGAAATCATTGTAGATAATTCATTAGTTCTATTCATGGTCTATTAATATGCTAATGAGTCAATATTGAGAGTGGATATTTGAATATTTAATTTATCACCTCCTTTAGATTAGGTTTAATTTGTGAATTTTCTAAATATTTTAACCATAAGTAATTATTTTGTATATATAATATCATTTCAAGATAAATTTAGGGAGTTAGCCCTTAAATCTAAAGGCTCATTTCCAATATAGATACAACCACATACCTGGAAATGTTCCCATGTTTCCCAAATCTAGAAGAAATGTAAACATCTTATTTGAGGGTGAATGATTTGGTGACAATATTAATAGAGGATGAGAGTGATTTGAGGGAAAAAGAAAAGGAAATAACCATTAAGATGCCTCATACCAAGAATAGGTATGAATCAGTCTTTCATAATGCAAAATAGGCTGAGTTACAATAGGTTGTTTAGATGCAAGATAAGATGCAAGAGGAAGACACTTCAATTGGATAAGAAGAATATTGTTCCCAAAATCTCCTTGATGATAATCCAACCACTCTATGTTATTATATGCTTGATGAGTGTGAGATTGAGGCATCTATTCAACTTATAGTAGTTGCACGATAAAGAGGTAGCCTTCTAAAGTCTTCAAACATCCAAGAAAAGGTATGTGTTCAAGAAGATTCTAGTTTCATTGAAGATGAAGGATAAATTATTAGAAAACAACATGAGCTAGAGCTTGAATGTATTGATTAGATCACATTCTCCATAGAAGATGAATATGACCAAGTTACAACAAACTAAGGACGTTGTTCTAACTCTATGAGAGAGTTGGATATGATTGATCAACCCCATGCCTCACAATAAAATGGTAATAATGGTAAAGAACAAAATGTTTTTTCAATTGACCATGAAGATATGGAATTTTGGGAATAATTATATAAACTTTTATCATGATTTGGTAGTCCACCCCTACCCTATGATAATCTTGATTAAGGTCTCAAAAGGAACAGTATATATGCTAATCATTTTGAGTCTCATGAGAAGAATGAAGACACTAATAAAAGTATACCAATTGAGTTGTAAAATCAATCATTTTATGAGAGAATGAAAAACCGATAATATTTCATAAATTTGGTATAAATTATATTGTTAATGGACGGAAGACAAATATAGAATGAGTATTATTGGGTTCTTGAATCAGCTAGACAACCCATGCATATGGAGATGGACCCAAAAAGTCTAGCTACTCTCCCAAGAGGATATGAACGTGCCAACACCCCTAGCTATAAGTGGGAGTCCTCATATAATGATAAGTGCCTAATTGGCCTAAAATTAAGATGTGTAAATCAAATCTTATGGTGCCATAGTGACCAAACAATTTTTCAATTTGATCCTAGATGAGAGAAGTTAATCTCAAGTTAGTTATTTATATTGTTTTTATCTTGTTTCAATAAGTGTTCAACACAAGTATAGTTTATTACCTTGATATTTTTTTATCTTTTCTTTTTTTCCGTAGGTTAGGAGTGTTTTTTAGGTTTAGGTTTTATTTCTTTTCTTGTTTCTATTTGAGTCATGTTAGTTTGTTATAGTCCAAGAATGGTCATCAAGTCTTAATACCATATATGAGTCATCATTTTCATGACTATGAGTGGGTTCTCTTGACTAGAAGGCTGATTAACCCTTATGAGTCACAAAAAATGCTGGTAAATTGGCCTCCCAAGGCCAAATACCAACCCCTATAATAAAAAATAATTCATGGAAACCACCTTATCCTACACACGGTGATCTCTTGAGTGATGATGTCTCCTAAACTTATTCTTGAAGTCATTCAACACTATTAGAGGTGTCATAATATATATTTGTGATCATCATATATCGTAAATGTCTTGGGTCCTTAGGTGATGTGTTAGATCATCATGATGGTCTTTGAGTGAGAAAGGGAGTGTCAATATGTCTTATAAGGTCCAAAGAATGATCTTAACCATGTTTGATAATATTAAGGATCTTTTTATAAAATTAACTTAATTTGAACATTTCAAGGTTATTGGTTCTTATGGTAAATGGGCTTGTTCCAAGGTATTAATTGTGATGAAAACTTACTAATAAAAGTGAAGGGTTTATAAAGTATGATTGGGTCCTAATGGAAGACTAATGATGTATGTCAAGGTAATTTTCCTTGGTATGTTTGCTCAAGTTTGTCTCAAACTTTGATCAACCCTTTCATAGTGCCAAATGTTCCTAAAACATGCTATATGGGCCTTTATACTTTGAAAACCTTATAGATTTGGAAGTATTTTTATTAAATTTAATTGTAATGTCTTGAAACTATTCCTTTATTATCATATGGTCATGACTCACCCATTTCATATCCATAAGGGTCCACTTTAAGGCTCATATTCACTTCCCACTATTTAAATGGGCCTCACACATGCCAAATATACCTCTTCAACCCATTATGTTGTATAATTATCTTTAATACAATACATGAATCCTATTTTCCCTACTCCTACCTACTAATAATGGTTTAAGATTAAAAAACATGAAAAAATATAAGAAAAGGAGAGGTTTTCATATCTTTTAACAAGTTGTACGGACTTGTACAATTAGTATATATATAGGATAGTTATAAATTATAGGTGGGGTCATGGAGATATTATATTATATATTCATGATCAAAGGATTCAATACAAACTCAAAACCAACCTTCTTACTCCATTGAGTTCATTTACAAATTGGTAGAGCCCTTCAGGTTTACAGACGGTACATACATGAGAGATATGATGAAGGTATAAAATTTTGGGAAAATTATAAGACCATAGATAGATTATATTTTTTCATAATTTATTCTTATATTGACTCCCCATCCTTTATGAACAATCACTAATAAGGTAGGTCACCCACACTATCTTTTTCATTCAAATCGGGTGTTAGATTTCTATGTTTTTTCCTTTCTTGAGCATGGTGACAAAAAAATGGAAGATTAGGGAGATTTTTAGGAGTATGTATCACCTTTCCATACCATTATAAAACCTAATTTCACACATGTGGGTTATGGGAGTAAGAAAGACTTCATACTTGTATTCATTTTTGTAAACTATAGACAAGTGTATCTATATTTTAGGGCATTTAGGAAATAAATATATAAGAAAGGGATGTATTAAAGAATTTAATGGTCCCTTGAGATCCTTTTAAATATACTTTACCTTCCATAATTATCTAGGTAAAATCAAAGGACTCTTTCAAGTCATGTTCCAAGGTGATTGTCATAAGTACATTATGTGATTAGCTAACAAGCATAAGCATTTATCAATATAGTGGATGTGAAGGGTTCCAAGTCAATTAAAAATAGAAATAAAATCCTTCATGTTATTATATTACTTGTAATTTTTTATCCTCAAGGTGCCTCACTCCCTTATGTCTAAGAATTCTCAATTTTAGCCTTGAAATGTACAATCACCACAGTCATATCATGCCTATTATGTAAGGCTAAGAAGATGAGACTCCTCTATTTAATTTAAGTGTGTGACGTTAAGATACCAAAATAGAAAGTCATGATTACTTGTAAGAGATATGATAGAGGATCTAGGGTTAAATATAATCCAAGTGAATAAATTTCACTTTATGGGTAAGTAAGCTCAGTTAAAACCCCTTTGAGCACAATCAAGAATATAACTACAAACTTGAGACATTTTGTATTCTTTAGAGGTGACATGAGGATAGAAGAGTTTTAAAATACTATTAATATAGGTGATAGCCATATTATTCATGATATGATGATCATAATGGCCTCAAGGTGCCTCAGACCTCAAGGTGCATACATAGAGTTACAGTGGTAAAGTGGAAGAGATGTTGATGGTTTTGGGGATTAAAGAGCTTTGAATGGTTGAAGTAGAAACATTAAGAGGATACATACATGATAATAATACCCTTAAGTATAATATAGTATAATTTCACTTCTCAATAGCCACATACACATTTAGGAAGACCTCATTCACCACTTATAGTTAGAGTTATGAGAAGAAGGAATAAGTACCTTGAAGTTTTTATAAGAATTAACTAAAGGTAAAATGGGGGGTGATTAATTGTTTCTTCTAAACCCTTAGTTTACACCTAATGACATGGATTTTTTAGATGGGAAAAAGTTATTTAAGACCTAATTAGTTATATGAGGCCTAAGATAGGCATACACATACATGTATGTCAACCAAAGACTTATGCATAATGTTGAGGTCACTAGAGTGTTTAAGACACCTAAGGGATGAAATGATAATGTCTGAAAAATTCTCATGAGGATGGGAAACCTAGGTAAAATAGGAAAAGTACTAATCTCAATTGATAAGGGTTATATAAACATGACTACATATAATCCCTAGTTAGGGGAAGAGGTGAAGGGAAGATATGGCCCTAAAGGTGTTGTGAAACCTAAAACATGTTGTGTAAATATATAAATCCATCTATAATGTAGAAATTATAGGATCCAAAAACTACCTAAACCCCAATACTTAAGCCTATGTTAGGAGGCAGACCTATGGGTAGGGTCACTAGTGGAAGGGTAAAATTTTGAATCTATATAGATTAAAACAATTTAAGGGTGGATAAGGTTATATGAGTTGTCACTTAGGACCCTCAACATACAAAAAAGGTTTAGTTAAATCATTATAGGTTAGAGAGAGAAAGATTGGAGGTCTATTAGGCCTATTAGGTTTAAAGATAGATATAAGCAGGCATGTGGATAAGGGTTGATGACATCTATGTATGTCAAGTGGTGGTTTCAATATAGAGACACATAAGAGGAGTAAAAAATGTGGATATATGTATACATGATCTTTAGAGCCTTATTTGAGGCAATAAAAACACCTAGTCAGGTCTTAGGGTTGTATAAGCATAACATCTTACAACTCTAAGCTTGGTTATATGAGGTATGTATAGAGAAGTATAGGATAAACCATATTTTAAAGTATATTTAAAAAACTTTTAAACATATTATATGAATAATAAATCCATAAACATGGTGGAATAAACATCAAACTACTTAGACCTTCAATGTCAGTTATCAAACACTTGCACTTAGTAGTCTAGGTAGTGATCTACAAGTAGTAATAGGAAAAAGGGGATTAGGTTTGAATTTTAAGAATTTATAAGTAATAATATAAGATGGGAACAATATTTATAAGGATATATGATGGTTTTTTATCCATAAACTCATCTAAAAAAAATTCTAAGCTCTTAAAGCTCATTCTAGGCCTTTAGGCCTAAGGCCATCGTTAAGGCCTTAAGACACCTCCTCCACCATATGACATGTCAATCAAACCCTCAAGTAGACCCAGATCCATGATAAAATGTGTAATATTTTTTCATAACCTATAAAGGATATTTCAAGTATTGGAAACACAAAGGAGAGTCAATTTTGTCTTTAATCCCTTTTCAAATTCAATAGTGTACATATCTAGCTTGAGTTATCTTTTCAAATGCTTAGATCATTCATAAAATAATGACTTGGGTAAAATTATATTATAATTAGTTAGTAACCCATATAAAATTTAAATCCATGAAAGAGTGATCTAGATTGAGGATCTCAGGTCTAACAAAAAAATTTAAGACTACATACATGTCCAAACTGCTTGCAGGAATGTCAAGGTTCACCAACTTGTACTCACATATCTCCACACAAGATGCATGAGACCATAAGGCTTTAATATATTTTATGGGTTTTTATGTACTAAACATCCATGACCACAAGTTTGGTATTGTACTTCTCAACTTTATGAATCATTGTTAAGGTGATAGACCTCCAAAACCCTGCTTAAACCCTAAGACAGATCGAACCTAAGAAAAGTGAATATTTACTCTAAAAAAATTAATAATGACCTAATAAACACCCAAAACATATAAATAACTTAGAGGAGACCCTACCCATAGCACTACAATATATATAAACTATATAGAGCTATCAAAAACTAGTGCTTTTTCAAGAAATTGGGCATAAAATAAGGTAAAGTGTAGTTTAGAGAGTTTTAAATCATTAGAGGTGAGACATTGAGACTTTTTATATCATATTAAATCCTAAAATTTTGAAAATTATACTTTTGAATACCTCTGTAAGTATCCTCCAAATAGCTAGTTTGCAGATGTGAAATGGGAAGGCAACCCGATCACCTAGTTTGGTAAGGTTACATGTGCTTTTTACTAAAAAAGTCATATGTCATGGTATATGATGTTTTTTCATACATGAAAATAACTTATTCATATTATTTAAATGTCTCATATAGGATTTCATGTCCATCAAATGCAAATAGTTAGCTAACTAGGCCTAATTAGCCTAGTATACCTACTTGGTCAACAAGGAGATATCAAAGTTAGAGTAGAGGGTTGATGAAGTGACTCAAAAAAAATTCATTACACCATATAATTTATTCATTTAATGATATAATTTAACATTCCATGGTCATAATGGAGAAATAAATTAGTTTCTTGACTTGGTCAATATGCTCAAAACGAGGATAGGATTTTATATGCTTTATGATGGCTTAATTACATCTCATTAATGTTGTAAATTCCAAGAGGAAAAGGTATTTTACCAAATGGGAGATTATAAATTATTTAAAACATGTTTAATAAGTCAACCACATCATCCACTACTCTACCTCAACACCTCAGGGGTCATTCAAGAGACCAACACATGGAGAGAGTTGAAAGAGGATTGTGTAACTGATTGTAATTATAGTCTGAGTTAACTATGATCATTTATGACCTTTTAATCTCACCTCCATGTCATTATCCATCTTCTTTTCCAATCCCATTCTATTATGTATTTAGGCCTTAAGGCCTTGATTTGTATCCCTCACCTAGGTATGAGGAGACTCTGCCTACAATAGGACTTTATAACCTCTTAAGCTAATGCAAGTGACTATTTTTGGACTCTTAGATATTGGTCAATTCTATTTTATTAGTTTAATTTTCACATGTGGTATTTTTTCTCCTTTTTTAGGTCCTAATATCACCTAGTTTCTAGTATATGCTCTTATATAAGTAAAATTTAATGTTTGAATGATAAATGGTGGAGCTTGGAATGGAGATTTAATTAGTTAGTGCTATGATCCAAGACTTACATAATTAACCTCATTTTTTGAAAAAATAGTTTAATATATATGTGAAAAACATTTTTATATGAGTCGTTATAGTTAGAAGATTTAGTCATTTATATTACTTACTAGTGTTTATTAACGTCAATTTGAGTGGATGAATGATTACATTGGTGCATCACTACCTGTTTAAATAGATTTATTTTATGCACTTTTATCCATTTTTACCCAAATAGTAATAGGTCTTAGTGAAATGAGATAAATAGATGCACCAGGGGAGCTAGCCCCATAATCTAGAGGTTTGGTCTAGTTATAAGGTCACCCACAACCTTTAAGCCATTCCCATGTTAGTCTAGGTTTGAAGCAAAAGTGAAAAATATCCTTTAGAGGGCACAACTTGGGTTGCTAATAGGGAGCATTTGGGAAAAAATAACCAAATTATCTACAACAAGGGCCTTATCTACTTGGACACATTTTTCAATGATTTTATCACAAGTTGTGGCACACTTTACTTGTAGGTTAAAGGTTATTTCCCAATTATGTTTTACATAAATACTATCCAATTTATTTTTAAGAATATTATAGGGGAACTTGCTAGATAGACCCCATCATCCTTATAATAAAGAGGATAGGATTTCCTCATTTCATTGTGTATAGTTAAACATGCTCATCATGGTCAACTCATGTTCAATATTGTAAGATAAATGTCTAAAAAATCATTTTAGAAAATAGGAAAATGTGGTTATACATCCCTTAAGTAGGTGTAATAACCCTTGTATAGCTTGGTCACCTAAAATTATAGGGAACAACTAGATTATATAAGTGTCATTGTAGATGACCTCCTGATATGCATTAAATAATTTTTTGAAATTTTCATATGTATCACCCTTTCCATTGTATTTTTCAAAGTTAGGTTGTTTGAAATGAACATGGAAAGGGACCATTAATATGTGTTTTTCAAATGGATAGGGGAAAATCTATTCAAATTTATATTTCTTGATTTTTATTATTACTTAAAATAATTAAATATCATCTTTCATGGATTACCATTGCTTAATGGATGGTATAATATGAGTTGGTGTTGATTTATGTTGGTTTGTGTTAGATTGTACTGGCATAAAATCCTAGTTATTATTGGTTGTTTAGTGGTGTATTATATTATGGTTATTTATGGAATTATTTATCTTGGTTGGATTAATTATGGTGAATTTGTGTAACTAGGCATGCCAAATTTAAGCTAAATAGCTAAATTTCATAAAGGACAACATGATTTTTATCTTGGTTACCTTGATTTTTTATAGCTAACCTTCCCTTGAAATTAGATTAAATTTTATGTTAAAAATGGGTCTCCTAATAAGTCCTTAAAATTTATGATGTTTCATATTATTAAAAACTAAAAACTAAAAAATACTTAACCCATAGTTAACCACATAAGATAATAGTCCCCATTATTTGAATGAACTACTAGAAGTATCTTTTAATCACCCTAAAAATGCTCTCCATTTTTTATGTATATTTTTTTAATTTAGTTTAAAATGATCTTTCATTTAGTTGAAATTCAGTCATAATTTTTTTGTAAAGATAAGATGAAGCTCCAAGTTAATATCACATAAATGAATTATTTGAAATTGATGAGAAAAATGCAAGAATTCAAATAAAAATATAGAGATATTTTTGAATCTATATATGTGTTATACCAAAAATCACATACCATATTGATCATCATTATTTAATTTTATGTTAACTTGGTAAATATTCTATTTATTAAAAATTATCATTAATTAATAAGTTGGTAAGACATGCAAATGATGCTTATATGATTCAAAATATTTCACACATGGCATGTAGATGGTTTTTTGGTATTATCTTATAAGAGACATATATTTTTCACACACAACTTATCTACACATGAAATTCATTCTCAAGCTAGCTTATAGTCATCACATCTTGTTACTTACTTATTCAAGTGATTCTTAGTGCTTCATGTTGTGTAGCTTCCATACATTAGGTATTCACAAGTATATACAACATGACAACACATGATTTGACTTGGATAAGTTATTCCAACTTAAATAGAAAGAAAATGTTCCACCCTTCAAACATGCCTTGAACAATTTTCTCCATTTTAATATGAAAACACATTGTTTAAACCATTACTATTGTATGGGGAAAGGGATTATCAGCCTCATGCCTAAAAATGGTAGTGATTTTTATTTTTTATTTTTTTTGGGTACGTAATAGATAGAAAGTTTCTTGGGAACATAGGGGGATTTTTTATCACTTGAAATATTCACTTGTGTGTGAAGGTATCTTGTGCACACTGATGTGTATCTATTCCCTACCTATCACATTAGAATTATACACCAAAGATAAATTTAGTGTATCATTATAAAAATGGGATTGTTTCCCAAGGTATAGAACTCTTATAATCCTTGGGATGAACCTTTAGAGTAGGCTGACTTATTTCTATTCTAGATCAACCTAAAATAAGACCAGCATGTAGGCCTATAATGAGTAGAATGGAATCTATGGATATAACTAAACCTTAACTAGAAAAAGTGGAAAAGGGATGGAAAAGGTAAGAGATTGATGGAATGTAAAAGGTGATGCACCAAGAATAGAGAAAGCACCTCACTTGATTAATGACATAATCAATTTAATAGATTATTTACCAGATCTTCAAACAAGGTGCATTGCATAAGTGTTTCACATAGGTAAGGGAACACAACACATCATTAGGAGGGATGACAAATGATCCATAGATACTACATATGTATATTAATGTATACACAATATGAGACCTGTAGATACTTTTGATTATGCACAGAGGTGTGAAGGGAGGATGATAATGAGAGGGACAAACATCTATAGAAAAAGATCAACTTTGAATGCACATAGAACAAAAAACATGAATAAAAGTAAATTAGTTAAAACTCAAATGGTCTAATCTATGTTATATCAAGAGAGGGGTCTTGGAGGGAAATCTAAGCAACATTCTAATGCCTAAAAATGTCAACCATTTTATAATAAAAATTAGGGTTTATATAGTACTAGGTGAGGCCATTCATGATAAATTCACCATTATAGGTGGTAAGTAAGATCTTGAATTCATAAGTAGAGTTTAGATCTTGAATTTGATTAAGAACATCAAGGTCTTTTGTAATAACTACTAAAAGTCATGTTTTTTAACCTAGATCTGATAATTTGATCATGTAAGTAGATGGAAGGTCATTCACGGATTTACATGTCTAAT
Organism: Torreya grandis; assembly: GCA_037957365.1. Lineage (NCBI taxonomy): Eukaryota > Viridiplantae > Streptophyta > Pinopsida > Cupressales > Taxaceae > Torreya > Torreya grandis. Next base: position 330,080 of record JARHVA010003758.1, read on the forward strand.
AATGAAGGAAATATAGGTAGATAATGATGGTGTGTGATCATGTTATGACACTTTGATAACCACCCTATATTTAATTATATTCTAATTTAGTTCCCTTGATGTTCAATTGAGATCGACTATCATCATCATTTATAGTGTCCACCTACCAATACACCTAGATAAACCTATTGACATGCTATTAGATAGGTGTATCTTTAGGTTATACCTCATCATATTGTGTATGAAGTTTAAATGTTAAGTACCTAATATGTTGAGACCATATATTCAATAAACCATGTGTAATCCCTTATTTGTGGATTATTGTGTGGCTACACATAGATAGATAAGTATATTATATTCAAAAGACATGAAATAAGGTTTGTGTAATGATTTGGATGAAAGTTAGTGAAAAGAACTAGGGAGATATTATATGTAAATACACAAATACCAACCCCTTATAGGCCCAGTTTCTTCTGATGGTCTTCATAATTTATGCCTTCATATAGAGCTTGTGTTAGCCAATAAAGGGGATAATGTACAATTGAGATCATAATTTAAATTTTACAAGGGTGAAGATGTAAAATTTTATTATTTGGCTTGGTACTTCACCATTTGAGTGTGAGAATGTATTTGAACGATATTTTGAAAAAATATTGAACATATTGAGTGCACTCTTAATGATTTAGAACCACTTCCATTACACTTATATATTTTGTTACTTGAAGTTGGAGGGGCATGTGCTTTCATTTGAGCTCCATATTGATCTAATGAAGGATATTGGCATGGGGTGTGCATTGATAACTCATTATAGGCATAGATATACACTTTTTTAGTATATAATCCTATACTAACTATCGAGTGTAGGTACACATGGGAAGTTTCCTTGCATATAATTTTAGGTAACTTGACACTATACAAGGGTGTAACCTCTAATGTGGTGCTTATTAGTTCAATTCATACTAAAGGGGTGACCTAAAATGTCAACACTTTTGGCAACCTTTGTGGTATGCTTGCTTGATAAATAGGAATCCATTAGCCTTGAAGCAATCCATTGGGTAAAAAGTTACCTAGAATCCCTTACTCTTATTTATCTTGATTTTGATTAGATTCAATAATCCCACTTGACCTTATAAGGAACTAAGATAAACTCCATAAGGATTAAAAATAAAATAACCATGCTAAATAATGCTTAGAGGAATGACAAAAATAAGCTAATAGAACTACTCTAAATAATAACATGTGCACATTACACTTAGGGAAATTAAAACATCTAAAGTAATATTTATAGGGTTTCTCTTAATCATCAAAGATAGTGCTTTAGATTAATCTTATTGATAGGGATATGTAACACTTATCTAGTCAATCTTATAATATGGTATGCATTTTTTTAATTGCAACTAACTATGGTATATGGGTTGTTCTATATAGCATAGAATTTTGTATGCTTCTTGAATTTTTCACTTTATATATCCTATTTGAGTACTAATTCTCCTTAATTAAATATTCTATAAAATCCATTCTCTCAATTTTTTTCTTGGTCTATGCCCATGAAATATCTATAGTGCACATGGCCTATGCTCTGAGTTCTTCAAGATCCATTATCTTGGCTAACCTTATTGTCATTGGGTAACTCTTATCCACTTATAATTCATGAACTAAATTTATTAAAGGAAATTTTAGAGATGTAGGAAACATTACTTCCTTTCCATATATTAACATGAAGGATGAATTCCCTAGCATCTTTTTTAGTGTTATTCAATCTGTTAAGGATATTTTGAGCTCAATATGCTAGGATCACTTATTATATTCTATGGTTTTATTGAGGATGTGAAATAAGTTTTTATTAGTTGAGTCATTTAAATCATTACCTTTGGGGTAATATTTTGAGGAGGTGATTATATGGATGTTATGTCTGACCACCCATTCATTTATCTTGGCTTTGATAAAAGCTCGTACATTATTTGAGATAATAGTGGCCAGAACACCAAATCTTGTGACAATGCTTCATAAAATTCTATAATGGAAACCCTTTTTTGAGTGTTATTTCCTCCATCCACCTTATGAGCTATAAAATTTCCAAGAGGATACATTTGTGTATAGTGCTTGATGATAGATTTATCATGTCAATGAAGTCCAAGCCCCACTAAACAAAGGGAATATTAGATTATATTGGGAATACAGGTAAGGATGCCAAGTTCTACTTGCCTATAAATAGGGTGCATTTATTACAACCTCACACTCATGTATGCACATCTTTGAATAAATTTATCTAATAATAACTAGCTTACATGATTTTTACTATAGTGGTTTTTTTAAGTAATGGCCTCATGACAATCCATTTTGGATCTCTTCTAGGATCCTATTCACCTAGTTTTTTAATATGCATTGCAAGATAACTCCATTGATATCTATCATAAAAAGTGAATCAATGATTAACACATAGTGAATGGATTATAATCTAAAGTGTCATTGCCTTGATTTATTCAAGCCATGCAGATATGTGTTGGTCTAGAGGAAGATCCTCATGCTCTCTATCCATCTAGTTGGGGAGATTTCTTTTTATGGTTTCTTCTCATGTAGTTTAAGAACTCCATAATATTCATTTTTCACATCCTCTATTATCTACTCATATAATCATCTACCTCACACTAGTATGGTGACTTGGATGTCAATGTTATATTCCATAAACTTCATGAATCAATGACATCTCTTCTCATCAATGTACTTATTGAGAAAGAACTCATTTATACTCATATATGACACCATAAGCTAAATCTTATTATTATAGATCATATGCCTAAACTTATTCAAAAATACTATTAATGAAATGTTGTGCTTCTTTAAAAAACTATATCATAACTCATAATCCTTGAGCACATAGATAAAGAAAGTGATAAGATGCTCCAACTGGTCATTGTTATACCATGAAAAAATATCCAAGATGCCTTTAACTCTACCAAATGCATAAAAGCTGAAATCCTTACTATAATTTGGGTTTATCAAGATAGGAGCTTATACAATGACATTCTTGATGGACTCAAATTATTTTTAACATTCTTGGTTCTAGTTGAATTAAGTGCTCTTATTTAACATTTTTGTGATGAGATTAACTATAGTTATGCAACTAGGCACAAACCTTTTGACAAAGTTTATTTTTACCAAGAAGCTTTGGAGACCCTCATTGTGACCTAGGAGAGGGAGCAATAGAATAGCCTCAATTTATACAAGATCAATTATGGGTCCTTATTTAGAGATGATGTATCCTAAAATTTTGCCTTCATGCACTTCATATACGCACTTGCTTAGGTTTAGAGAGATCCATAACTATCTACATTTATTAAAGACTTGTTGTAGGTGACATAAATTATCTATTGCACATTTTTAGAAAATAGTTATGTCATCAAGGTAAACCAAGATGATGTTATTGAGAAGTCCCTTTAATGCCATATCCATGTCCATATTAAAGGTAGTTCATATGCTTTTCAAACCAAAGGGCATCCTTTGGTATGAAAAGGTGACCCACTTAGTGGTGAATGTAGTTTTGAATTGATCACACTCTTACACAAGCACCTAGTTATAGCCCAAATAACCATCACAAAATGAAAACCTTTCTATGCTTATGAATGTTTTTTTATAATTTTCTCAATTGAAATAAGGGTTAGTGGTATTTGGATGAGGATTTGTGTAGGTCCCTAAAGTATATGTAAAATTGAATCTCTCCATTCTTCTTATAGACTATGACTAGATTGGCTACCCATGAGGAATATTTGATTAGAAATATTATGTTGGCATAAATGATATTTGAGAGTTCCTTACTCATTAAGGGATCAAGCTTTAGATTAACTAGCCTCTAATTCTACCTACTTGGTTTGGTATTGGATTCAATCATAATTTTATGTTAGGATAATCTTAGATCAAATCTTATGATTTATTTCTAGCTCTATATGAAGATATCATCATAATTTATTTTTAGCTTAATGAACTATTTAACTTCAAATAGGTATTATATGTTACCAAATTTCAAGAGTTTATCATCAAATATGGCTAGCAATTTGAATATTTCCTCCTTCATCATCATGTTTCTCCTGTCACCTTTTAACTAGTCATTAAAATTGAATATGCTTTCCAATGTGACTAGACCCCTATGTAGCCTATTTCCCTTTAGTTGGATGATTTGTTATTTATATTGAGCTTGGAATCAAGACTGATTGTCATCACATAAATTATATTCATAATATAGGAATTTGATAATTTGTTCATCATTTTTGAACACTTACCAATTAATTTTGTTGTTTGGGACTACTATTCTCACTACAAGCTTTGTGAGCTATTCAGACTCATTCTTAATACTTTGTAGAAGGTCATGATGTACACCCATGGTTATGATCCTATAAATGTTATCATTCTATTCCATTTGTATGGAATGGATATTTAAACCATCAAACCCTTCAATCATGTCTCATGCCCTATGTTTTTAATCTCTTAACTCATTTTTTTGACATGTTCTATACTATGACTTTGTTTACCAGTAGGTCATTAACTCTAAAATCTTCAAACATCTTAATTTTTTTCTTATTCACCAACTAGAGACCTAGATAAATTCCTCATAATTTTAATCATTATTTATGAAGCTAAAATACAATCTAAACACATGGAAACAGTTCTTATTTTGAGGGGAGACCATTACAACACTAGTTCTTTTGTCATTTTTAATTTGGGATTCATCGAAGTATAACTTCCATATGCCTTTAAGGTTCTCTTGTAGTTTTACAAGGTTAGGAAACAAGTCATATTCCTCAAGAATTTAGTATGTTCATATTCCTTTTTCCTCTCTATTATCATATAGATCACACTTATAATGTTTGTGTGCCCATTCATCAAGTAAGTCATATGGGACCTCTTCCATGGATGTATAAGTCTCATGAATAATTGAGTTTTATTTTTGGTCAAATAAAGTATATTTTACATCAACTAGGATAGGAGTATATGGCTCTATGTGATTATTCAAAATAGGCTCAGCCTTAATGGCGACCTAGGTCCCATATCTAGTTCTGAGATAGTATGTGCAACTAATCTGAGGATAGATATTGGCCCACCTTCACAATGAAATATCTAGAGAGGCATATACAAAAGTAAGGGGATAAGTTAATGATTGTGATGTATTATGAAATGGAAAGGCTCAAACATGCATGTATAGTAAGACTTAGAACATTAATAATTATCATAATTTTAATCATTATTTCATCTAATTGGATAACCCCTTTTGAGAAGGGAGAGTATGTTATGTCTAGCATGTATGTGATTTTATTCGACATGATTGATATAATCACACATGAACATATCATCTAGTTATATAGTAGATATTTAATAATGATCAAAGAGATGTATAATGGTGGTGTCTTGATATTTTTGTGCACTTTTTTGTAAGGTTGTAATAGAATTATTGGTGTATTAGGATAGTTTGTGATGGCTCAAGAGGTTAGAAGCTTGTATCCTATATAAAACTATTTTAGGAAGGAATATCAAGAGAATCCCATGTGGAATCATTCAATCTAGTCTTTTTCATATAATTGATTACGTTAAAGGGGATTTGAGTCCCTTTAATCTATTCATTTTTAATTTTAGTCTATTCTTATACCTATACACTAGTCTAGGGTTGGCTGTCTTTTAACACAACATGTTTCATGCACACAAAAAGTTATGTAGGTACTTTGACTTCAGTATCTACACACTAAACTTGGGGCATAGAATTTAAACACACTAAAGAAAAAGGTTCCTCCATCATTTCTCTCTTTATAAATCTTGGGTTAAAAGGAAATGGCTTACTCCTTGCACTTGACACTTTACTCCAAATCAAATAATTGAATTTACCCTCCTATAAATTTAAGAGGGTGGATATATCCTACTCTTATGTTCACATATGCAGGTCATCCCTTGGTTGATATGAAATATATGGATGCTCCTAAGGAGGTGGTGCATTCTACATCATAGGTTCCTCATTTTCCTCTTCATTCATGCACAAAACCTAATCATGTGGAATATCTCTCAAATAAAACCATTTATAGTCTTGTGTTATGTTATTTTGTATAAATAAAAGAGCTCTAGAAGTGATTAAAGTGTTAGGATTTGGTGCATAACGTAGTCTATTTTGTGTGAATTGGTTTTAAGTTATTATAATATGTTGTTAAGGGGTCTTGTTCGATTGATATTATTTGTTAAAGGACTAATAAGGCCTAGAATGTTGTGATTCTTATCTTTTGAGTGTCACTAGATATTTTATTATTTTTTTATAATAATAGAGTTTTATTCCTAATTAATAAACAAGTCTAGAATAAAATAAATCAGTAAATAATATGAAATAATTAAGCCATTGATTTATGTAAATAGATTTTATTTTTTCTTTTTCTAAGAAAATTAATAAATTAGAGAAAATTTGACTTATCTTATTCTAAGCTATCTGAACTAAGACAATGCCTAAGAATTAAAGTATAGGACTAGGACAATGTTAGAAATAGGTTGTTGAATTTCACTTTCTGATTGGATAGGTGAACTAAAAGTGGGACACCCTATTATTTAGTGTTGTGGTCTTTTTTGGTGTTGTTTTCTAGGTGATCTAGGTTTTTTAGGTTCTACTGATAGGTATGTGTTACCCTATTAATGAAATATCAAAATTGAGAAGTCTACATAGCTTGTTATTCATCTATTTTAATATTCAAAATCCTTAAGAGCTCTTTGGTCTTGAATTTGAAATGAAATTTGGGAAAGAGAGAGAAGGGGTTAGTGTGTAAAGGATATGCTAGATACACTTCACACCCCATGTGTGGGCATGTTGCCTACTTACCAATGCTCTAAGGAGGGATCAAGATAATGTAGTTCTCTCATTGAAGTGTTTGATGCAATTGTGTATGAAAATGAAACTAGATGCGAAACTAGGTGTACTTCATATGGATAAGGAATCCTGTAAGGGTTTGAATAAGCTTAGAATAATATTAGAAGGTATTATGTAGAGAATAGGGAAAAGTGCTTGAGTTTACTTGCTTGTATTCTTGCTTATCTCTTATAAATGAGTACCAGCCCTTCTAAATGGCCTTTGAATTGCCTTTTATAAGGAACTTAATAATCATGGGTTAAATTAATTTACATTAGGCTAACATGAATTAAGATAAGGATTCAAGAAAATATGACCATTGGGACCAAATTTACACTTGGAAAATAATGCCAAAAATATGACACCATGGGTTTCAATGCTCTTATCCAAGCTGGGCACTATTTTCTAAATGGAATGAGACCTATGGGGATGAATCTAGGCCTAAAAGAGATCCTTGAGTCTATAAGGGTTAAGTTCAAAAGTTTGTGGATGACTAAGAATCAGTGAAATAAATGCCTATAAGGGTTGGGAAAGTAAGTAGGAGGACCTATGGATTGGGTGTCATTAGCCACACTCAAGTAAACAAATTTTTCATTTTACATGACTAAATTTACCACCCATTTATGATAGTGATGAAGCAAAGAAAAATACTAGTACAAAGGAATCATAAATCGTACCTTAAATTACCTATAAGGGAGAAGCTCATAAAGTTGTGTGGTGTTAGATGTGCATAAAGAGAACATGTTATGAAGTGTGAATCTAAAATGAAAATTATAAATTAGATCATTTCTTACTAGATATGCTATATCTAAAATAATAACATACAAAGCTAGGTAATATAAAGAGGAAGTGAAAGTAATGAATACACCTCATTGAGTATGAAAACTAATACAAAACCTATTGTGATGTTGGATTATGTTGGATGATGTTGGGTATGTGTTGAATCAAGATTAATACCCTGAATGGAGATGAGTACTCAATTCCCTCAAAGTTGGGTCAAGAATGCAAAGGTAATCCCTTTGGCTCCATCATTGCCAACTAATTAAAGTTAATGAATCATGCATGTGATAATTAATGTTTGGACTATGTGTCTAATCCCTCTAAATAGGTGGCTCAAGAATACAAATACCAGCCCTTTGGCTCCATTATTTCCCTATGAAGTGAAGCTATGAAGTGATACCAGTGTAGAATAGATGTTATATGAGATGGCTCATAGAGCCCATGGATGCTCTAAAAATATAACAATGTGGAATGGATAGCTGAATGTATGCTAAAAACTAGGCCACTCTTGGCCATTTTGAAAGATGGAGGTTAGACTTGTGTGAAAGCCACTCTGAAACTGATTCAATATGATTATGTGAAAGCCAACTCAAGAACTCAATTACTTGGGAAGTTAAACTTTAATGAATGTTTAACTTGAGAATGATTTGAACCACTTGCAGATGGAGTGAGGCACACAACTACTAAGAATGCATGGGTAATAAACTAAACTTGAAAACAAAAGAAGACCAATGTGCCTTACACATTGCCCCCAATCACTAGTGTTTCAAACATGGATTATGATATAGAAGTTATGTAAACTAACTAATATAAAATTATAAGTTAGAGCCATCATGATACACATGATACCCCCTATATCTAGATTCTCTAAGAAAATTATACTGAACCTATTGATTCTAACTGATCTAGATGTGCAAAAAATATAGCTAAGCTAAGCTTTTTGCTTGTTACTAGAAAACTTGGGTGTTTTTATACCTAGACAAGAGCACCAAATTGAGGAAACCCTTATGTTTGGAACTACTATCCATTTTTGGTGATATTATATTATGCTAAAATTGGTTGTTGATCTAGAATTGTCACTATTTTTTTGTTCTATTTTGACTAGTTTGTCCTCTAGATTCTAAATTGGGTGATCTGAATGCTATTGTTTTGACTGCTAGGAGATTTGATCTCTATGAAAAAATATCCTTTTTTTTACACCCTTTTTTTGAGGGTAGGAATGATGAACCTATAATTATTAGCTTGGGAGAAATAATCCTACAAATGTGTTGTGTTGTATAGATACATGATATAGTAGTGATATTTGATAAGATATATCTAGATATAAAAATGTTTGGTATCAAGAGATTATTACATCAATAAGGGTATGCCTAGATAGATATAACAATGTAAAATTATGTGTAATGTACTAAAATAGAACTAGAAATGTTAGATGTTAGTTTTTAGTTTTTAGTTTTTAGTTGTTAGTTGTTAGTTGTTAGTTGGAGGGATGGAGTATGATGTCCATCATGGCATCCAAAAAATCAAGGTAAATTCATGTTATAGATCATGGCATTGTAAACATGGACAAGAAATCAAGAAACATGCATATAAAGAAAGAAACAAGAAGTATACAAGGATGGCCAAGAGGTCATACAAGTAAGGGGCATGGTCATATGTCACTCAAAATGGAAAAAAAAATATACAAGGCACGTCCAAATTCCACATACACATAAAATTTGAAACAAGCAAATATTTTTGCATAGAAAAGTACACATGAGGGACATTGGTAAATGTCTGAAGGTATGCATACATGAAAAAGAATCAAAGGACATTGGAAAAAATCCTAAGGCCCATACAAGAAGCTAAACAAGAACTAGAGATGCACTCACACAAGCTACATTAATCAAGGAATGAAATCAAGTAAACTAGAAACACAAACATAGCTAACAAATCAAAGCAAAAAGTGAAAGTATGCAAGACATGTTAGTACAAAATTAGGTATATGCTAAGAGACACACAAGTGATAGATAATAGTGAAATTTTGATATATTAATCTATGTAATCTAGTAACTAATGTACATCAATATGATAACTCAGAGTGTGTAGTCAAGGATTGACATAACTTAGATGGTGTTGGCATGTAGAAGATGTTTGTAATGGGCATGTATATATATGTGTGTCTCAAATGTACTAGTAGGAATACCCCCTCAATGGGTAGAGTAAATAAATCAAGTAGCTGGATGTCACTACACACACTCAAAAGAGATCAATTAAAGCATTGTAATGTATATAAATAGACATACAAAATCATGAAAAACAAATTAAATTCCAATCATGATAGTAGTAATGTAAAGCATGGATGATGCATATAATCAAAATGATTTTGGTATTTTGATAAATTTAAATGTTTTTATTTTTGACACTAGGAATTTAACCCTTGAGGAGATGCCTAAATCACCTCATCCAAGTGGAACGATAGAAAAATTTCTCTTCTTATGGGTGATAATATTGAGAAATTAATCTCTAGATTATGGGCTAGGTCCCCTTGATGCACTATTTGAAGCATTTCTATACCTAACAATTGTAGATGACAAGGGATTAGAAAAGGAAACTCTTTAAACCAAATATGGTGATTCAAAAATATGTATAATACCCTTACTTGACTGAAACCACTACTTAAAGATAAATAAGGTGTTTTCTTAGACAAGACTCACAACTTAGGAACCATTACTACAGTAATGTTTCATATGCTAGATTCAAGAAGGTATGTGTGTCTAACGAAGGGGATGAATGATTCTAAAGAGGTATATAATCATGAACCAATTCTAGGATATCTCTAAACTTATAAAATAACACTATAAAAGGCCTACAATAATCTCCTTTTTGAAATTTAGTAGAGCATCAAGAGTATAAGCTAGAAAAGACAATCTTTCACTAGATTAGACAAACAAGATTCAATTCATAACTCAATATTATAGAATATAAGTGTAAATAAAACTTGTATATTTATTCAAGAGTTTTTAAAGTAAAAATTTGGCTAGGGTTTCCCCATCAACCAATGGAGGCTACTCAAATGAGCTAAGAGAATCCATATTTATAGCTTTAAGAGTAGGAACAAGCAAAGGAACTCCAAGGGTCACTTGAACATGTGTCACCCTAAGAGAATAAATAAAATTTGGATATGGAAGATGTGTGGGGATATATATTCTATATCATATAGGTACAATTGTCTAAAATAAGTCATAAAAATGGTGAGAAGTGGCACAAAACTTGCAATTTTGGCATAGGAAATTGCCTTCATGATTCACCTTCCAAAACTACATTTTATCTACATATGGTTAGGTATGATGGTTTTTATGAGAAAAATGTGTTATAAAAAACTTCCTAAATTCATTGGATTGATCCTTTACATTACCTATTCTTGTGAACATGCAAAATCATCTCTGGTAGTTTTAGAATAACTCATTTCCATGAACCTTATACACTTGGCATTCAAAATCTAATAAATTTAAAAACTTATCCTTTAAAAATATGGAATTAAACTTTTCAAAGTTTCACATATAATTATTTTTAATAAAAAACCTTTAAAATGATTTTATAATAGCTTTTCACCACTTTCCATAAGTGTTCACTAGCTAGCTCACTGGACTGGCTAAAAGTGAGAGCCTATTTAGGAAACTTATAGGTTGATACATGAGATTATATGAACATTGGGAGTTATATAAAGTGTAAATATTCATTCCAAGGTTTGTTTCACCTTATAATTCCTCTTTTAGCTTGCACACCATTCAAAATAGTCAAAACAAGCCTTGTCTTCCCTTGATCCATAAATTTATTACAAAAAGAAAACACATGTGTGGGATCCTATTAAATTCATTTTAAACTTCTAGGTGGTTTCATTTCCATTTTTTTTGATGTGTATGCTCTAATGTCAAGCTTTCTCTAGTCAGGCCCTTTTGAGGGTTTTACAAGGGTTTTGGGTGGCCTAAACTCATAACCTTTGTTCATAAAGGTAAAACTTTGAAACCCTTTATAAATTACACTAAGTGATATTAAATAACCCTTCTTAAGATATAAAAATGGCTTAGGGTCTCATGAAAAACATGGTGGGAGGTATGAGTGTCCAAAGTTGACGTTTGAGTCATTTCTATGCTTCTTGTGAGGGTATGAGCACTCTTTAGGCCAAAAATGGCTTCCTATGGAGTTATTTTTCCAACCATAGTTTATTAAATATCCTTATATACTATATAAACACTCTCCAACACCTATAATGGATCACCAATGGCCAAAAAGGGAAATGACCCCTGGTTTGGATCAAGGCTTTCCTTTTGTCAATGAGTTAATTTGCATTTTTTAGCTACATGACACTCTATTTTAAATTAAAAAGTATTATAATATATTGGAACTCCATATAACTCATTCAAGGCACTGGAAAGTTTTGTTAAGTTTGTAACTTTTTAGTGACTTTGCTTTAGGTGATAGATTTGCATGTTTTATTGTTAGGCCTACCTACATACCTCCTTGTCTAGACCACCCTATTGGTTTTCTAACCCTAAAATATGTTTTTTCATGTTCCTTCATGTTTTTACATATTTTCCAAACCTCCTTTAATGATAAAAATTAGTACAATCCCTCTATTCTTCACTTTTCCCAGAAACTGCCATTCTTGTATGTGAAAGGATTGACCTACCTCTAAAACAAAATAGAGGGTGTTACACCTACTTATATGAGAAAATTGAATAATATTTTATCTAAAAAAATTTATTTTGACCACTTTTACTAAATTTTTTGGTCAGATTCCATGCCTAAGTGGTCTAACCATCTCAATTTCATCAAAAAGGGGTCAAAAACCTTATTTTTTGCATGTTTTTATTCAAATTTGCCTATAGGTACTACCTCCATATAATTTAAATTATAAAAATATAATAAAATTTTTATCAGATGAATTTAAAGCTTATGTATCTTTTTAATCCTTTGAAAATCTTTCGGGTTAGTGAAACCCTCCATTTATCCTTTGAAACAAGGTTTTCTTGTCTTGACTGTACAGATTGTGTCAGCTTTACTCATAATAAGATGGTATTGGAATTTTATTTTCACGTTATTGTCACATAATAACCTTAATTTTATGTTATTTTAACACCTTATTAGGTTTGACACCATCCTTCCCTCTTGGAGTAGTCAAACCTACACTTGCCCTAGCTTGGAAGGATGAACCTGTTTGACTGTGTTTCTAGGTAGGGGTAATTTTGGTGAATATCCTCTTGTTTGGGGATCCTAAAATTTAATAATATATATATATATATATATATATATATATATATATATATATATATATATATATATATATATATATATATTATGTTTAAAATATTTTAATATTCAAAACAATATCTATCCTTGATCTCACAATGATGCTAACACTTACAATACTAACCTTGCTTATTTCTTGTTTTAGCTTGGCCTAACATGATTTTAGGTTACCTTGGGTCTAACCATGATTTTGATGACAAAAAAATAGTTATATGATGATAAATATTTCATTAAAATTTTCATCATTCCATAATCCCAAGATATTTTCACTTTCTCATCCATTTATGTTCTTTTCATCTCTAAGGTTAAGCACCTATGCTTAAGACTGAGACACCTCATGAACCCTACCTATAGATTGTTTTAAGACTTAAAAATGATATTTGTGGACCTTATATAAATTATTCCTTGATTAATAACATATTTTTCATTATTATCTTAAAAATTAACATCTTCAAACCTTTCCAACCCCCAACTGTCGTCCAACTATTCACAAACCCTATCTTGTATGTGTTTGTCATCTCATGCTTATTGTAAATGGCTTTACGGTTTTGATAGAAGAAATAAGGTCACTAGAACATTTAAAGGTATTTATAAAAATATTACATGATATATCTAACCTTGAAACACCTTTGAGTGATCAAAATAACCATCCCATACCTTGATCCTTAGTCTCATTCTTGGATCCCTAGCTCAGTCCTGTTAGGGGTTATAGGTCACTATAGGGAACTTTAACCTCTCCTTGGAAGTTAGTTCTTGTTAAAAAATAATAATTTTTCCAATTTATTGGTGTCATTAATATTTAAAAATCTAAAATAATGATAATATTTAAAAGGGCGACCTAATCGTTAATAAACTAACTATAGGTGCAATTTTCCCTTGTTGTAAGGATAGGGTACATGTTTAATAGGTCATTATCATCAATTATACCCTTTCTCATGCCAAATTTTCTTAGAGTGACATTTTATAGAATTTTAAGTACTTTAATATTGTTTTACATGGTTTAGGAATTACCAAATCTGTTGTATGGTCCACTCTCTTTGAGAATCCTATAGATGTTACTACTAGTTTTTAGTAGGTTTCCTAACCACTTGTAGGAGTTTAAAGTACACTTTGCACTTACCTTTTGTCACACAAATTTGGAATATTATACTAAGTGAATATTTATACAATTATAAATAAATAAAATTTATGGAAACATCATTTATAATATCCAATTCTAATCTATAAAAGCTATAGGATATCTATTTTCCCCATTTGAGGATTGAGAGCCCAAAATGAAACTGACCCTTCTTAAAGTGAAAATTTACTTATATATCATCTTATGTATTCATGGCATGAAAATCATAGATATTAGGGAAATTTAATGCTCAAAAATTTATCCCACCATGTACTTACAACTCTCTCACTTCTGTACAACTTCCATGAAATAGGTACAAACTTGACTGAAAGTGACAAGGAAACAAACAAGTTAAAGATGGGCAATTTGACCTTGAAGGGTGCTAGTTTGACCTACCACAACATTATTAAATTAAATTTATATTGATACATGAACATAAATAACATTATCACCACCATGAATCTCCTTATGCATTGGAAAAACATAGGTCCTGCACCCAACTTTGTAAACTTTAAGAAACAAACACCATTTATGATCTCCTTTAAAAGAAATGAAAAATGAAGGGGTAAATTTTGAAAATATCATGGATATATATCTATTATATCATAAAAACATCTTATAAATACCACATAGCTCCAAGGATTTCTAAAAACCAAAAATAGATGCATAAGTGTACCCCTCTTAGATGCAATTCTACAAAAGGTTGCCTAGATTGTTAACAATTGTTCATAAAGGAGGAACAAAAAAAAACACAAAATATTATTATAAAAATTAATTATATTTATATTAAAATACAACTATAGAATCACTCCTCCCAAATCTACATGTACCTTTCATACCAAGTGCTTGAAGTTGACCTTCCTTTCCATGCTAAGAGGAAAAAGAAGGAAATTGAGTTTTAGAAGCATATTTTTTAATTACCATTGAATTTAAAAAATTTAAATGGGTGTGGGGAGGGGAATAGATATCTCCCAAATTTTTATATAAAAATTTAATAATGGGGACTGTACAAGTGCCCAAAAGGGCCTAAAAATAAGGATAAACTCCCCTTTTCTAACTATAATTGCATATTTAACTATCAAAAACCTGAAATTAACATCCTATAGCCTCTCCCACATTTTAAAAATATTTTTTACAAGTTATTGAATTCAACCATCTGTATAAGTCCTCCTTTTTAGCTCAAAGTAGACCTATAAGGTAATTTTTGGCATATTGAACATGCTAAATTCAATTTAATGACTTAAAAAGATCTTAAATAACATTAAAACCCATATTATGGATTAAAAACATTTTTTTTTCCTTTTAAAAAGCTAGAATAGGTTCAAATTTCATTGACTTGACTATTACAAAGGGCTAGACTTTGGACTAATGCTAGGCTAAGGATAAGTGAACATCTAGATGAAAATAAAACCCCTATAGGACATGTATAAGCTTATATAAAGTTTATGAATGTAAGGGTTGACTCAAATTTTACCAAATTTCATATTTGGTAAACACTTTTGGTAGCTCCTAGGAGAAACATGCTTATCTATGTTAGAAGCTAGTAGCCTTATCCAACCAAAGGCCAATGGAGTCAATGGGTTCTTGAAGATGAATAAAAATGACATGCCAAAAAAAGCATGAATAAAATATAGTAATACCAAGTAAAGACAACAAAAAATAAGATAAGGACAAACCCACACTTCTACATAATAACTTAGGAAAAATAAAACAAAATAAAGTAAACCAATATGTACATCTGACCTGATACATTTTCCCCCTCCTGGATCAAAGGGGAAATTTCTTAGGTATCCTTTATGGCAAGAAACTTCATAATTATAACCAATTATTTTGTGGAAGTGAATACTTAGTGACTCACCCTTCCTAGTTTCCATTTTGATTGGCATGTATTCCAATGCATCAAGTTTAAACATGTTTTCTACCTCCATATATTCATATTTCTCTTTAGGACATGTTCCTTCATATAGGTGTAGTATATTAATGAATCAATGGCTATAATCTCATCACTATAAGGCCCATTTATATCATGGCCCTCTTTATATGCATCAGGGGGCAACTCATTCATTTCTATCTCTTTGAGAAGCTTGTCAAACTTATCTCTCGCTTCATCATGGCTTTCTTGAGGGAGGGTGGCTAGTGTGGTGTTTTATCTGAGATAAAAATTTTCTAGCTCATCCCAAAAATCATCACTTTCTTGTTTCAAATATCCTTCTTTCATGTCTTATCACACCAACCTGATTCCTCTTTTTCTTGTTCAAAAAGAAGAGTCTCTAACTACTCAAAACGATGCTCTTGAACTTCATCCAACTCATGTCCCATGGTTTGGTCACTATCTTCATTAAATCAAAAGTAAAATCCATCAAAAAAATGGGAAGAAAGCTTACCATTATTTTAATCTTCATCATCACCTACTATGGATTGTTCACTATCTTTATCATGACCAAAAATAAGTTCATCAAGTAGGGATAGTGAAGCTTCATCACGTCTACAAATCTCTATACCTACTATCTTCTTTCCACTTAGATTATCTTATTCATCTTTGAAATCAGAAATTTTATCTTCCACCTCACACAAGACATCTTCTCTTTTCTCCAAGGAAAGGATGGGAGGGGAAGAAACATCCTTGGTTAGGTTAAAAGATAATGGGGCATTTTTATGCTTTTCTTTCCATCTTGCAATCACCATAACAAATCTTGGAAAAATTCCATCACTTTAACCTATTTTAGACTGAGGAGTAGGATAATGACTTACCAAAATCTCATTTCTATCCATAAGAGTCTCATCAATCTATTCATTCTTCTCTTCTTTAGGTTGTGTTTACATTTTAATAACATCCTTCCAACATGTGAAACCAATAGGCATATATTTTTCTCTTTATTCTTCTTCAAAATTTTGTGCTAATTCATGATGAGCACTCCTCCAACTTTTAATATTGACATCATATGACTCCTCTTGATGATAGGTAGAAACTTCATTCACTTTCTCAAGGCCTTGATTTGGTTCATGATAGACATTTCTCCAACATGGAATCTTGACATCTAATTAAAGGGCTTGAGGAAGTTGAGGGAGACTAGGAATAAATTACACATGCATATGAATTGTTTGAACATGAATGTGTTGATTTACAAAGGAAATGGGATGGCTTTCTTCCAAGGAGGGCTCACAATCTAGGAATTTGGAATAATTAGTTTCCATATAAGGTTGACCCAATATATTTTGGTGTTGATGTGATAAGTGTAAAGGATTGATAGTAGTAGTTTGTTTTGACATATGATAAGATGTATTAGATGGGATAAAAGGTTGGATAATTTTATTTTGATGAAAAAGTGATATTTGATGAAAAGGATTTGGTGTAGAAGGGTAGGGTTTATTTTATATGGGAGAAGGTTGTCTTGGGATGGAAGAAGGTATACAAGACTGACTACCTTGAGTGGGTTGACTTATCTATCTTATTAGTTTCTCTTTCATGGATTTCATGACTTAATCTTGCCTAAAAAATCATTCCTACTGTTACATAAGCTCGTAATAATACCTATTTTGCTCATTCAACCTATCTATCTCCAACATTTGGTTTTCAAACTCCAACATTATCTCCCTATCACTCTTATATTTACTAGGAGAAGGACAATTAGGATGGCTACTTGAGATTATTCCATGAACAACTTGAGATTGATAAAAACTATATGAAGGGACACAAGGTCTATACTATTAAATAATATATTTATACATACCAATCTCTTTTTTTTTAATGCACTAGGGCTGCTTGACCATCTGATTCAACTTAGATTTGCCATTGGTGTTGATTGGAATGCTCCAAAAGGTTGATTGGTTGAAGAACACACCAATAATTCTCCAACTCTTTATACAAATAATCCCAATGGGCATGCCAAAAACTATTAACACTTGGATTTTTACCCCTGAGGATATGCCTAAATCTCCTCATCCAAGTGGCACTATGGAAACATTTTTCTTGCTATGGGTGACAATGTTGAGAAATTAATCTCTAGATTAGGGGATACCTCCCCTTAATGCACTATTTGAAAGCTCTTTTATACCTAAAAAATGTAGATGAAAAGTGATTAGAAAAGGAAACTATTTAAACCAAATATGGTGATGCAAGACTATGTATCATACCCATACTTTATTGAAATCACTAATTAAAGATAAACAAGGTGGTTTCTTACATAAGACTGACAACTTAAGAACCATTATTACATCAATGTTTCATATGTTAGATTCAAGAAGGTATGTGATTCTTAGGAAGGGGATGAATGATTCCAAAGAGGGATACAATAATGAACCACTTCTAAGATATATCTATACTTAGAAAAGAACACTAGTAAATACTTGAAATAATCTCCTTTTTGTAAATTGGTAGACCATCAAGAGTACAAGCTAGAAAGGATAATCTTTCACTGAACTAGACCAACAAGATTCAATTCATTACTCAATATTAAAAAATATGAGTAAAAAAACACTTGTATATTTATTCAAGTGTTATTCAAGTACAAATTTGGCTAGGGTTTCCCCATCAACCAATGCAGGATGCTCAAATGAGCCAAGAGAATGCATATTTATAGCTTTAATAGTAGGAACAAGCAAAGGAAGTCCAAGGGTCTTTTGGACATGTGTCACCTTAAGATAATTAATTAAATTTTCATGTGGAAAATGTGTGTGGTAAGATATTCCATGTAATATAAGTCTACTTGTCCAAAACAATTCATAAGAATGGTGAGAAGTGGCACAAAACCATGAATTCTAGCATATGAGACTGCCTTCATGATTCACCTTCCAAAACTACCTTTTCTCTACATATGGTCAGGTATGATGGTTTGTTTTATAAATATGGGTTATAATAAAGTTCCCACTTGCATTGGATTGATCCTTGACCACCCCTATTATTATGGACATGAAAAAATCATCTCTGGAAGTTTCAGAATAACTCTTTTCCATGCACCTTATACACTTGGCATTCAAAATATCCCAAAATTCCTAACTGATCCATTCACAATATGTAATTACACTTTTAAAATGTTCCCATATAATTAATTTCAAGCAAAAACCTTTAAAAGGCTTCCCTAATTGCTTTTCACTATTTTCCACAAGTATTCACTCACTCACTCACTGGATTGGCTAAAAGTGAGCCTATTTGGGACACTTATGATTTGATCCATGAGATGATATGAATTTTGGGAGTTATCTCAAGTTTAAATATTATTTCCAAAGTTTTTTTCATCTAGTAACTCTTCCTATAGCTTTTACATCATTCAAAATAGTCAAAACAAGCCTTATTTTCCCTTGATCCATACAATTCCATACAAACAAAAGATAGGTATGGGATCCTCTGAGAGTCATCTACAAACTATAGGTGGTTTCATGGCCATTACCTTTCATCTAGATGCTCTAATGGAAAGCTTTCTCTAGTTAGGTCTTTGTGAGGGTTTTACAAAGGTTTTAAGTGGCCTAAACTCTTAACCTTTGTTCATAAAGGTCAAAAATTAAAAAAATTTCTAGATGCCACTATGGTATTTTCAAATATCCTCCATAAATTATCCAAATTTCTTGGTTTCTCATGAAAAATATGGTGGGAGGTATGAGTGTCCAAAGTTGACCTTCAAGTCATTTCTATGCTTCTTTGAGGGTTTGAGCACTCTTCAAGAAAAAAATGGCTTCTTATGAATTTTTTTTTCTAGCCATAGGTTATAACATATTTTTATCTACTTCATAAACACTCTCCAACACCTTTAATTGATCACCAAAGTCCAAAAATTGAAATGACCCCTCGTTCGAAACAAGGCTTTCCTCTTGTCAATGAGATAGTTTGAATTTTTTAGCTACATGTCCCTCTATTTTCACTTACCAAGTATTATAATAGATTATACACATCATCCTCACTACCATGGAAGTCAATCAAGGCACTGGAATGTTTGGTTAAGCTTTCAACTCCGAGTGAGTTTGCCATAGGTGTTAGATTTACATGCTTTATTGTCAGGGCTACTTGCAGACCTCATTGTCTAT
Organism: Torreya grandis; assembly: GCA_037957365.1. Lineage (NCBI taxonomy): Eukaryota > Viridiplantae > Streptophyta > Pinopsida > Cupressales > Taxaceae > Torreya > Torreya grandis. The sequence continues at coordinate 350,134 of JARHVA010003758.1, forward strand.
ACTACCCTATTGGAATTAAAACCCTAAAATCTGGTTTTTAATGTTTTTTCATGTGTTACCCAACTTTATAAACCTCATTTATTGATAAAAATGAGTACAAGCCCTCCATTCTTCACTTTTCCCAAAAACTACCATTATTATACATGAAAGGACTGACCTACATTTGAGACAAAAAAGGGTATTAGACATACTTGGATAATAAAATTTAATATTTTTTTATCTAAAAAAGTTATTTATTACCACTTTTAATGAAGGGTTTTGTCATATTCCATGCCTAGGTGGTTTAACCATCTTAATTTCTTCAAAAAGGGGTCAAACCCCCTATTTTCTTCATGTTTTAATTCAAATTTTCCTATTTATTATACCTCCATGAAATTTACAGGCTAAAATTATAATAAAAAATGTTTATAATCTTCATTTAAATATTATGTATCTTTTTAATCCTTTGAAAATCTTTCATGTTAGTGAAACCCTCCATTTACCTTTTGAAACAAGGTTTTCTAGGTTGGTTGTAAGGACTGTGTCAACTTTGATCATAAGAAGATGGTATTTGAATGTCATTTTAACATTATTTGAATATAATAAAATTATTTTTATGTTATTTTAACATCCTATAATGTTTTATCATTTCCTTCCCTCTTGGAGTAGTCAAACCTACACTTACCTAAGCTTGGAAGGATGAACCTGTTTGACTGTGTTTGTAGGTAGGGGTAATTTTGGTGAATATCCTCTTATTTTTGGATCCTCAAAGTCAATAATATATTTTTTTTATTATTATTATAATATTTTAATAGTAAAAACAATATCTATCCTTGATCTCATAATGATGCTAACACTTACAATACTAACCCTACTCATTTCCTGTTTTGGCTTGGCCTAACTTGACTGTAGGTTACCTTGGATCTAACCATGAATTTTATGACCCAAAATAGATATTATATGATGATATAAAATCAATTAAAATTTTCATCATTATATTCTCATATTATAAGTTCACTTTCTCATTCATTTATGTTCTTTTCATCTCTAAGGTCAAGCACATATGCTTAAGACTGAGACACCTCATAAACCCTACCTATAGATTGTCTTAGGATCTAAAAACTATGTTTGTGGACATTATATAAATTAATAATTGAGTCATAAATGTTTTTTTATTCTTATATTCAAAATTAACACCTTCAAACCTTGTCAACCCCCATTTGTCCTCCAACTATTCACAAACCCTATCTTCGTTGTGTTTATCATCTTGGGTATATTGTAGATAGATTTACGGTTTTGATAGGAGAAATAAGGTAAATATAAAATTTTAAGTTATTTATAAAAATATTCCTTGATATCTCTAACCTTGAAACCAATTTTATTGGTCATAACAACCATCCCATACCTTGATCCTTAATATCATTCTGGGATCCCTATCTAAGTCTATACAGGGGTTATAGGTCACTATAGGGAACTTTTACCTCTCATTAGAAGTTATCTCTTGTTAAAAAATCAAAAAATTTCTAATTAATTTGTTTAACTCATATCTAAAACCCAAAAACTATTATAATATTTAAAAGGGTGGGTTGATGCTTAATAAACTAACTGTATGTGCAATTCTCACTTGTATGGATAGGGTACATGCCTAATAGGTCATTATCATCAATTATACCCTTTATAATGACAAATTTTATTGGATTAACCTTTTGGAGCCTTTTTATTAATTTCCTATTGTTTTACATGGTTTATTACTTACCAAATTTGTTGTATGGTCCTCTCTCTTTGTGAATCATGTAGATGTTACTGCTAGTTTTAAGTAGGTTTCTTAACCACTTATAAGAGTTTGAAGTACACTTTCCACTTACCCTTTGGCCCCAAAATTTGGTATAGTTATACTAGGTGAATAGGGATTCAAGTCCAAATCAATGATGGGTTATTTAAACCTCCTCTATCATATCTAATACTAATCTAAAAAAGCTATAAGATCTTTATTTTCCCCATTTGAGGACTGAGAACCCAAAATGCAATTGATCCTTCTTGAAGTGAAAAATTGCTTATATATCATATTAATTCTTCATGGCATGATAATATTGTATATTGGGGAAATTTAAGGCTCAAAATGGATCCCACCATGTAGTTACAACTCTATCACTTCTGTACAACTTCCATGAAATAGGCACAAACTTGATTGAAAGTGCAAGGCATCAAACAAGGTAAAGATGGCCAATTTGACTTTGGAAGGGTGATAGTTGGACCTCTCACAAGATGATTAAATTAAATGGATATTCATACATGAACCTAAAGCACATTATCACCACCATGAAGCTCCTTGGACATTGGATTAACACAGATCCTGCACCCAACTTTTTAAACTTCAAGAAATAAACACCATGTGTGATCTCCTTCAAAAGCATTGAAGAATGAAGTGTAAGATTTTTAAAATATCATGTAAATTGATTTATTTCATCCTAAAAACATCCTATCAAGACCAAATATCTCCAAGGATTTTTAAAAACTAAAAATAGATGCATAAGTGTACCCTTTTGGATGTAATTCTAGAAAAGGCTATCTGGATTGTTAACAATTGTTCATAAAGGAAGAGGAAAAAAACACAAAATATTTTTATTAAAATGAATTATATTTATATTATAATCCACTTGTATAATCACTCCTCCAAAACCTACTTATACCTTTTGTACCAAGTGCTTGAATTTGACCTTCCTTTGCATGCTGAGAGGAAAAGGAAGGAAATTGAGTTGCAAAAGCATATTTTTGCATAATCCTTTAAGTTCAAACATGTAAATGGTTTTGGGTAGGGTAAGAGACACCCCCAACCTTTTTATCTAATAAAATAGTAATGGGGATCATACAAGTTCCTAAGAGGGCCTAGAAATAAGGAGAAACTCTCTTTTTCTAACTATAACTATATATTAAACTATTACAAACTTGAAAATAACATCCTCTAACCTCTCCCACATTGGATATATCTTGGTGACAAGTTCCTCACTTTATCCATCCATACAAGTCCTCTTTTTTATCTCAATGTGGGCCCATAAGGTAATTTTTGCATATTGAACATGACAAATACAATTTTATGACTTAGAAAGATCATAAATCACATTAAAAACCATGTTAGGGATAAAAAAACATATTTTAATAATTTGATCAAGTTTGACCCTATTTGACTAGGATTGAATTTCATTGACTTGACTAGTACAAAGGGCTAGACTTTAGACCAAGGCTAGGCAAGGATAAGTGAAGATCTAGATCAAAATGAAACCCATACAGGACATAGATAAAATTATATAGTGTTTATAAATTTAGGGATTAAATCAAATTTGACCAAAGGTCAAATTTGGTCAACATTTGTGTTGACCCAATTTTTCCCCTCAGGTAAAATCCTGGTCACCTCCTACACCTGCTTTGCATGGCCAGTCATTTCGGGTTGCAAAGTCCACCTTTAGGGTTCAACAGCTCCGTTTCAGAGTATTGGTTCATCGGCCTCGTTCATTGACGTTCACAGTAGCGAAAGGTAGAGTCTTTAAATGCTCACACAAGAAGAGAGGAAAAGCACTGGAGCATTTAACACAGGCAAAAGAAGGGTAGATAAAATGCAGAGGGCGGCAAAATCGCTGCCCACAACACTGGTGGGTAAAAAGAGACTGCCTACACACATGTAGAGGGTGGCAAAATCACCGCGTGAAGTAGGCCATTAACATCGAACAACGTCGGAAAAACTGCCGCGGTTAGCAGCTTACATCAGCCGACGTCAAAAAAACTGTCACGGTCAGTAGTTTATCGGCCGATGTCGGTAGAAGTCCCACATGCAGTACATGCAGTGGGCGGTAAATTTGCCACCCAAAATAGTAGGTGGCAAAAAACACCTGCAAAGCATAGGAAAAAGCCCACCCAACCATTAGAAGAGAAGACCAACACGCAAAATGAGGCAATAAGCATGGTCTTGGCAAGACTTATGACATCAGCTACAGTTTTTTTTCACTCTTTCCAATGAGACTCCTCTTGACTCTTTCCCTATAAATGGGCAGACTTGTTCATTTATCAAGATCTTCTCACACTTTTGTAAAGAGCACTACTCTCCAAATTTTCCACCTGAATCAATAAAAGATAGTTTTTACCTCTATTTGGATGGATTGTGTAGAGTATGCCTTGAATGTTAATCTATGTCCAGTCATTGTCTCTTGATGCTCTCACAAGTTCAACACCAGCAAACCTGTGATCTACAAAGTACCACTGTCTGCTACTGCCAAGAGTAGAGTTTTGTTTTGGAGGTATAGAATAGGTGAGGTCACTTACAGTGTGTATTTCTCAGTGCCTTGGTGAGTCCCTGTTTCTTGTGCTTTCCATAAGAACCTCCCTATCATCCCAGAGACCTGGTCTTTTTTGCCAAATCTGAGTGTATGTATGTTTTGCTTGGTCCTGAGTGTGGATGTGGGAAGGTCACTTTCATTTTTGGTGTATCACCTCTTTTAGAGTAGGCTGTTGGTTTTCATGCTTTTTCTTCTCCCTTTTCATCCCCCCCAGTATATCTATATATCTATATTTTTGCACTGCCTGAAAAAAACAAGATACATAAGAAGGAACTAGCCCATATCTAGAGACTCTCCTCTCCTACTTCACCATCCCATAGGTGAGAGAGGGGTTTGCATGTTGCGGGGAGAGGGCAGGAATATGTTTTCCTACCAACTGGGTGCACTTTCCAGTGTTAATAGTTTTGGCACGCCCGGTGGGACTCCAAGTTTTTAATCAGCAAAGTTGCAGGGTTACTCACTAATCCTATTATAGTAGAGGAACCACCAATACAGAACCGTGCACATCAATAGTTTTGGCACACCTGGTGGGATTAGTTTTTTAACACAGTAAGGTTATAGGGTTACTTTTTAATCATGTTACAGTAGATCAAATTTTTTTCCTTCAGCATCTGGCGACTCCAAGTAAATCCGCTGGTTAAGTAGCCTAGTGCCATTAGAAATCATCCATTTCTTGTATGTATAATTCTTTTGCACCAAATCATGGATCTTTTTTTCCTTCATATGAACATAATCAGACTTTAGATATTTAGAGAATCCCCTCAAGTAGCTCTCTTAGTTGTCCTACAACTATAAGGGAGGTGGCATTGGAATTTGAGAAGCAGACAATCGAAATCGATAGGCTGAAAGAGCAGTACAAATATCAGCAAGAGGTGATGTATAAAGAGGAGTGCTTGTTTAGGCAAGCACAGGCCATACAATCCATGAAGGAAGAGGCACCAAAATGGAGAAATCCATCTTTTCAAGGCAGCCAGCCTTGCGTGCCCCCTCCTACCCTAAAGAAAACCCCCTCTTTTACACCAAATCCATTTTATCAAATTGCACTTGCTCACTCCAACTCATCAAATATAGCTTCTCCCAATCCCGTGCGCCTAGCTTTCCAACACCAAATGGCATTAGAGCAACCTCCCATGGAGATCAATCTTTTCAACTCCTTAGATCAAGAATCTTCCATTGAGAAAAATACCACTAGCCAGCACATCCCTCCTCCAACGCATCAACAACATTTTCCTCACATTCCCCAACCTCCCTAAGTCCTCTAGCATAGTGTGCAAATTCTGGATTGGAGGAAGGAATCCTAGGAACCAGCTCAGAGCTTTGAAGAGGATCATGCTAGCCACCTCTAAGAAAGACTCTTCCAAGAAAACCTAGCCAGACAAATTAAAAACTTAGAGGTTAGGATGAAGCTACTCCTTGAAAGGGAGTTAATTTTTTTAGACCTTGCAGAAGAGCCTCAGGTCCTTGTGGAAAACAAAGTTACTACCTGTTCACAGGAGCAGAATTCAAATTCAGAGATCCTAAATTGGGGGAAGATAGTGGAATCATGGGGCAGCAAAGAGGAAGAAGAAGAATAGGGTTTTTCTCAAAACATTGAAGAAGCTGAGGCTGCACCTACCTATGGTGATGCTGGCAGCCTCCAGGAAAAGCTTTTCCAAGAAGATCTGAGTAGGAGAATTGCAGAGTTGGAGTCTAAAAAGAAATTCCTCAGCCAATGTGTGGTGGACGGTTCAGACCAAATAGCACATTCCATGCCTAAGCACACCCCACCTACACATTTCCAAGAGAGTTATCAGGCCATGCTTGATATAGATGAAGTACTGATTAAGTGGAGAGAGGAGAATCATTTGATTCTAGCTCAAGGACTATTCCCTCTTCCACCTGCTTTTTCCACTTCACCCCTTCTTGAAGAAGAACCTATTTTGCAAGAGGCAGGAGAGGAACAAAGGATCCAATATGCAAGTCTTCAGGAGGCTATTATGAGCAACAACGAAGAAGAAATCATCATTGATACTCCTTGTGAAGACCTTATCAATAGTGGAAAAGATGCAGGCCTTGCATATATGCGGATGTTCTAGAAATTCAAGGAGGAACAAATGCATGGTAAGCTCTCTTCTCCTCTATTCGATGAACTTCCTTGCTGTATTGATGAGGATGACTACATTGAAGAACCTGAGAAAGAGGAAGATCAGGAGAATATTTTTGAAAATCTAGAGAACCTAATCAGCAAAGAGGAAAAGGAGAGGTCCATCTCCTTGGAGGAATACCTTGAAGAACTAAACTTTAAATAGATAAGTGAAGTCTTGTGGGATGAGCAATCATTTTGTGAGCCCCTTTTAGACATTGCCACATTTACCCTTCTTTAAGAAGGACAAGAGGAAGCAGAGGATGAGTGTGACAGAGTTTTCAGTGAAGTAGAAGGAAACAAATCAGACCATGATACATTACAAAAGAATTGTGTAGATCAGAAGGCTTACGGTGATAAATCGGCAGCAATTGATTTCTTGGTGAGGGGCACCAATTTTAGGGACCAGCATTTAACAGGCCTCAAGGGTCAATCAGAATACATATATATTGGAGGCATGTTCGATTTTGATCCCCTCAGTTTCCAGCCAACTCAGGTGACAGGCAGGAGGAGCAAGTCACCAAATCTCATTTTCTTTCAGCTACTTGCCTGTCACGATAAGTCTCTTCACCAGGAAGGGGACTTAAGAAATTTTCCTTTCGATCTAGGAGGGATGCAAACATTCCTGGTTAAATGCATATAATAGTTTGCTTTTAGTTGTTTTCCCTATTTTCCCTAAGTGCAGTTGCACAGGTAGTTGTTTTTTAGCCTTGTGTGTTTCCCTTCATTTGAGGGTAAATTCTATGTATTTGATCCTAAAATTATCAAAGTTGTTGTGAACTCTCTTCAAAGTCACCATCTGACTCCACACCCAATGGATATATAAGGCAACTAGGTTCTAAGCATAGCAGGCACGCTTACCTCGTGAGTCACCAATTTGTTAACCCAATTTTGCTCCTCAGGCAAAATCTCGGTCACCTCCTACACCTGCTTTGCATAGCCAGTCATTTTGGGTTGCAAAGTCCACCTTCGGGGTTCAACAGCTCCATTTTAGAGCATTGGTTCATTGGCCTCATTCATTGACATTCACAGTAGCGAAGGTAGAGTCTTTAAACGCTCACACAAGAAGAGAGAAAAACTGCTGGAGCATTTAACATAGGTGAAAAAAGGGCAGACAAAATGCAGAGGGTGGAAAAATCACCACCCACAACACTAGCGGGTAAAAAGAGACCGCCTACACACATGTAGAGGGTGGCAAAAGCACCACGTGAAGTAGCCAACAGAGAAAAAGAGGCCATTAACATCGGCCAGCGTCGGAAAAACTGCCATGATCGGTAGCTTACATTGGCTGACGTCGGCAAAACTACCATGATTGGCAGCTTATCAGCCCACGTCGGCAAAAGTCCCACATGCAGTACACGTAGAGGGCAAAAAATTCACTACCCAAAATAGTAGGTGGCAAAAAACACCTGTAGAGCATAGGAAAAAGCCCACCCAGCCGCCAGAAGAGAAGACTAGCATGCAAAATGAGGCAACAAGCATGGTCTTGCCAAGACTTATGACATCAGTTACAGTGTTTTTTCACTCTTTCCAATGAGACTCCTCTTGACTCTTTCCCTATAAATGGGCAGACTTGTTCATTTATTAGGATCTTCTCACACTTTTGTAAAGAGCACTGCTCTCCAAATTTTCCAACTAAATCAATAAAAGACAGTTTTTACCTCTATTTGGATGGATTATGCAGAGTATGCCTTAAATGTTAATCTGTGTCCAGTCATTGTCTCTTGATGCTCTCATAGGTTCAACACCAGCAAACCTGTGATCTACAAAGTGCCACTGTCTGCTGCTGCCAGGAGTAGAGTTCTATTTTGGAGGTATAGAACATGTGAGGTCACTTACACTGTGTATTTCTCAACGCCTTGGTGAGTCCCTGTTTCCTGTGCTTTCCATAAGAACCTCCCTGTCATCCCAGAGACCTAGTCTTTTCTGCCAAATCTGAGTGTATGTATGTTTTGCTTGGTCCTGAGTGTGGATGTGGGAAGGTCACTTTCATTTTTGGTGTATCACCTCTTTTAGAGTAGGCTATTGGTTTTCATGCTTTTTCTTCTCCCTTTTCATCCCCCCAGTATATCTATATATCTATATTTTTGCACTACCTGAAACAAACAAGATACATCAGAGGGAACTAGCCCATATCTAGAGACTCTCCTCTCCTGCTTCGCCATCCCACAGGTGAGAGAGGGGTTTCCATGTTGCGGGGAGAGGGCAGGAATCCATTTTCCTGCCAACTGGGTGCACTTTCCAGCGTCAACAATTTGTATTTTGAAAATTTTTGTATTATTTTTGTGTTTTGATATAAGTTATATAAAAGAGAAACTAGGAATAACTGATACAAATTGATTAGTCTTGGGTGAGAGCCCCTATCATGGTGTCTTTTATAAAAAAAATGAATCGTGGGTGATCATGAGAATGATTAAATACCTGAGATCATGAAGCCTTGAAATCTATGTACATTTTAACTACTCTAAAATCTCTAAAGTGGAAACTAAATGTGGGGTCCCCCTGTAGCTTTGAGAAGTGGATGCAATTGTAGGGCTCTTAGGGACCCATATGGAAGAAAGAGAAGATTTTTTAACATGTGATTTATGTGTAGACACATGAGATCTCAATGAAATTACTTTGGGTGTGAATACTGTAGCTAGAATCTATCTATAATCTCAAAGATGTGGAGGTGTGTGAACCTTTTGTATTGGCCATAGATGTATCAACTATGTCTAAATTTATATTTGATAAAGAACTATAACTAGTGGGGAAACTAAAATTAGTGACTACAAAGTAGATGAATCTAAAGTGGGGAGTGGTATCTCATATAGAACTTTACCAACTATAATAACCTAATTAAAATTAATGGATTTCATGCATATATGAACTGTAGAAGGTACTACTCAAATTTTTTGAATCCATGGATGACCAAGTAACATGTCAAAAACTCTTGCACTAGGAACTATGGTGAAATATGTGGTCACATGTGTGGGACCAACTTGTAGAAGAAGTGTAATCTCACCCAATAAACTCTATATATGCCCACTGAATCCACTAATAAGTATATCTATGGGATTAATATCCTACTTTGAATAACCCAACTACTATAATAATGTAATGGTGGACATGTTGGCACTAGAACCATTATCAATGAGAACACTATGAATGGGATGATTATTAATATGTGCTCTAATAAAAAGTGCATTATAATCTAAATTATCCTCCATAATATCCTAATCTAATAATGATATCAAAGGTCTAGTTGGAACTCTAGACTCATACACACCTATCATACCACTCAAAGGATGTGACTCAACCAAAGGTACCTAGTATGTACTTGGTGGAGGATGTGCATGGTATGTATGGTAAACACTTGATGTGTCCCCTTTCTATTATTTAGAGTTATATGGAAATGTATCTAATAAGATTTCAAAGATTTATCCTATGTTGGATTTGCCTATGGAGGCTCAACATAAGTGCCAAGAATAAGTAGGTTGTTATCTATCACGTCTTGTATCTTATGTCTCAATCTGATGCATCTATTTGTAGAATGGCCTAGTTCCCTAAGAAAATCACAAAATTCCTATTGATCATATCCTTGTGGAAGAGGATTTCATAGGTCAACTTCTAAAATAGGAGGGAGAGTAATGATGTTATGTTCTAATAACTGCTATAAAAATCTAGTTAGATAAATTGGTAGATTGGTAAATACACGTTGAATAGGTGTTGATAAAACCAAATGTTGAGTGGGCTCTTAATCTGCATTAACTATTGGTTGATTAAAATTCTTATTATCATTGACTTTGACCTTGTATGGGACTTTTTTATTAATCTTATTTTTTGTGTCTGAGATACTTGAGTACTTAAGTTTGCCCATTGAAATAAGCTTGACTTCTCTTTCCTTTAGTGTATGACATAATTAAGTGAAGAGAATATTTTGAACATAATAGATTCTATTGGACATACTCATTGATGTCTGAAAAATGATCATTGATGTAAAAGGTAGCATGTGATATCATGCATTAATGATAAAGGTGTTGAGTTGACTATACATTATGTCAGGAATATGAAACACCCAAAGCACACAATTGATTACCAAACCAAGCAACTTAATATGCAGAAATTAACCAGAATCACAAGTAACTAGAATTCAGAATAACACATGATATGAGAGACAATACACAACTTGTATTAAAACTCTTAATAATACAATAAAGAAGATGCCACTTCTTCTCCACCACCTCTTCAGAGGTTTCCCACACCTCAAGTGAACAATAATTCTCTCCTCAAAGCTCTCTCTCTTAGGTCCCAACACACAACTCAAACACAGAGTTGGTGTTCACCTCTAGTGCTCCATGCACACCACAAGTGCTCCACGCACTCCACAAGTACTCAACATACTTCAAGTAGATCTCCCATGAACCTACAACAACCTATAATTCAACAGACCATACTTATGGAAGGAACTCCCTTGCCTTCCTCTCTGCTCTATCTGAGTACACACCTGTACTCCAAGTAGATCCTACCTGATTCTACTCCCTGTTGTGTTGCTATCCTATCTGATCTTGCACACCTACAAATCAACCTGGTTCTGCACACCTATGAACCTTGACCTTACACACATACACCTGTAGATCAATGATCTTACTTACCATGCAAATCTCCATAAAAGGCCATGCTCCCCTGATGACCAAGATCATACACCTCTGAAGAATCCTACTGACTCTCCAAAACCAGCACCCACCTTGGTACTGTGGCACTAGGAGGAATGCACCATTGCTTTACCTCTCTCTAAAAAAGCTATTTGCTCTCTTACTCCCTAGCACACATTTACAATACAACCATGAGTCTATTATATAGATCTCATCCAAACAATAATTAGACATCTAATTACAATAATTAGATCCGCAGCTCTCAGTCTAAAATTGGCTCTCATCATGCAAACACTTGGTTCATCAACTAACTTCCCGTAATATACTCGCAGTCGAACCACACAGGCAACCAATGTCAGTCCCTATCTCCCTGGGGGTGCTGACGCCGATCGATATCTAACCGACATCGGTTGCTTCCTGCCTCCTACCTACCATCATCATTTGGCCTGATCGATGCCAGTGTCTATGACACTCTGCAACACTTCTGCAACCTCCTTCGTGTCTGCATCAGTGAAGATTTTAGCTCCACAACCTAAAAATCTCCCACTTGGAGATAAACAGTTGCACTGTACCTGTACCTGTACTCCGTCTAATCTATTTCCTAGTTTGTATCCCTCTTCAAGCTCAATCCTAAAGATAACCCACCACACATCTCGTGGTGTACCTCCTATCATCCGAGTACCCTACCGCATCTGCATCTACAAATCCATGTAGTGAAGTCCTGACCCTAAATAGCATGAATACCTGCTGTTGGTCCCTCTCAAATCCCTGAGAACACACTTCCCCGAATTGGCCCCTAACTCTCTGACAACTCCTACTGCATGGGAATACTCAGGTCTATACCAGACCTCATGTGATTTCAGACACTGTACCTGTCCAGCCCTTTGTGTGCTCCAGCTCTGCATCCTGAACCTCGCCAACACCTGATTCACATCAGCTCCCACTGGAGACAAAATCAACCTGTGATCTCCATGTCTCCCATGTCAAAGAATTTCGCTACTCCAAACTCCTCATGGCATGCCACTGAACTAACCTTACCCTTAGCTCAACAAAACCTTGTATGTCTGAACCTGTACCAAGTTCATCCTCCACATACAGTAACAAGATAATGTTGCGACCATCATCCACCTGGTAAGACAAACACAATGGTTATACTGACATTGACTAAAGCCTTGCTTTGTCATCCACTTGGTACCACCTGTTAGTCCTGTTCCACTGTCCTGCAGCTCCCTCAAGACCATATGCCTGGTCTTTCGTCTCACGTGTCCGTTCACTCTATTCTTCAACTAAGCAATCCATTCGTCTATGTGCTTTCACACCGGCTGACAACCATACCAAAACTCCCATTTGGTTCTGCATCATATCCCTGCCATGCTCCCACATGTTTCCTGGATCCTTCCTGCTCTACAATCAGCAATGAGTATAAAGAAGAGGAACAACAAATTTGAGGGCCTACTTATGTCTTCAATCCTCTGTATGGGTGTTTGAGACTCCTTGACAGCGTGCTGTCCACCCAAAATCTGTTACAGTGACTGACCTCAGTCACTCCACAGTCTGCATCTGATCGACGTTGGTTCCCATGCATCTGTCCCTGACTACCGACCCTACCGACGTCAGTGTCCCTATTGTCAACATCGGTCCTCCTGACCGACATCAGTCTTTCCTACTGTCGATGTCGGTCCTCATGGTCAACATCAGTCTTACCCTGCCCGACATCACCAGCTTCAGTCTGCACATGACTGACATCAACACCTATCTATTTGACGCTGGTTCCTCCTGATCGATGCTGGTACCTGTGTTCGCCAGTGAGTGATGACTTTTTACCTGTGAGCTCCTTTGAATCAAAACCCATGTCCAAACTACTCTGCTCAGAAGTATCCAACACCATCCACTAGTTTCTATCTGCCATCTCTTCCATAAACACCAAGGCTTTCCAATTCTTAAGCCTGTCAAATATATCTGTCTTCTACTTAAGAACATGCATCTCTTTCCTGCTCATGTGACCAAGCCTACGAAGCCACGTCTCCACAATAGAAGAAGAATTAGTAATATAAACAAGCAGATAAAGAGTACCTATTTTCTTACCACTAGTTAATTCAAGTGCATCCACTGTGAGAGTTCTTGTGCATCTCTCATCACCCAATCTTTCTGAATAAATTAGCCATATCTCCAAACCTAGGACCTGCATGACCTTCATCAACACCTGTGTGTTGGCCGCCTACAATTTTAGCTTCACTTCCCCTTTGCCAATTCTTTGGCAAGGCTCACCAGCTCCTCTACTTGGGGCTACATGGAAAGAGGCAACCGAATCTTTTAACCAAGATTCAACTTTATCCAAGAAACCTCCCAGAGCATCTTGTGCAACAACACCTGCTACATCTGCTTCTTCAGTTTCTTCATGCTGATCTTCCACAAACCAACAATATTCTTTTACCTGCTCTTTCTTTCCATGGGACCATAAGTGACCATCTATGCTTTTCAACTCCTCCATTCTTAGCTTACTTGCATCTACCATTGCTCTACTCCCACTCAATCAGAAACCCCTGAGAGTGACCTATAACCAAACACAAACCCTGCTTCCTGCAACCTTGCTCTGATACCACTTGTCAGGAATATGAAACACCAAAAGCACACAATTGATTACCAAACCAAGCAACTTAATATGCGAAAATTAACCAGAATCAAAAGTAACTAGAATTTAGAATAACACATGATATGAGAGACAATACACAACTTGTATTAAAACTCTTGAAGAAAAGAATACAATAAAGAAGATGCCACTTCTTCTTTACCACCTCTTCAGAGGTTTCCCACACCTCAAGTGAACAATAATTCTCTCCTCAAAGCTCTCTCTCTTAGGTCCCAACACACAACTCAAACACAGAGTTGGTGTTCACCTCCAGTGCTCCATGCACTCCACAAGTAATCAACGTACTTCAAGTAGATCTCCCATGAACCTACAACAACCTGTAATTCAACAGACCATACTTATGGAAGGAACTCCCTTGCCTTCCTCTCTACTCTATCTGAGTACACACTTGTACTCTAAGTAGATCCTACCTGATTCTACTCCCTATTGTGTTGTTGTCCTATCTGATCTTGCACACCTGCAAATCAACCTAGTTTTGCACACCTGTGAACCTTGACCTTACACACACATACACCTGCAGATCAACAATATTACTTATCATGCAGATCTCCATAAAAGGTCATGCTCACCTGATGACCAAGATCATACACCTCTGAAGAATCCTACTGACTCTCCAAAACTAGCACCCACCTTGGTACTGTGGCACTAGGAGGAACACACCATTGCTCTACCTCTCTCTGAAGGAGCTGTTTGCTCTCTTACTTCCTAGCACATGTTTACAATAAAACCATGAGTCTATTATATAGATCTCATCCAAATAATAATTAGACATCTAATTACAATAATTAGATCCGTAGCTCTCAGTCTAAAATTGGCTCTCATCATGCAAACACTTGGTTCATCAACTAACTGCCTGTAATATACTCGCAGTCAAACCACACAGGCGATCAACATCGGTCCCTGTCTGCCTGGGGGTGCTGACGCCGGCTGATATCTGACCGATGTCGGTTGCTTCCTGTCTCCTACCTGCCATCATCGGTTGGCCTGATCGACGCTGGTGTCTGTGACACTCTGCAACACTTCTGCAACCTCCTCCGTGTCTGCATCAATGAAGCTTTTAGCTCCACAACCTAACACATTATTGACTTATGTGTGTACTTTGAATACATTTTCTCACATGGTTATCTTGACAAGATATGGCAACATCTGAAGGAAATTATCAAACTATGATAGTCAGGTTTGTGTCTATTCTTTGTGGTTCAAGTCCTAGGTCATAAGGATGAATAGACCAAATGTTACAAATTCATAAGGTTATTCCTCAGCTAAAATCCTACTAAGCTTCCATACTTAGTAGATTTTTCACCTTTGTATTTGTTAGGGGAACTCTTTCAAAAATATTGGTAAAGAAAATTCTTTTAGAAATATTGGTAAAGATAACTCTCTCAGATAAAAGGCCCATAGAAAATAAGAGAATTCTTTCAAGAAAATGTTAAAGGTAATTTTTTTGGATAGAATGGTTCAGTGATTTATTTTCATAAAATTGGTTGTCTTTATTTGAAAAATTTATAGGGTAAGTGGACCATTCAAAATTTCTGAAGGGATCCTTGCAAAAATTTTGAAGGGTACTTTGCAAAAATTTTGAAGGGCAAGTGGACCATTCAAAAGTTTTAAAGTGATCATTTCAAAAATACCAAAGGGTAAGTGGACCATTCAAATCTTCCAAAGGGATCTTTTCAAAAATTTGAAGGGTAATTTTCAAAAGTTCCAAAGGGCATGTCACCCAAATAATGTTTCTAAAAGGACATTTTGAGAAGTCTCAAAAGGTACTTTATAAAATGTCAAAAGAAAAAGACACTTGGTATTTTTTTATGGAAATTTTATTGAATCCCCTTAAATGAAAAGGACCCAAAAAAAAATCCTAAAGGATAATTTGTCTAGGACAAGTATAAATTTACAAAATAGCAAAGGTCACTTAGATAAACATCCTACAACAATTTGTTTGAATCATAGTTCGAATGAAGAAAGGACATTTTTAGATTTTCTAAAGGACACTTCTAAAGGATAAAAAACACTTGAAAATTTTTCAAAGGACACTTGAAAAGGAGAGAAGGACACTTGAAAAGTTTTTAAAGATAATTTTCAAAATATTGGAGGGTAGTTTGAATGAAGAGAAAGGACATTTGAATTTTTTTTGAAAGACATAGAACACTTCCACAAGTGTCAAAGGAAAATTATGTATGACATAAGGCCATTTCAAAGAAGCCAAAAGGTTTCCATGACAAAATATTGAAAGGAATATATGAAAAGACAAATATTGATCATGTCTATGATAATCGAAAGGAGAAAAAACAAGACATGAATGCTGAAGAAAATAAGATGAAGTCAACATGCCAAATTTTAACAACCAAGACAACATAAAGATCATGAATCTTCAAGATATTGAATGGCACATAGAGATTGAATGGAAATATCATGGACATGTTTCAAAGTTGGATTGAATAATAAATGAAGAACCATTAAAGTGAGTTAGTTACAATAATCTAGTGAGATGATTGAATGATATAAATAGAAATAGTTGAGTTAAATCGATTCTTCTAATTTTGTGAGTGTGGATATTGATATGAATAAAAATTTGAAGAGGCTCAGATAATGGAAGTCATATAGTCATTTTCTTGGAATGAGAAGAGACAAGAAATGAATATAAAATGTATAAAGAAAAGAGACTCATATAAGTTTTGATTGATGTAAAATTCTAAAGAGACGAAGAGAAGGAAAGATAAATAGTTACTTCATTTTAGGAATGAGAGGAGTTAAGATATAATTGTAGTAATATGAGACTTGTTTAAGTATAAATAATTAATGGTCAAATTAGAGAATATCAAGGTGTTAAATAAATAAATTTAGACATAGAGAAAGGGTGTAGGAAGAGTGAAGGACACATAGAAATGTGTTGAAGGAGAAGCAAGTAGTTATAGATTGAAATTGCAATAAAGAATATAAAATTCAATTCTTTTACGAATTTAATTCATTAACTTGAATTGTAATTAAAGTATCTAATTGATTGGTGCCTTTAGATTGAACAAGGTTGGTGCTTATAATAGGGAGTGTGTACTTCCTTAGAGTTGGTGCTCTTAAAGTCAAGGGATTGGTGTCTCCTTGGGATGGGTGTCCTTAAATTTAACAAATGAGGTTTAGTCAATGAGACAAACTTTGTGAGGCTATATTAGAACAATAGATTCTAGTAGAATTCTCACCATGGTTTTTTCCTTTGGTTTTCATGTATAAATCAGGTGTTATGTGTTTTTTTTTCTGTGCATGTGATATATTTCTTTGATTTGTTTATGTTTTCATGTGTTTAAAATTCATCTTGAAATTTGTAAGTAACTAGGTTTTTGATATCTACTAATTCACCCCTCCTCTTAGTAGATAGGTGTGTTCAATAATTGGTATTAGAGCATTAGGTTCCTAGTGAGAACCTTAATTAGCTTAGGTAAATCTTGGAGTCTAAACACAAAATGACAAATCTTGAAGGAACTTCATAAAACAAGGTAGATTTGTTTGAAGGGACTAACTATGTTTTCTAGTGTATAAGGATGGAAGCATATTTGACTTATTTAGGATATGATGTCTGGATGTCCATTAAAAATGGAAACACACCCCTTGCAACTCCTCATACTAATCAAGTAGTAAAAAGGGCATGTGAAAATAATGCTAAATCAAATAACTCCATTCTTTATGGATTGTCAAATAGCAAGTTTGTTAAAGTGATGCATTGTCAAAGCGTAAAAGACATATGGGTTAAATTGAATAGCATCTATGAAGGAGATGATAAAGTAAAAAAAAAATCTTTAAACTCATAAGGGATAGTTTGAAAGCCTCAATATGAATGAGGATGAGAAGATTGAAGATTACCTTCTTAGGGTAGATGATATTGTTACTTAGAAAAATAATGGATGAAGTAGTTATTGTCAAAAAGGTTT
Source organism: Torreya grandis (assembly GCA_037957365.1). Lineage (NCBI taxonomy): Eukaryota > Viridiplantae > Streptophyta > Pinopsida > Cupressales > Taxaceae > Torreya > Torreya grandis. Next base: position 367,767 of record JARHVA010003758.1, read on the forward strand.
TAATATTTTTGAAAATAAAGTATGATTCTAAAAAAAATTCAATTTAAGAAGCAAGAGATATAAAAAAGCTCATAGTAGATGAGTTACATGAAACTTTCACTACATATGAGATGAGGCCGAGAGATGCTAAGTCATCCAAGAGAGAAGTTGCTTTCAAAGATTCTAAGTAGGCAGAAGAAGAAGAAACTCCTAATTCTGAATCTGAGGAGGTTGATGATGTAGAGGCTAATTTCATCAAAAAGTTGAAGAAGGGATCAAGAAAATACAATGTTTAGTTACCCTTCAAATGCTTTAATTATGGAAAGATAGGTCACTTTGCTGCTAAATGTCCACATAAAAGGAAGGATGACTTAGAATCAACTGAGAAAAATGAAAAGGAGAAATCCTATTATCCTAAGAAGAAGAAAAGCTTCTTTAACAATAAAAAGGGGATGTACTCAAAATAAGATAATGACTTGGTTGATGACAATAGTATTTTAAGTGATGAGCATGATAGTAATTTTATGGCCAAATAAAATGAAGTTTTATTCATGAATTATGAATCAACTTATTTATGCCAATAAGAAGAGGACTTAGATGATGAATAAGAAGAAGAAGGAGAGGTAAATTTGGAATGTGAACTCATATATGCTTTAAAATAAATTGACAATTTTAGAAAAGAAAATTATAAAAAAAGAAGCTTAGTCAAAAGGAGTTTCAAAAATTGAATAAAAGAAATGAGGAATCAGATCAAATGATAGTGAGGTTAAAGACCCAGGTTGAGGAGGCAAAAAGGATAGAGGATGTGGTCAAAACTAATTTTTAAGCAAAATACTTAGAATGATTGAAGATGTAAGAAAAAATCATGGACCTTAGAGAAAAGCTCAAAAATGCCAAATAATAAATTGATAAAGGCTTGAAGCTAGAAGGAATATCTGTAATACTAGATGAGATGATTAGCTCACAAAAGCCCCTCAAATAAAAATTATGTCTTGGGTATGAGAAAGGCAAGAGTCCCATGTTGAGTACACATGGGAATATATATGAAAAATTTAAGGTAGTAGAAGAATTAGGAATCAAAAAAGAAGAAAATCATATTCTTGAAGAGAAGAAGAAAAGTAATAACAATATTCCTACAAATAACGAGGTTGTTGCTACAAAAAAAAAACATTACAGTATGGAATGTGAAGAAGACAGATTTTAGCATACCTCCTCTATATACCTAAAGGAGAATGATAACTAAGTATTATTCATCATTTTATGGTTATTCTTATATTTGTAATAAATTTGGCCATAAATCAATTGATTGTAATATTTTACCTAAGAGAAGGATAAGTTTCTTAAGTAATAATTCATTTGCCCCTCTACTAGATCTAGATGTTTTATGCTATAGCTATAATAATTTTGGACATATAACAAAGCATTGTATAAAAAATCTTGTTAAATCAAAGTCTAATAATGAAAAAAGGGTTGAGACTCCTAGAGAGATTAAAGTCTCACAAATCAATGACATAAAAAAGAAAAGTATCGTCAATAATCCAAAGGAGATATAGAAAAAGAAAAATTAGTCTATGATCACCCAAATAGTGTTGCATGCTAAAGAGAAAAATCTATGGGTCATAGATAGTGTTTGTTAAAAGCATATGACTAGTGGCATGATTAAGTTCACCAAATTGAGCCAATGCAAGGAAGGGACTTTTATTATGGGAGACAATACTACAATCAAAATCAAAAGTAAAGGATCATTACACGTTGATGGTAAGATCCCTACACATGATGTTATTTATGTTAAAGGACTAAAGAATAATTTTTTGAGTGTCATTCAAATGTGTGATAATGGTTGTAAATTCATATTTGATGCTAAAGGTTGTGAGATAAGAAGGTATGGTATAATATTTACTCAAAGAAAGAGGACTGATAGTAATATATATAATATGATTGAAGTAAATAATACAAATTGTCTCATGGGAAAGATTGATGAGAGATGGTTATGACATAAAAGGATGGGTCATGCTAACTTTTAAAATTTAGTCAAAGTAAGTTCTAAAAAATGTGTAAGGCACATGCCAAAGATAACCAAGCCTATAGACACAATGTGTATAGAGTGTTAGCTCAATAAGTAAACTAGGGTCTCATTTCAAACTAAAGAATATACAACTACAAAGCCTCTATAGATAGTTCATACTGATCTTTGTGGACCAACCAAGACAAGAAGATCCAAAGGAGTGTATTAATTCTTGTTGTTTGTAGATGACTACACTAGAATGACATGGGTAACTTTCTTAAAGGACAAGTCTCAAGCCTTTTAGAGATTCAAGATCTTTAGAGCCATGGTTGGAAATGAAATTGGTAAAAAGATCAAGTGTCTCAGATATGACAAAGGTGGTGAATTAACTTTAAATGAACTCATAGAGAACTATGAGAAGCATGGAATTAAAAGAAACTACTCAATTACAATGAGAAATGAACAAGTAAGCTTTGATTTACTATCCGAAATTGAGCCCAAAAGATATTTTGAAGCTAGTAAAAATGAGAATTGACAAAAATTCATTGATGAGGAACTAAGTCAAATAGAAAAGAACAAAACTTGATATCTAGTTCAAAGACCCATAAATAATAGTGCTATAGGCATAAAAAGGGTATTTAAAAATAATTTGAATGAAGATGGAGCTATTGTGAGAAACAAAGCTAGAATTATTGACAAAGGATATGCTCAAGTAGAAGGAATAGACTTTGGGGAAACATTTGCTCCAGTGGTAAGATTACAGGCAATCAAAATGTTTTTAGCATTCTCAATCTTTAAGAAGTTTAAATTAAATCAAATGGATGTTAAGTCAACATTCCTCAATAAAACTTTAAATAAGTTTATATTGAACAACCTAAAGGCTTTCAACTAATAGATAAGGAAAACTACATGTGCAAACTAAATAAGGCACTATATGGTCTAAAATAGTCACCTAGAGCATGGTATTCAAGGATGGATTAGTATTTATATCAGCAAGGATTTATCAAGGGATGTGTTGACAATAATCTACATGTTAATTCTAAAAATGTATATATATTGACCATAGTTTTTTATATTGATGACATTATTTGTAGTGGTAGAAACAACAATATGTGCAAAGAATTTGTAAATCAAATGTAAATTGAGTTTGAAATTTCCATGTTGGGATAAATTTCATTCTTTATTAGTCTATGGGTTGCACAATCCAAAGAAGGGATATTTATATCTCAGACGAAGTATGCAAAGGATATGCTCAAGAAATATGGTATGGAGGATAGCATACTAGTTAGTACTCCTATGATAACTAGATGTAAGTTGAGAAAAGGTGATGAATCTCTTGAAGTGAATCATACAATGTATAGGCTTATGATTGGTAGTTTTCTATATGTCAGTGCATCAAGACCAGACATCATGTAGGCTATATGCATGGTTACTAGATTCCAGGTTGCACCAAAAGAAACACATGTATATATATTAAAGAGAATCTTTAGATATATCAAAAGAGTATTAGATTATGGTTTATGGTATCCTTCAAGTGATAATTTCACTTTGACATCATACATAGATGTTGATTGGATAGGAAGAATAGATGATATAAGAAGTACTAGTGGTGGTGCATTCTTCCTTGATAACAGACTTGTTTCATGGTTGAGTAAAAAAAAATAGTTAGTTACATTATCTACAACAAAAGAATAATATGTTGCAGTAGTGGCATGGTGAACTCAAGTGTTGTAGATGAAGTAGTCATTAAAATATATTGAAGTAGAGTTCACAGGACCAATTTTGATTATGTGTGACATCCAAGTGCTAAAATATATCCAAGAATCTAGTGATGTACTCTAGAATAAAGCACATATCAATCAATTATCACTTTCTAAGAGAGAAGGTTGGTAATCAAGAAGTCACAATGGAATGTGTTCCAATAAATTAATCAAATTGTATATATATTCACTAAACTTTTACCTAAGGACCAATTTGAATATTTGAGATAGCGATTGGGAGTGGTAGCTCCTACACCACATCACTAGTTCCTATTTATCAGGCATGTCTCTAGGGGGAGTATCAAAGGAACATCACTAACTCCTAGAAGAGGAAGAGTTTAGGCAATTGTTCCATGGCCTAAGGGGGAGTTTCTCATAAATGGTTCTTATCATATAGGTCTAAGGATCATACCAATGTAATACCTAAAGAAGTGTACTTTAGGTGGATCTAATTGACCTTTCTGGTAGAAATACTTTGTCATTAATGTCAAAGGGTGAGAAAAGAGTAGGATGCAAGTGCAAAATAGAGATTTTGATACATATTTTTTCCATCAATGATAAAGTGGGAGATTGTTGGACATAGTCATTGATATCTGGAGAATTATCATTGATGTCAAATGTGAAATGTGTTATCATGTCTTAATGACAAAGGTGTTGATTTGAATAGACTTGTGTGTGTGTTGAGTTGAACAAACTTGTGTGTGTACTTTAAATGCCTTTGCTCACATGGTTATATTAACAAGATATGGTAGCATCTAAAGGAAATGATCACACTGTGATAATCAAGTTTGTGTCTATTTTTTATGGTATAAGTTCTATGTCATAAAGATGAATAGAGAAAATGTTACAAATGCATAAAGATGTTCCTCAGCTAAAAGCCTACTAAGTTTCAATATTTATTTAATTTTTCACCTTTTTATTTGTTGAGGGAGTTCTTTTAGAAATATTGGTAAAGATAATTCTTTCAAAAATATTGTTAAAGGCAATTCTCTTGAATAAAAAGCCCACAGTAAATAATGGAAGTATTTTGGGAATTTGTAAAGATAATTCTTTCAAAAATATTGGTAAAGGCAATTCTCTTGAACAAAAAGCCCATAGTAAATAATGGAAGTATTTTGGGAAAATGTTAAAGGTAATTCTTTTAGAGAAAATGGTTCAGTAGTTTCTTTCAAAATTTTTGGCTAAGTCTTTGTTTGAAAAATCCAAAGGGTAAGTGGAATGTTCAAAATTTTTGAAGGGATCCTTGCAAAAATCCTGAAGGGTACTTTGAAAAAAGTTTGAAGGGCAAGTGGACCATTCAAAATTTATGTAGGGATCATTGCAAAAAGTATGAAGGGTAAGTGGACCATTCAAATCTTCTGAAGGGATATATTTAAAAGTTCCAAATGGCATGTGACCCAAACAAATTTTTTGAAAGGACATTTTGAGAAGTCCTAAAAGGTACTTTAAAAACTGCCAGAAGAAAAAGACTCTTGGTATTTTTTTAGGGAAATTGTCTCCAAGCCCCTTAGATGAAAAGGACCTAAACAAAAATCCTGAAGGATAATTTGTCTAAGGTAAGTGGACATTTACAAAATCTTGAAGGGCACTTAGAAAAAAAACCCACAATAATTTGTCTAAAGGATAGTTTGAATGAAGAAAGGACATTTTTTAGAGTTTCTGAAAGACACTTTCAAAGGATAGAGGACACTTGAAAAGCTTCCAAATGACACTTTTGAAGGAGAGAAGGACACTTTTAATGATTCAAAATATAGTTTTAAAAATCTTGAAGGGTAGCTTGAATGAAGATAAAGGAAATTCTAAAATTTATGAAATACATAGAACACTTCCACAAGTGTTAAAGGACAATTAAGTATGACACAAGGCCATTTTGAAAAAGCTGTAAGGCTTCCATGACAAACTACTAGAAGTCATATAGACAAATATAAAGAGAGAGCATGTCTAAGATAATTGAAAGGAGTAATAAAAATACATAAATGATGAAAAAAATAAGATGAAGTCAACATATCAAAGTTTAATAACCAAGACAGTATAAAGATCATGAATCTTAAAGAGATCAAATGCCACATGGAGCTCAGATGGAAAGATCGATGGCATTGTGGGAAATTTGGATCAAAAAATAAATGAATAATAATTGAAATGAGGTAGTTACAAGAATCTATTGAGATGGTTAAAGGATATAAATAGCAATGGTTGAGTTAAATAGATTACTCTAATTTTGTGAGTGTGGAATTGACGTGACTAGGGTAGAATTTGAAGAGGCTCAGAGAATGGGAGTCATATAGTCATTTTCATAGAATGAGAAGAGAAGTAATGAATGTAAAATATATAAATAAAATAGATTCATCTAAGTTTAAATTAATGCAAAATTACAAATAGACAAAGAGAAGGAAAGATAAATAATTACTTCATTTTACGAATGAGAGAAGTCAAGCTATAAGTGTATAAATGTGAGACTCATCTAAGTATGAATAAGTAATGGTCAAATTGGAGAATATAAAGGTGTCAAATAGATAAATTTAGACATAGAGAAAGGGTACAAGAAGAGTGAAGGACACATAAAACTGTGTTGAAGAAGAAATGAGTAGTTACAGATTGGACTTGCAAACAAAGAACAAAGACTTGGATTCTTTTATGAATCTCTATCATTAACTTGAATTGTAATTCAAGTATCTAATTATTTGGTGCCTATAGATTAAATTAGGTTGGTGCTAAAAATAGGGAGTGGGTGATTCCTTAGAGTTAGAGATCTTAAAGTTAGGGGATTGGTGTCTCCTTAGGATGGGTGTCCTTAAATGTAACTAGTGAGGTTCAGTCAGTGAGATAAACTTTATGAGGCTGGATTAGAACAATAGATTCTAGAATCATTCTCATCATGGTTTTTCCATTTGGGTTTCCATGTATAAATTTGGTATTATGTATTGTAGTTCTATGCATGTGATATCTTTCTTTGATTTGTTTAAGTTTTCATTTTTTTAACATTCATCTTGAAAGTTATAAGTAAATAGGTTTTTCAGATCTACTGATTCAGCCCCCTCTCTTTAGATAGGTGTGTTCAACAAATTCATTTAATTATAATAGAAAGATTTATTTAAATATGTTCTATAACTCTTGATCAGCCATGGGGATATTTAGCTTAGCCAAAATAGTCTTGTATCTAAGAACATAATCTATGAGGGGCTCATTTGACCTGTGTCTCTACTATGCAATTTATGCATAAGAAACATTATCACCAATTTTGGTACTAAAATGTTCTAGGAATATGTCTGGTAAAGGATTGAATGTTGTAACTAACTGATTTAGTAGATTATATAACCATAATAATTCATAATAATTTAGACTCCATGGAAAAATCTTAGTTAATAGCTATTAATTTGGCACATAATCCAAACATGCTACATGAAAATCTCTATAATGTGTCTTTGGATCACCCTTCCCATCATATAGAGTGAGATTGGATTGAACAAAACCTTATGGTAAGGGTGTAGAAGCAATGTGATGTGTCCATGGTGTATGTAGTAATAAAAATAATCTAATGCCTATGTAGGTCTAGAGACACCTTATTCAATATGTCTCACCTTGGATTTAAGAGATCTTATCTCTTGCACAAGGGATGCCACATTAGGAGATATGGATAAACTAGCTATAACTGGTGGCATAAAAAAAGGTTGGGATGATATAGGGGGTTGTTGAGATATAGTTTCCCCCATAGTGTTGTTTGTAATTGACTGATCTATGGTTTGAGAAGATTGACCATTATTAAATTTTTATTGTTCCATTTGTAGAATTCTAATAATGTCATCTTGCATATTTGGATGTTTGGTTAAGAGTTATTGAAGTTATCTTTTATTTATTTCATCAAAATTGATATATTAGGCCATTGTTGAAGTAGGAAAATAAGGTGAAATGTGTTTGAATGCTTTTCTATAAGTTTAAGGGAAAGTATTGAATATAATAAATGGAAATTTTGAACAATAGTGAACTGGAATTTGTGCAAAATGGATATTGAGTATACAAATGTGTAAGGTGGTACCTCAAGATGAAAATAGGTGCTAGTATATGCGACTAAGGATTTTTTAAAAATATCTATGTGAAATATTATGAATTTTTTGAATTTAAAATTGATTTTCTATGTTTGATATTCAACTAAAGACTCAAAAAATGATTGGAAAAATACTAGAAAATAATTGGGAGCTAGTTGATGCAACTAGGGTTTTGGAATGAATTTTTAAAATTAGTATGATAATTTTAAAATTTTGATATTAATTTATAGATAATTTGTATAATTTTTCTTGTAAAATTTAGGAAAAATCATAAAATATTTATAAAATTAGCAATATATTTTTCTTAGTGTTTGGAAAGCTTTTATATGTAAAAAAGATCTAATATGTGCAAACTAGGGATTTTATAAAATATATTCATAAATTTTCAATTAATTTATAGATTTATAATTTTTAAATATAGGAAAAATTAAGAAATTATGGCAAAAAATTATGAAAATTTTACCCTAGGAATTCTAGGGTTTTTGTGTGAAATTTGAAGTTAGGTTCACCAAATGTTTTATTATTTTTCAAAATAATGGATTTTTAATCCTAATTAATAAATAGGTTTGGAATAAATTAAATCAATAAATAATTTAAAATAATTAAGCCATTTATTTATGTAAATAGATTGTATTTTAGCCTTTTCTAAAAATAGAAATAAATGTGAGAAAATATGACTTAGCTTATTCTGAGTTGTATAGATTGAGACATGGCCTAATAATTCAGGTACAAGACTGGGACAATGTCAAAAATAGGTTCTTGAATTTAATTTTATAATTGTATAGGAGCACCAAAAGTGGGACACCTTATTATTTGGCATTATAGTCCTTTTTTGACATTGTTTTCTCTATGATCTAGGTTTTTTAGGTTCTACTTGATAGGTCTATTTAACCTATTAGTGAAATATCAAATCCCAAAAGTCTATGGATCTCATTGTACATCTATTTTAATCTTAAAAATCCATAGGAGATATTTGTTCTTGAATTTGAAAGGAACTTTGGAAAATAGAGAGAAGGGGTTAGTGTGTAAAGGATACGTTGGATGTACTTCATATCCGTCGTGTGGGCACGTTGCCTACATACCAATACTTTGAGGAGGGATAAAGATAATGTATTTCTCCCATTGAAGTGTTTAATGTAATTGTGTATGAAAATATAATTAGATGTAAAATTGGGTGTAATTCAAATGGCTAGGGATTGGTGTAAGGGTTTTGATAAGCTTGGAATAATATTGGAAGGTTGTATGTAGAGAATAAGGAAAAATGATTGAGTGTACTTAATTTTATTCTTAATTTTCTCTTTTAAATAACTTTCAATCCTTATAAATTGACTTTAAATGGAATTTTATAGGGAACCTAAAAATCATGGGTTAAATGAGTTCCCATTAGGCCAACATGAATTAAGATAAGGATTTGGGAAAATATGACTGTTGCGACCAGATTTGTACTTAGATAATAGTACCAAAAACAAGACACCCTAGTTTTCAATGCTCCTATCCAAGTTAGACATATTTGTCTAGAGGGAATGAGAGTTAAGGGGATGGATCTAGGCCTTAAAGAGATAACTGGGTCTATAAGGGTTAAGTATAGAAGGTTGTGGATGACTAGGAATTGGTTAAAGAAAGACCTATATGGGTTGTGAAAGAAATTAGGAGGACATATGAATTAGATGTCATTATCCACACTCAAGTAACCAAATTTTTCATTTTACATGACTACACTAACTCATTCCAAAATCTTTTAAATAAAGTCTTGACCTTGTGTAACTCACTTAAGGGAATAAAATTTGATGGAATTGGTGGGATAATAACAAAAGAATGGGGGATAAAGTTATAATGGAAGGTAGGGAAGATGAAATATTACATGGGGGCTTGGGATGTAAGGGCATATGGGGTCTAGGTGAAATTTTACCTACTTGAATTAATAAATTTTATATGAACACAATGGCCTCATTGCATTTGGTATAACTATACCTCCAATATATTGGATCATCATGACCACATCATTATTTAGTGTTCTCAAAAAATAGAAGAATGTAATGTTAGGATTTGGCCTTACCAAGAGTGGAACTCAGTCCATGGTCCTATAGAGTTTGAAGTTAAATTCAACCATTTTCTCATATGTATCCATTATAATGGTTGTGATTGTATCTATAAATGACATGGGTCACTCTTTTCTTCAAATTTCCTACATAGCGATGCACCCAAATCATCCTAATTGTGAATGGAACCACGCTGAAAATAATAATACCATTGGAGATCTCTTTCTTTCAAATAATATGCAAAGAGTCATACTATGATATTATCTTTGGTCACATTATGGATGGATAAAATATTTGATACATCTTGTATGTTCTCTATAAGTGTAGTTAAATTTTTTATATTGAAGTAAGGGATGCTTTGTTGAAGTCAACATTCCCTACAAATGGGGACCCTTGTGTCAAATTGTGTAAAGTTGTACATTATAATTGAAAATTCACTTGATCAAAGTGTTACTAACATGTTTACACATTTTTTTTATTTGAATATCATTTTAACCTTGATTTTGTTGACCTCTTTGTTCATGGCTTTAGTTTAACCTTGTGTAAAGCTTGCTAATAGTGGATCTTCTTATTTTAGGTTACAAGTCTAATGGGGTTCATTTGGAAAATACAATGTCTGGGGTTCATAATTTTATGGTTTTATCTTTATTTCATCTTTTACTATCCTTTAATTTGTAGAAATTTATATTGATTCTATGTTTAAATCTCTTTGAAACCCTCATTCAAGAAACCCTAGCATAGGTTCTTTTGGACCAAATTCAAAATTGGTGAGAAAAATTTGTGTGGGAACACTTTAAAAATGCTATGGACTTAGTATAATTTTTATGCTAGGGCTTGGTCATGTTTTAAATACAACTAAAACTTAGTCTATAAATTATACGATCAGTCTCATTTTATGTTCCAAGTACCTTATTCCCTTACCTTAGCATGGTCTAACTCTATTTGAAGGGTCATTTTATTATGTTCATAATCTTAGTTTGAATCATGCATTGTCCTTTTTGTTATAACTTAGACTAAAATCTTAGTCCTAAAGTCTCATTCATGTTTGTTAACATAAACAAGACCTTAATCTGAAGATTTTTTCCTAAGTTACATATACCTTTGAGTCCTAAATTAAACATTATGCTTGTTTGTAGGATCAATAACCCATGTTTACTTAGGAAAACATAATTAGATGGTACAATATGGGCTTGATAATTATAATATTCTAATCAATGGGATCAATCTCACTTGACCCCATGGATCGAGATTGATGATCTGTAATCACTTGGATGACCAAGATCCAATGATGAAAGTTCAATATTAAGACTAAAATAGTCCATTTCTGGTGTATAGACCTATCCTAAGACTTTACCCTAAGGTTTTAATTATATTTATTAATACAATAAAACATTTTGATAAAAGCTTATGCTATGACTTTGTTATTGGAATGGTTCTCTAGTTATGTTATAAGCTTAGACTAATATCTTAGTACTAAAGTCTTATTCTATTTTATTATCATAAATAAGACCTTATTCCTAAGGTTTTATCCTAAGTTTCATCTAATTCATATTCTTAACTTAAATAGTTTACATCTTCATATGGTCGATGACCCATGTCAAATGGAAATAACTTAATCAAATGGTACGAGATAAAGTTGAAAAGTCAAGAGCCTTGATTGATGAAAGCAATCACATTTGAATACATAGATCATGATCTATGAAATTTATTTAATTGCATTAATGAGATCCAATGGTGAAAGATCAAATTGGGTCCCCATCTTTTTATGACATAAACATAACCTAACTTTTTATCCTAAGGTTTTAATTATATTTATTAATACAATAAAACATTAGGATAAAATCTATGTTATGACTTTATTAGTCAAAGGGTCCCTTTAATTATGTTGTAATATTATGATATGTCTTTGTTATTCATAGGGTCATATTGTTGAAAAACATAGCTTTGATATTTTTACCTAAATTTTTGGCATATTTATTAATGTGATAAAATCTTAAGTTAAAAAACCTTATGTGAAGTCCTTTTAGTATTAGTCATGGGGTCTCCCTTTCATTATGTTCTAAGGTTAGCTTAAACATTTTATCCTAAGGTTTATTTCATTTTTATTAAAATGAAATAAAAAAATAGTCTAAAGTCTTTAACCTAAGTTATCTATGTGTCTTGACCATTACTTAAACATTGTGTATATTTATAGGATCAATGATCTGCATTCATTCAAATAAGATTGATAAAATGACATGAGATGATTCAAAACTTCAAATGGGTCCTAGGATGAGTGAGAGGGTGACAAGTGTCACCTTATTTGAATAATACTTTTGATTATCTATTGGTGTTACATCCCTCAGATCTTTATCTAATGATCCCTATTTATTTGGATGACAATGATTGGATGGTATGGGACAAGGGTAGACTTTTCAATAAACCTCTGAGAAAAAGAAATATTAACACATGGAAAACACACAATAACTAGTAGAATTGATAGAATATGTAATGCAAAATCCCCACAAAGCTACCAAGTGGCACACACATAAACCAAAGTAAACCTAGAAGTGACAAGTGGCAAGTTCAACAAAGATTCCCAAGGAAGCACCTAAAAATTAATGGTCATTTGAATGTCAAATATGTTCATGTAGATGCCAAATGATAGGTGCACATACATAAATTTTAAGATATCCATTTATCCTATACATTTCAACATGCCTAAGACTAATGACATTGAATATTATAGATCAAGATCAATGAATAGCATTGATCCATGAAAAATAATTTGATGGTATAAGATGAAATTAGTTTTTCAAATGGAAATGATTAGTTTTTTTAACATTATTTAGCTAAATGTCACAAAAAATACACATGTATGACACAATGATGCCACATGGGTAAAAAGTGATAAAACTAAGGATTTTGTGGGCTCAAAAAGGTAAAAATATAAATACATGATCTAGATGAAAATATAAGGCATGAAGCTCATTTAGGTGCAAATAGACATCACCATTAAAGCTCTAAGAATAATCACAAAAGAACCCTAACATCTAAAAAATCCCTAATTTGATATTGAATTCAAGACAATTGATTTTGGGAGATCAAATCATCATCAAAGAAAGTGAAATTGAGTTTAGGATCAAATTATAGACTATTAGTGATGAGTTTGAACTCATAGCCATGGTGACCAAAAAACAAGATAGAGAAGGTACAAAACTCTATTTGACCTCAATCATAGAGGGGATAATCTTCAAGGACACAAAAATTGATGTAGTATCTTTAAACATGGGAGACAATAATTGGTCCAAGATTTTTGGGATATTAAGGAGATACCTACCATCACCAAAGAAGATGATAAGAACACATTAGTCAAGAGGAGGTACTATGACCTAGTTTTCATTCAAATGATAACCTTTATTATGATGAGGCAAAACTAGAGGTACTTCACTACATAGATGTTCTTTACCCTATTTTCAAAGATTGAAATATTAAAAAGGGAAATATTGTTAATGAACATACTCACAAAATTATAGGTTATATTTCTCCCATTACTTTTGAGAAATACTATAAGCTACCCAAGACCCAAGTAAATATAGCCAAAATAAATGAATGGTATAAGAATAATGACCTAAACACCATCCTTACCCCATAGTTATATTCTATAAACCATGTATTCTTAGAATTTAGTGGAAATATACTAATTAGCCAATTCAGACCTAGGATTAGGATAACTGTGACTTTAATGAACATGCTATGTGGGAATCCCACCACCACTTATGTTGAAAAAATTTGGGTACCCTTGGCATATTTTATGGTTGAGATGGAACTTAACCCTCCCTTTGGAGAGTTTTTTAGCACATGTTTATGTAGGCATATTTTTCTAGGTAGGAAAAGGACTAAGAACCAATTTTACATGATGTCCTACCTATTAGATTCCCTCCCTATAACACTAACAAAGCTCTACCTATTGATGAATAAATTTGTATAATAGGTTATCATAGTGTCTAAATAATACTTATCATTTTATAATTCAAAAAATTTAGTGAATGAGTTGTATGTTTTGATAATCTTGTAATATGTTGATGGAATAGATGCAAAGCAAGTGGATTGTTTCACAATATTTATAAAGTTTGGAAGTTGGGAGCCACCTTGGACTATATATTTATAAATAATGAAGAAATATTTGATAATATTAGTTAATTATGATCAAATATAATCTAAAATACTAATCTAATGTGGATATTTACAATGGAAATTAAGCTAGAGTGATCTGGTTAAAAAAGGAGAAAAAAGAAGGGTAATGTAAAAAAGAGATGCTACTGATCTTCATCCCAAACATCATGATAAAGATATAATGCCATCCAAATATGTACTTAACCAGTGTATAATAAAAAATAAAATGAGATCAAATCTTACTACACATCAGGAAAATATCTAAGGGATGAAAATTCAAACAAATAAGAACCTAGTTCACTTTAAAGATCGACTCCTATAAGCAAAAATGTAAGACTAAATGCAAGAAGAGTAAAGAAAATGAAATAAACTTGAGAACCTTTAGTCAACATATCATTATCACAAGTTAAAAACTCTATAATTAAAAGATGCACACCAAGATTTCACAAGAACCATTCAAATCTGTAAATGAGAACAAACAAGTGAGAGATAAACCATAATAATAAATGACACAAATGAATGTGGAAAATATTTGCAAAATTCCTCATTTGCATTAATTGCTCAAAACTTTACAAAATTTTTTTTATCTCAAAACTCTCTCCTTGTTTACAAATTACAATACTCCTTTTATTGAATTTAAGGAAGTATGTAGGTTAGTCATATCCAATTACAAGTTTTCAAGTGTAATGACAACTATCCTTTATACAAGGTTTTAGAATACACTAAAATTTTCCAAGTGGAATGACTTATAGGAAATGTGATTATAATTTTCACATGTCTTCACAAAATAATATTCTATTTTATAAATATTACAAAGTTTTACAAAAAAGAACATTCCTAAATAACTTGAGGTCCCTAATTTTGTTGAAGAATTTTCATCTTATATTGTTGCTCATTGATGAATTGGAGGTTGACAATAGGCTTCAAGAAGATCTCCTTTCCATGATCTTCTAGGTCCTTGAGGTCCTTTTCAAGTTTCTCTATTATTTATTTGATGCCCCTAACATCTCAAATTTTCTCTTTAAATGCAATAAGTAGGCCCATGATCCTCTTATTGTCATCTATTGTTTGGCCTTTCCCCTAGCCTCTCACCTCCTACATAAACTAAATGGTCATATGCTTGAAATCTTCATTAGTTATAAGACTCAATGAGCTGAGAGTTATGGGTTCCTTAATCAAACTATCTAAGATATGCAAATTTACACCTTCTACTATTTGAAATCCTTTGCTACGTCGTCCATTAATTTGGATTATCTACTTATCAAATTATAATATGAATATGACCATATTGGTACATAATATTGAAGCCCTAAGTAACTCTTCCAAATGAATGGAGGACTTGGCCAAGGATTTCAAAGAAGAGGAAGGTGGAATTTTGTATATCTTAGATAGTTTGATCAAGGAACCCATAGCCATCAACTCATTTAGTCTTATAACTGATGAAGATTTCAATCACATGACCTTTTAGTTTATAAATGAGTTTAGAAGCTATGGGTAAGGCCAAATATTAGATGACACAAGGGGATTATGGGCCAACTTATATTATTTGAAGAGAAAATGGGAGATGCCAAAGGCTTCAAGAAAGAAATAGATAAACTTGAGAAATACCTCAAGGACCTTGAAGATCATGTAAAGGAGATATTCCTAAAGGCTATTATCGACCTCCAGTTCATCAATGAGCACCACTATAGGATGAAAATTCTTCAAAAAAATAGGGGCCTCAAGTTAGTTAGGAATAATTTCTTTTATAGAACTTTTTATTATTTTGAAAATAGAATATTATTTTGTAAATGCATGTGAAACTTGTAAGTACATTACATATAGGTTAGTCCACTTGAAAAAATTTAGTGTATTAAAGAACCTTGTAGAAAGGACAATTATCCTTACACTTGTACACTTTTAGTTGGATATGACTAACCTACATACTTCCTTGAATTTTATAAAAAGAGTATTTTCATTTTTCAAAAGGGAGAGAGTTTTGAGCAAAAACCTTATATAAATTTTTGAGGAATTAATACAAGTGAGTAGTTCTTCAAAGATTATACATAGTTGTTTGTGTTATTTATTATTATGGTTTCTCTCTCAGTTTCTTGTTCTTATTTTTAGATTTGAATGGTTCTTGTGAAATATTGGTGTTCATATTTTAATTGTAGAGTTATTAAATTTTGCTAGTGATAGGTTGACTAAAAAGTTCTCAAGTTCATTTCCTTTCCTTTTCTCTTATTTCATGTGGGCTAATGTTATTTGCTTATAGGGGTAGATATTTAAAGTGAACTATGTTCTTATTTGCATTAATTTCATCCCTTAGATGTTTACCTAATGTGTATTAATATTTGAGCTCATGATATTTTATATTATACATTAGTTAAGTGCATATTTGGAAGACATTTTATCTTTGTCATGATTTTTGGGATGAATATCAATAATATCTCTTTTCTTCCTTACCCTTATTTTTGCTCATTTTTTAGCCAAATTACTCTAGATTAATTTTTATTGTAAATATACATGTTAGATTAGTTTTTTAGATTATATTTGATCATAATTCACTAATATTATCTAATATTTCTTTAGTATTTGCAAAGATACTAGCCAATGTGGCTCCCAACCACCAAAATTTATAAATATTATGAAATAGTCAACTTGCTTTGCCTCTATTCCATCAATAGATAATAGGATTATAAAAAAATACAACTCATGTGCTGAATTATTTGAATTATAAAATGATAAGTGTTATTTAAACACTTTGAGTGGCTATGATAAAAATTTAGGTAGAAACATAATATTAAGATAATCTATGGGAATATTATTATACTAGGGAAGGATCAATGGGCTTCCTATATTAAATGGAAAAAAGGGTTGGTTTATCTATGCTACCATAAAGGTAATAGGGAATAATCTTCCTTTGTGCATATGGAATAATCTGAATGGAGGTGTAAAATGAATTTTAGGAGAAGGTTATATTGTAACACTAGCCTTTTTAATAAGAGACAAGGATACTCTAATTCCCTTTCTATAAATTATAGGTACTTCAATGAAATGAAAATAACTATGCTTTGAATATTATCTCATCTATGTTGGTATGTAGATGAAAGGTTGATCTTTATGAATTAGGAATGCTCAGAGTTGACAGGTGTTTTATAGATTATCCTCCACACTTGAATAATTTAGAGTAGAACCAATATATTAGACAAATTTTAAACTTGGTCCCACCAAGTGTGATATAAATTATTATCACTCTAATCATGCTTCTATTTATGAAGGGTTATCATGAATATTAGCATGTATCTCTTCTATAACTATCACCTTGGACTTGAAAATCAGAGAAAGATTTGATGTCTCATTATAACAATGGGATCATCCCCTAAGGTGTGGGAATATTGAACTCCTTAGGATGAACCTCTAAAGTATGTTGACTTCCTTATATTCTAGATGCACCTAGATTAGGAACAATACATAGATATATAAAGAATACAATGAAATCGATAACTAGTGCTAAACCTAAATTCAACAAAGGGTAAAAAGGAGGGAAAAGGTAAGATATTATTGAAATGTAAAATTTGATGCACCAAGAATAGAGAGAATAACTCACCTACTTAGTTAAATAATATAATTAATAGGATAATTACTAGATATTCAAATTGGGTACATTGCGTAAGTGTTTTGTATGGAGTTAAGGGAACACAACATAACATAGACCCATGCATACACAACATGAGACCTATATATACTTTTATCTCTATGTAAAGGTGTGAAGTGAGTATGGTAATGATATAAACATCCATAAATAAATATCAACAACCATTAATTCACATAGAACATATAACATGAAGAAAAATAAATAATCTTTTATTAATCCTAAGATCTAAGGGAATATTAAAAAATTGAATGATTAGATCTTTTTTATATGAGGAAAGGGATATTAGATGGACATTTTTTATATCACTATGATTCATAAAGAATGTTGACCATTTTATAAAAAGAATTAGCATTTATATAGTACTAGATGAGGCCCTACGTGATCAATTCTCCATTGGAGGTGGTAGGTAGTAAATTGAATTAAAAAGTGTTGTCCATAACTTGAGGTTGATTAAGATAACCAATACATTTTTAATAACTTATATTATCCATGTTTATTTAACATGGATCTAACAATTTAATCATGAAAGTATTTATAAGGTCACCTATGGATCCATGTGTGCATATGATAATGAAGGACATCTAGGTAACCAAATATGGCATGTGATCATGTTCTAACACCCTAATATCCAACCTATATTTAATTATGTTATGATTAGATTCCTTTGATGTTTAATCAATATCAGCTACCATCCCCATTTATGGTGGTCACCTATTAATCCATATAGACTAACCTAGTGATGTGGTACTATATACGTGTATCTTTAGGTTCTACCTCATCATCTTATGTAGGAAGTGGAGCTATTTAATGCATATCCATTTAGGATCATATGTATAATATCCCATTAGTTTTGTATTTTCATGCATGGTCATGCATAAATAAGTATATTATACGTAAAGGGTGCACATTAAAGATTATGTACACAATTGAATATAAGTTTATGAAGGTCACTGAGGGAGATCTTATGTAGAAAAACATAAGGCCCAATTATTTTTTTACCTAGTCTCGTCTAATGGTATTCATAGTCTGTTACTTTATACAAATCTTGTGTTATCTAGAAAAGGATGTGGTTTGAATCCAAGATCGTAGTCTACTTTTTACAAGGGTACACAGTGAAACTATATGATTTAGTATGGGACTTCATCATTTGTGTGAAATTAATTATTCAAATGAGAGCATGAAATAATATTAAATATATTGAGAAAACTCTTCAAGATTTTGAACTTCTCCCTTTATACTAGTCTCTCTCACTCCATCAAGTCATGAAGACTTGCACACTTTAATATGCATGCCATGTTGATGCGATGAAAGATCTTAGAATTGGGATTGAATTAATAATTCCTTATGGGTATGGATCAACACTTAAATAATGTAAAATCCTATTATAACTATCGAATGTGGCACAAATGGGAAGAATCTACATATAGAATAGATTTTAGAGAACTTGACTTTGTAAAAGCATACAACCCTTTGTGTGGTTCTTATGAGTTCAGTGCTTGTTGAAGGGGTGACTTGGAAAGTCAACATGAATTCTAATGCAATGTATAAAAAAGTTATGAAATTAGATGGAGATGAGTTTTTAAAACTAATTACATGATAATTCACAAATATAAGTCTCACCACTTACATATTTGATGAGTATTTTCAAATAAAAACCATAATAGAGCCTTAAAAAAATTAATTTTTAATTAATTTATTTTTTATTATTGGTAAACACTTTTTGAGAAATTAGAGATATGAACTAGAATGCTTTTGATTAGAGATATAAATTAGTATGTGATATAAATGAGAGTTCCAAATTTCCATTTAAACCATCATAACAACCAAATATGACCCTACAAACATCACCACAACCACCTCAAGCCCCATGGCCATGATGAGCCCCATAAACATCTCCATCAACCATAATTATCCTAAAATATTACCTATATTTGAACATGGTTGGGGCTAGACACAACCAAGCCACTATAACCAATTCACTATTAAATAAAACACATAGATTGAGAAAGAACCAAATTGAATTACACATCATACATGGAATTTCATATCCAAATAATACAAGAAGGCATATTAAATATACAAATAAATGAACCACCCAAGAAACATGTGAAAAAGGTGGGTAAAACAACCAACATTAGTTACCGTGAAATAACTAATCCTAATAAATAAACTAACCTATTAACCCAAGTGGTTAAGGAAACTAACCATAGACCTATTACCTTATTCAATAACCCAAGGTAAGTACATCATTACATTAACACCCTCCCTTAATGACAAAACCAAAAAACAAGAACAATTTTATCTCTAAATTTTATGAACTTATCTACACCAAGTGGTTTGGTAATTATATAAGTTGGTTGCTTTATAGTGGGGTAGTAGAAGAGACTAATGTCTTCATTAATAAACAATTATCATTTGTAATGAGGGTTAACCTCAATGTGTTTTGTCTTAGCATATAATATTGGATTTTTCACCATCTTTAAAACACTCTGGTTGTCACAGAAAATTAGAGTAGGCTTTGATGACTCAAATTGAAGATCCTCCAAGATTTTATTTACCCACATAGTTTCAAAACCTACAATGACCATAGATTTATACCTTACTACTATTAAATATAATTTCAATGTAGTTTGTATTTTGATTTTCCATGAGAAAACTTTTGAACCAAGTGTGAATATATAACCTATCATATATTTCCTTAAATATATTAATCCTACCTAATTAGAGTTAGAATACCCTAAAATATAAAAATCTATAGGCTTCTCATATACTATGCCAAAATAAAGAGTAACTTTGACATATCTTAATACCTATTCTATAGGTAACTAATGTACTTCCTATTGTTTATACATTAAGTGAGATAGAAAACTCACTACAAAATAAAAATCTGGTCTATTGGTAGTGAGGTAAATGAGACTACCCACTAGATATCGATAGATTATTTCATTGATCAAAGGTGAAGTAATTTCAATTTAAATTTTATCTCCAACTTCGATAAGCATGTGAGTTAGATTATAATCCATCATTCTAAAACTTTCTAGCAATGATTTGACATACTTATTATATGACATGAATAAAACACAATCACCTTGACAAAACACAACACCTAGTTATTATTTCAATAAACCTAAGTATATGATGTGAAAATTACAACAAATATCATCCATCATCTATTGAATGAGACTATCACTACTCCCAGTGATGTCTATATCATCAACATATACAATGAGAATAAATATATCATCACCAAACACCTTTACATAGAGTGTTGGTTTAGAGTTACACCTTTTGAAACCAGACTCCCTAAGGTATGCATCTATCTTCATATACCAAGCTTAAGGATCTTGATTAAGCCCATAAAATAAATTGATCAACTTGTAAACAAGATGTTCTTTAATAAGGAACCTAAAAACCCTATGGCTAAAGCATGTAGAATTCCTCTTCTAAATCTCCATTCAATAATGCATTCTTGACATCCATTTGGTGCACCTACCATCCAAACTAAGTAGAAATAGCAATAATCAAATGAAAATTTACCATATTTGTCTTAGGAGAAAAAGGATCCTCATAATCAACCCCTTCCTCTTATGCATAACTTTTTACAATAATTCTAGCTTTGTGTTTATCCAAGCAACCCATTTATAACCAATGGATTTTTTCTTGGTGGTAGCTCTATAATCTCTCTAGTCTTATTTTTCATCAAGGAATCATATTCCAATTGCATGGATGATTCCCAGTCATGCTTCCCTTTGGCCTCTAAAAAATAATTAGGCTCAAATACATGTGAAACAATAGTTATTACATCAAAATTATCTTGCTCACCTCTATTACCAAATTGCTTTCCTGATCTCAATCTTATTCTTTCCACACCCTATGGCAAGTATCCCTTCTTTAGTTCAATTTTTTATAGAATACCACTTTTGGAACCTCACAATGACATGCATAAATTCCTTCCCTAGAATGTGATTCCATTGACGAGCTAGAATCCTATTCAAATTTCACACCATAACTTATAATAGAATCATTAGAAGGAAAAAATGACTCAATATAAGAAACTATACTAGTTGTTATGAATTATGGCATCTATTCATTTATTATGACATATCTATTTACCACAAATTTTTTAGTAGAAACATTAAGTGATTTATAGGCCTTTGACTACTCACTATACCTAATAAACATGTATGCTTTGCTTATTACATCTAAGTTACTTCTATTTTTACTAGGAATAACTATAAAAGCTACACAACAAAAAATTTAGAAAGCACTTACATCTAGAGTTCAACCTAACCAAGCTTCCTATCGAGTCATATTTTTTAATTCTTTTATATGACTTATATTGAGTATGCACACTACTGTATTCACTATTTCTACCCAATATCTATATGGGACATTTCTACTTTGGACTATATAATGAGCCATGCCCATCACCATCATATTTTGCCTTTCCACAACTCTATTTTGTTGTGAAATGTGAGGGGCAGTATATTTTATGTGTATGCCTTTAGTGGCACAAAACTCTTTGAACTATTTTGAGATGAACTTACCCCATTATACATTCTAAGATATTTCACTAACCTTCATACCTATTTTTGAACCATAGCTTTCCAAGTAGGTAAATTAGAAAAACAATCATATTTCCTCAATATAAAGTGTACCCACTTTTTCCTAGAGAAATCATCAACCAGGAATAGAAAATAATGGGCTCCAGAAGGGGTAGGTGTTTGTGATGGACTATACAAACTTGGATGTACCAGATCTAATACTCCCTTAGCTCTTGAAGATTTACCAACATCAAATGAATGTCTAACTATATTCCCCAACTAAAATCTAATACATATATTATGACTATCCCAAATATAAGGGATCCCCTTTACCATCTTACTCTTTCTCAATGTAGTCAAATACTAGAAATTCAAATGCCCATACCTTTCATGTCATAGTAAATGTATGCTATCAACCACAACAAGTGCACTTTAATTTTCCCTTTGTGGACCCTCAATATTATACAAGACTTTCTCACAAATCCCAATAATAATAATCTTGTTATCTTTGGTAGTGACTAAAAACTATTATCCTTAAAACATTACAACAAAATCAGATTTTGAAGTGATCACTAATTAAAAGCAATTTTTTTTTCATATCATGTGCATACCTAACATTTTTAAATGTATACCAAATTTAACCATTATAATTGATCTAAACATTACCATATCCTTTCATAAAATGAATCCTACCATCTCCCAAAGATACAGATTCATTATTACTATCATTTTCAACAAAATCCACATACCAGTCCTTATGGCATGTATAATGGTGAGATGCCCTTGAATCAAATTACCAAGCTCGATCCACTGAAAAATTACCATTATAAGTTTTAAAATCAAAATCATGATATGATTTCTCACCTCAACTTTAGCTACATTCACATGATGAGCTTTCTTTCTAGGGTTAGTCATGTCATATTGTCTTTTCCTAAAATCTTTCTTAACGTGACTAGGTTTCCTACAAGAAAAACATTTCCACTTAGATATCTTATTAGAACCACTTACTTGTGCATATTCTGTCAGAGAAATAGTAGTTTTTCCAAACTTCTTACCCTTTCCCTTGATGAAGAATGAACTCTCTATAGAAGTAGATGTAGACAACACTATCTACTCCTGCCATCTCTCCTTCTGCAATAATACTATGGATAAGTTTTCAAATTCCAAAGTCTGCATCTTAGTAATCATGTGTAAGGATTCCACAAATGACTCAAATGAAGGTGAAATATTCTACATAACTAGAGAAATCAAATTTTTCTCATCAATAGGATTCTGTACAAACGTCAATTGATCACTGATATCCTTAATCTATAATAAAAACTCAAAAATAGAGCCACATTCCTATATCTTAGTAAAAAAAAACAAATTATTCATATATAATACCCTAATAGCTTTAAAATCTTGGTATTTTGAATTAATATTATTCCAAAAATCTGATTCAATGGGCATATTTCTAACCTCTATGATTAGATTATTTGCTAATGACAATTTTAACAACATAAGATCCTCCTAATAATGTTTATCATAGTCATCATATCTAGTGGTAGGCCTTTTATCTTTACCAAGAACTATTTGATCAAGGTTTTGATATTCACATATCATCAAAACCTTGTGACTCCACAAACTAAAGTTCTTGCCTATCAATTTCTTAGAATTTGGCAGTAACAAGTGTTGAATACTAGCCATTTAACCTAGTTTTTCACAAAAATAATTAAATTGGAAAAATTATAATGAATTTTATAAAAATTCCTTCTACACACTAATTCTATATTGACACTAAACAACTCTACCAATTTATACCAACAAACTCAATACCATTTGCAATATCTCAAATTTTATACTACAAAAATAATTAAATAGGGAAACCTACAACTATAATTTAAAAAATTATTTTTCCATCTACATAAAGATTAATAAACTCAAAAAATAGTGAATTTATTAAATTCATAGATGCTTCTATGATTATTAATCAACAATAGGTCCCTAATAACCCCTATTGGCTAAAGTTCTAATTTATTTCAATTAAAAAATTAAAAATAATTGAAATAAAACTTTAGGTTAAAAATATCATGAAAATATTTAGCCAATCAAAAAATTGGACTATGAAACTTTAGGTGTAGATTTTGAGCCCATTTCTCATAAAAATCATAAAATGTCTATACCACTATTCAAGTTATGAATTAACTCATATTTTAGACTCGTATTTCACTAAAAATGATCAAGATTTGAATTTTTCCTCCTTTCCCTAAACTTTACAATGTTGTACACTGTGTGGCCTACCCAAAAAAATAAACAAATGCTTTAAACAACCTAAAACTACTTCCTCTAACCTTTTTTTGATATAATTTGGTCTTTTGATCCTCCTAGGCAATTTTTTGGTTTTTAAATTGAGCTTACAGATTTTATCTCTCCTTTGACTCTCCACTAGGTGCATAAAGCTCTTCCCTATCAAGAAACCAACCTCTCTAGCTTCCATAGACATCCACTCGGGCTCTACAAACCATGGGATTTGAATACCATATTAGATAAAACACTAGATTGCATATCTATATACCATATACCATATTGAGAAAGAACTAGATTACATTACATTGCATATCTGAATAATACAAGAATGCCTATTAAATAAGCAAAGAAATGAACCACCTAAGAAACATGTGAAAAGGGTGGGTAAAATAACCAACATCAAATACCATGAAATAGCTAAGCTTAATAAATAAACTAACCTCTTAACCCATGTGGTTAAGGCAACTAACCATATACCTATTACCTTAGTCAATAACCCAAGGTAAATACATGATTATGCTAACATGACCCACATCTCATTGTAACTTATTAATTAATTTATTCTTATCATATTTACAATCCAAGCATTTTTCACTATAATCATATCATTTTTATGTGTGAAATTTCATATAAAAAAGTTTGATTAGACTTAATGAAATGGTTGTATATTTTGTGAATATGAGATCACTTCACCCAAAAAATGTTTTATGTAGACACTTAAAAATCACTATTACATTTATTAGTGTTATTTTATAAATTGATTAGTTAAGTTATGAAATTCAAGATATATGTGTATATGTGAAAAAATACAACATTAATTTGAAATAATATAACGTTATTAATCAATTATTATGTGTAAAATCTAAGATTGAAACCTTAAATTTGATATCCCTTTGCATATTTTAAATAAATATATTTATGATACCATTTTTTAATTATACATGTATATCTGATAGAATATAGATTTAAATAAATAATATAAATTTATCATAATATATTGTTTTAATAGAGTATAATATATTATTTATATATTATGTTATTTTTTATAATATAATATATTATTTATAAATAATATTATGTATATATTATATGTATGAAATATTACACATAACATAGTATTAGCATAGGGGGCTAAGTGAATCTAATCTAAGCATAACATATGGGGGAATGTTTTTTACATCACCCGTAAAGTCATATTAATCCATAAAATAACAAATTAAAATAAAAGCTAAAAATAAACAAATTTTTTTAATTAAAAAATTGAGATCAAATTATCATTTTGTTTAACTAACAACAAAATCTATCCCCAACCATAAATTATCTTAGTTTATTTCATTTTATTTTGAAAGAAAATGTCTTAAGTTAAATTTTACACCACTTCAATTTTAATGGTTTACACAACTTCAACTTTAATATTTTATTAGTTTTTAATTTATTTTTCAAAATAATTTCTTGAGTTAAATTTTAAACCACTTCAAATTTAATAGGATAAAATTATGTGTTATTTCTTTCAAATACAAAATGAATAAAGTGTATCCAAAAAACAATTAGAAAAGGTAGAGGTAAGATACGTTTAATAGATAAAATTACATGTACCTACAATAAAATTGAAAAAATGTAGAAACATCACAATACAATGCTTAAATGCTTATTATAGGGAACAAAGTCTACAACATACATAGATGTCATGATTTTTGATAAAACATTGGGTTAATTAAACAAAACAAAAAATACAAAAACATAGTTTGACTATGCATAAACATTATTTGACTTACATAAACACTTAAAAATGCACAAATTTTATGATAAATGTGTAAGAAACTAAATAGAAATATACTATATGGAAACAATATTTAAAAAAATGGAAATACTACTTGACCTATAAATACATTTCTATATTTGTATATGTTTGAGCATCTACATAGACACTAATAACAAATGAAAAGGACTAGGCAGGCTCATACATTGGCTTAATTGTGCACAATGTTTATGTAGGCAAAGATGTCATGTTATAGTGGGGAGAATTTATGAGTTTGGGAAGGGTTTTCATAGCTAAAATTGTTAAAATTATCCTAATATTATCCCTAACTAGACCCTAAAGTATAAACAACCAAGTAAAGACTACCCAACAATCTAATATAATATAAAGGATGTTGGGATTGTGTGGTCCCATTGGGCATTCCAAATGCATACATAAGGAAGTTTTAATTAAATAAGAGTGTTAAAAATTAATCAAAACCTATGTAAAATATCTATTCTAAGAAATTTCAATGATACCTCAGATGATAAAAGAGGGATAAGGTACATGATACTTTCACTTACAAATGGAAAAGGTGATCCTCTTGATGTTGGATTATGCTCATAATAAATTAGGGATGTGGTTGTTGAATGTCAATGTTAATGTACAAAAAATGGTGGCATGTCCAATTTTTATTGAATTAATTCATTGATGAATATGATGGTGGCTTGATAATATGATTCTCAATTAGGCAGACCTTTTCTATGCTATGTGAGCTTATTAGAATGAATGGATGTGAGCTCGATTTAGATTTGTGCAATGAATGTGGACCGTTGATCTTGATGAAATATAAAGGGTTTATAATTAATCAATTTAATCATTTAATGAGGGAGGTTTATATTTAAAGGTTATGAGTTTAGTGTTTAATAATTTGGATTTACAAAGAGTGGGTAAATTCTAGTTCTTTTCCCTTGCCTTAGAATTTGTAGATTATTTTTGATTTTGAGTAAATGATTTCATGATTTTAGATAACATATAATTTAACATCCCATGTATTTTTTAATTAATATGAATTAATTAACTAATATTATTTATTAGTTCATTAATCAAAATTTATAATTTAGTTGGATTGGTGAAGTTTAATTGTGCAATTGGATTAATTAATTAATTAATTGGGGGTGATGTAGGGTAGTGATAGGTTGAGAAAAGATGTGCTCAACGAAATTAAGATTATGATGTGATACAATAATTAAATTATAAATATCATGTTATTAGTTGGGTTTAAAATAGTAATCAAATTAAATATTTGGGTTTATGTAGTGAATTGAGGTTTATTATACAAAATAATGAATAGTGATGATAGTAAAAAGTGCAAAATAGAGGTGGAAAAAATGAAGCGTCTATAATAAAAATTATACTTTAATATGAATTTAGAAATGGATAAATTTATATTACACTTATAAGATTGTAAATTGAAAAAAAACTAAGAAATATATGTAATTATATTATTTATGTATTATTTTTATCATAAAGGTCATCACCAATCCTAAAAATACTATGTGAATTCTTCACAACTTCATAGATCATGTAGCCATATATAAAAAATATTAGGATGTTGTTAATAATTGAGACCACGACACTGATATATACTATCCTACCTCTACTAAAACTATCCATGTATGTTGTGCAACTATGTGATGCCTTAAACTATTATACCTACACTTGTAGATGCTTCATGTGTGCACACTTTCCATTATTTTCATGCATTAATATTTTTTATCATTTTTATTCCTTATAAACCCTTATCTCACTTTTGACCATAATATGACCATTAAAAATTAGGTAACTATCATATGTTGGATAATCCCAACCACTCCTTGCTAAGTGACTAAGTGTTTCCTATGTTCTAATATTTAAAATATGGGTAAAATGAAACATATTTTTACAACTTTTATGTTTGTGTAACATCATGATAAATCTATAAATAATGTAATTATTTTCTTTAAACACTTATAACTATGCAACTTTAAGTTATGGGTCCATTCAGAGTTGAATTTATGGATGATGTTTTGAAATGTTTATGTATTTTTGATAATGTTTGAATAGAGTGATAATTGATTTATCAATGTGATTTCCAAGTAGTGACCAAGTAACAAGGTGAGTCTAACCTTAAAATTTATTTGGCATTTATAGGTGACTCTTTTAATATTTCACACTATGACCAACCCATGAGAAGTGTCTAGATAGACCTAATGGAGACTTCCCAAGTTGAAAAATAGTTTTTAAGTGTTCAAAGATGTTTCCAATGAATATAGGCACATGCGGTGACCATAATTTTTTATAATATTACTACTACTATTACAGTGAGAATAGGTTATCTATAATATGGAAAATATCTATTTAAGATTATTGAATTTTATTTCATAGACTTGGTTAATCATGAATAAGTATATATAGAAGATAAGGTTTACCAATATAATAAACTGGTAGAAAAATAGGGTAAAGTGTGAACAAGATTCACATGTGTATGTAATGTAAAATTTGATGTTTCCAAAGTTTATAATACAAAATTTAGGTGTCTACATTGGTAATAAAAAAACATGTAAAGGAAAATCTCTATAGAAAATGTGATTGCTTAACAAATTAAATGGTGTCCCTCCACCCATGGGAGAGAAATAAATGTACTAATAAGCATATCTAGCCATATTATCTTGCTTCTCACCTGAATAAGTTATATTATAAAAATCTTGTGTGAAAACATGGATGTGTATATATATAGGTATATCAAATGACCATGATGAAAATAAATATTTTTTTTGTATTTTTTTTCATTTTATGAATGATTTTCTATATTTCAAATTTTATAAATTACATGCTAGGAAGAAGACACATGTAGGCTAACACATAGAGAAGAGTAAAATCTACATATAGTACTATTTTATAATAAATATTTATTGATGATGATCAGGCTAGGGATAAATGATTTTTATGCTTTTATGTTTTAATATATTTTTTAAATGTTTAAACTTAATTCAAAAAAAATATGGAGAATAAATAAATTAAAGCAATTAGGATGTATAGTAAAAGAGGTGTTCAAAATATGTATACATGGAATCCATGTTGCCTAATAAGGAATTAATAGTTGTTTTATGTGTATGGTAAATATCTCACCCATATGTGTAATAGTAAATTAAGTGACCATCCTTATCCAAATATTGATTACTCTAAATTTTATCAACACTATTGACATTTTTTGTATCCTTAAAGGGTTGTTTTTATTTATAAATAAGTCCCTTTCCAAAGGATGTTTGTTGAAGAAGCTCATTTTTAGTAATTATTTAGTTCTTGTATTTTTCAATTTTAAAGAAATGCATCTATTTTTTTATGTCCCTA
The DNA here is from genome assembly GCA_037957365.1 of Torreya grandis. NCBI lineage: Eukaryota > Viridiplantae > Streptophyta > Pinopsida > Cupressales > Taxaceae > Torreya > Torreya grandis. The sequence goes on from JARHVA010003758.1 coordinate 397,346, forward strand.
ACTTTATTTTAATATTAGGTAAAATTAGGATTTTATTAAAAGGGCACCAACCCTTTTACAAAAAAGTATATTCAACAAATTTTAGCTATAACCAATAGGGCATACCAGCCTAAAAATAAATCAACATCTAACCATCAGTTAAAACAACAAAATATCAATATTTATACTTAATACATAAAATAAGTGTTTCAATCCTAAGTCAAACCACCTAAAAAATGGTTTTGAATGAATCCTAAAACTAGGAACAATAAAAGATAAATTAATGGGGCACAAAGATAAATAACTTGAAATAGGACCCTTAGATGAGCACCAAACCAACCTCAAGAAACCTTCAACAAATCATTAGTAAGTTGATAAATTGAGAAATCTCCATAAAACATCATAATGATCCCTTACCAATGAAAAACATTTGACTAAAAAAAAATAAAAGATAAATAAGGCAAGTACAAATTATACAAGAAATTTACTCACTAAAGGATGGAATTGGAGATCTGTGAGCTTCAATGAAGATTTCCATAACCTCACACTCAAAAATTATGGATACCTTGAATGACCCACTCCTACCTCTAGATAAAATGTCAAACTTATCCCTTTGTCCAAAAAAATTAATTAAACCCCATATTAAAGACAAAACAAATAAAAAACCCAAAGCTTAGTTATTACACTATCTACCAAGGGTGTAGACTAGAATGCAATAACAATGTATCTAGGGCTACCAAGATTACATAGCCAATGGTACTTCACCTGGTGCATATAAAATAGTTAATGAATCAACTATATATAAATTAAACTTTACAAATATAGCTAATATATCCTTCCATAACAAACCACCACCTGAGATATATCTTAAGGGATGAGATCTCATCATAGATATAACTGTTCCAAACCCATCTATGAATCCAAGGCCCTCTAATACTAATAGGCATAAGTTCAAAATCACTATCATAAGGTTGAGTGGATCAAACCCCTAATCCATAGGATTCATAAACAAATTGAGGGCTCAACTAAAACCTTTAATAAGAATTTTTGGGTCACTAAACAACATAAAAATAGATAGTAACATAGTCTAAGTAGGAACCAATAGAATAACAGGCCTAAAAAGACTCAAATGGAGAATGAGAGAAAGGAAGAAAGAGGATTGGAATTAGGAATATCATGATTTAAATCTTATAATACATGGAAAAAATAATTGTATGATTTTTAAATACATTATGCATAGGATTAAATTGAACAATTTATTTTACACTAGGTCTTGAAGTATGATATATTTATGTTTGGAAAATTCAAATAATTTGGTTTCATTAGGTTTCATTAGGTTTCATTATTGGATTCAAATTCATCTTATCTAAAGTATCATATCTTAATTTAGTTGATATTAAGTGATAGGGTTATTTGATTCCTTAATAGGTGAGGTTTTGTCTAGTTTTCATATTTTTATAGACCAAAGGCCATATTTATAGGGTATTTTAATGATTTAAAAGTACAAAAAATATCTTAATTTTGGTATCTAATTTTAAATTATTGATCAAACACTAAGTGGATTAAGGTATGTAAAATTATGTTGTATGTAATCAATGATCAAACCTTAAGTGATATTTACATGATGTATGTACTTAACTAATAATTATTGTTTTGTATAAATCAAGCATGGAATGAAATTATATCTAAAAATTAGACTTGAAATTAAACATGGAAGTTTAAGAGAAAATCAATTACAAATCCTAGGTTGAGTGGTTAAAAGAGTTGAGGTCTATCATTTATGTTTTTCATAATTATATATTTTACACATATTGGGTATAGAATAATTATAATTAAATATGTCTAAGAATGTGAAACTAAAATACATAATTAAAATAAATTTCAGAGGCTACTTATTATAATCCATCCCAAGTGCCACAAGCAAAATATAAATAAACATAATTAATTAGTAGATGGGTTAAGAAACCATAATGCATTCACTATTATATACATTTGAGTACGTATACTAAATATATTGATTTTAATTGAATTTATACTTAATTTTTGGGCATAAATATTACTTATAGTTAAATTAATACATGTTCAATATTTTCTTATATAACCTCGACTGATTTGGTCATATCCTTGTGTTGATGAGTGCATCCGAGTACGATTTCAAAATATAGATTTTTTACTTTTCATGCAGTATTTATTATTTAATATAAATAAATTTTCACTTAATATATGTGAAGCTAAGAATATATTTTAAGGTTTAATCTTTAGTTCTACCTAGCTTGCACACTCTAGAAAAAAATTACTAGAGTCAAGAAAATACTAAAGTAATGTTACAATTTATGTATGCTACTCTTATAAAAAAAATACCTATACATAGTTTTGTGGTTAGTGGATTGAATATTTTTATTAATGGCTTAAAAATTTAAATTTCCTTTTCCATATAATAAAGCCCTTCAAAAATAATATTCTAATTACTTTCCTTTGGAATAAGGGAATTTGTAGAAAAATAAAGATAGATAAGTGTCACAAGTGTGTAATATTATATTCAATGAATCACTAATTTAATGGATAATATAGGATCTATACATGAAACTTAGTATGTCAAAATTATCTAAGTGTTGAATTATATCCTCCTTGATTCTTAATGCTTTTTTTCAAATGGCTTGAAAAAACCTTGTATTTATTGGATGATTTGGGATATATAATGTGTGTTGAAAAACATTATAAAACTAAAGTAGTAAGGATTAAGGGTAATGACCAATGATAATAAATATATGGACCAAAAATATAAAATATAAAATATTATATGTGTATGGGTTTATCCAAGGCAGGGTTCTATAACCACATGTTTGTGTAGGAGATAATTCAGGCTCTATTTTTAAGGCAAGGTTGGGTAATGGATATGATGTAGTGAAAATGTACTAATGGATACATATTTGATAAAATATGAAGATATTTTTATCTATAATTCTCAAATATAAACTTATGAGTGGTAGGGGTCATTTGTAGATTCTCAAATCTCATCTTTTGTACTTGATAATAACAAGCTTGACACACATTTACTACACATTACTTTAGTGCATAAGCAAGGTCCTAATCTATAATTATATCATAATATAATGTTATATTATGATTTTTAACCTTCCATTATAATGTTTCACATATTCAATAAGCTCAATTGATATTTAAAACTTACTAACTATGATGCACATACATATACAAACTCTCAGTTTAGTCTACCTATACATAGGGAAGTTCCATTAGATTCAATAAGTATCACGAGCTGATATTGACCTGATTAAACTGGATAAAATTGACCCTCTCCAAAAAATGAATATTTTTAAAAATAAAAAATCATATTAGTGTCGACCTATTTTCCTAGTTTGTTAGTGGTGTGATAAATTATCTCATTGGACTCATATATAAACAAAGCAAGGTCTCATTCAAAAGGGACTTGGCATTTATCTAGAACAAATATATAAAATATTTTACATCTAAAAATGATACCCTCTTTCACCCAAATATTAGACTATCTATATTATTAGTCACAATTCAAGTATTAACTACATTAAATCAATGTTAAAGTAATGCTTGCCAATTATTAAGGCCAAATCATTAGTTGTATATATGTGGCAAAAGAACATAATTTCACAATCACACTAGGTGGGAGAACTAAGTGTATATTTATTTTTATCCTCAAATTATGTGATATATAGGAAACATTAAATCATTAAATGTATTTGATTGTTGTCAGCCCAACCCATTACACTTTCCTAGTTTTTGTAGGTTTCTAGCCCTCAAAAGCACAACTATGGTTTCAAGGCAAAGGATAATTATTTAATTATATGCACAAATCATTGGGTTTTATGATAAAATAAATAAATTTCATACAAATTTATGTTAATGTGACCATAGATTTATATACTAAACATGTTAATACTAACCAACAGAGGTCAGTATTGATTAGTGATATTAACACAAATTGGTGAACCAACCCTATGTAGATAAACTTAATTCACAAACCAAATGGATGAAAGGCATAATTTTTTCTGAGATCTAATTTTTGAATAAAATCACAATATAAAACTAAAAAATATAAGTACACTTCCATTTTTTGTACTTATTATATTTAGCATAGGCCACTTATTAAATCATTACAATCAGTGCCAAGATATTACATTTAGATCTATGATTGTCATATCTCATAATTTATATTACTTTACATTGTTTTTTAATATTATGGTTAGTATTTATAACATTAATAAAAATTAGAGTAAAACATATTGCATAAATTATACACATATCGAACCATCCCGAGGTTTCAAATCTGATTTCTGATTTCCATACAAAAAAATATTTTTTATATTTTCATCTTAGGGTTTTAAATATAACTTCTAAATTCCATACACAAAATAATATTTTCACCTTTATCCCTATATTTTTTCATAGATGTGTGATCCAATACTATAGAGTTTAATAAGTCTATTTTCCATATCCCTCTAATACACAATGTTAGATTAAGTGGGATCCATATTTCTACATACTTATCATTTACACATGGTACGATGGTGAAAAATACTTATATAAAAAAATTATTTATTTGACATAATTTTATGAATATATCTATCAATTTAATTGACTAAATAAATCTATATAACTATTCATCCCTCTTAGGAGCTTGTACATTAAGAACACGTTTTTCAAAATTCTCCTCTCTCAACTTTCCCAATTGAATTTATCAAGTGATATGTGATTTATTAACATCAAGAAAAACATGTTATTATAATTTTTTTTTTTTAAAAACACACCTTTTTCATGAACCATTTTATTATATAAAGTGGTCTTAAACATATATATTTATGTGATCACTTAAAGTAGGCCTTAAGCATACTCTCATTAAAAGGTCTTTAATGTAACTTTGCATCTAACTTGTGAAATTTTAATGTGATTATTTATAATAAAATATGGACTATGTATGGACCTATACATTTAATTTTAAAATTTATAGGATGATTAGAACATATTAATTCATTTAAGAGTCTTATTGATCATATGTGAAAAACTTATCATTCCACATATTTTACTTGTATTCTTCATACCTGGTTCTATTTATCGAGTAGATTCTTCTAATCCAAATTATTTAGTTAAATTAATCTTTCCTCAATTGACCCTCTATCACATAGGTTTCTTATGTGCACAATACACTATTGATGTAACTAATAATTTCACCAATAATATCATCTATTTACTATACATGAATTAATTTTTTGCATACATAATGAGTTTTAAGCATGTGGTCATATACATACAAAACACTACTAGCTCTATCTCATCACAATAATAAAAATCCACGTCATAATTTGTTATGAGTTTAGTTCCCAATATCTCATTAAAGGAATCTATATTACCATTTTACTAGAGTTGGTATGTTTTTATCTTATGACATGTTTTCACTAAATATTCTTGTATTATATATATTACCTCAATAAGAAAATGAATTTTTTTATTGGTGAAAAACAAGAGGAAACAACATATTGATGTGATATTCTCCCATATAAACCTAGCTATATTTATTTATTTATAGTTCACTATTCGTGAAACTTTAGTCCATATCATTAATTAATCTATAGTAGTGATTATATAACATGCCCTAATACCAAGAAAAATATATTAATTAGTCCTATAAAATCAACCACCTAATTTTAAAATGGCTCCTTAAGAATTATATATATGATTAGTATCTCATCTTTGATGTTTGGTTTTACATATTCTCTATAAAATGTAAAATATTTATATGTACTCCTTTACATAATTATTTAATGTTAGAAATCAATCTCTTGACAAAAAATCCATGTGAATTATTGTTTCCCCTATGTAATTCCCTCATTCTATTCCTTCCTAGCACTTACAAAAGACCCTTGTGTACTCATCAGGGATAATTTTAATAATGGACCCCTAATAGCTTACTATAAAATCCTAGTGAATCCTAGAGTTCAAGTATAATTCCATTGGAGAATCTTTGTCAAAATCACCATGCATATATAGATTGAATAGAAATTTCTATTATCTCTTTCAAAAAAAATTATAAATACCTAGAGAATCAAACATCATATTTTAATAAATAAATAATGGTGAAAAATAAAAGTTAAACCCCTTTCCCAAGACACACTCATGAGGCAAATATTCTTGAGGTGGAATAATGACTATGATCAATAGATACCCTCAATTTCTTAGAATATCTTTTTTTCTTTGACCTATGAAATTTGAGGTAGTTCAAGAATTTAAAAAACTTGATTGAATGAATAAATCCAAGAAATGAATACATTAGAGACAACAAAAATAATAATTTCTACAAACCCATACCAAACCTAAACCATAAGTAGGTGTGTGCGACTATGAAAAATTCATCACCACATAAATTCCTAAACCCACATTCAAAATATTTTTGAGGTCTTTTTTATCTTGTTACTAAGAAAATAATTCCAAAAAATTGTAAAGATATAGATGATCTCATTACTAAATAAATAATCCCATGTGATAACCAAATTGTGTCTAATATTAAGGGTTTTGATAAAATATAAAAGAGGATTTTCACACTATGAGCAAAGAGATGATGAAAAATATAACATGGGAATAGTTTGAATCCTTTAGAAGATAGGAAAAATTCATTAAAAGTGTGAAAACATTTGTAGATATATACAACTTGTATTTTTTACTTGGCTTGTACTTCATTTTTGGATATTTAGACATCTCCTTGACCTCCTATTGTAATTTTTACTCGCTTCATTATTCCCACAACATTTAGGATTTGTATTTATTACTTAGATTATACATCATTTTTGGTTTTTTAGAATCCTTGTTGGCCTCTTCTTACAATTTTCACTTGCTTCACAATTCTCATGACATGTAAGGATTGTATTTATTACTTGGATTTTACTTCATTATTGGCTTATTAGACTCCTCATTTGCCTTATCTTGTAATTTTTACTCACTTTTAAATTATAATGACCATAAAATAATAAAAAATTAATAGAAATGAAGTTATATAAATTTAGGTTTTAGGGGTTCATGGTTTTAGCATTTTAAACAATTTGAAACACTTACATAGATTTATTTTATAGGAGGTAATTTTTTAATTAAAAAACCAATGGAGAAAGAGGTTAGAGGATGAGAATTCTAAATTTGATATCTTATTTATGATTCCTTATTTTTCACAATTAAGTTTGTCTTTATTTTTAAAGATTAAATTTATCCTTTTTAAGTGTCAAATTTGATGGCCATATGAATAAGAAGAATTGAGTACAAAACTCTTTAAATATTTAAAAAGACCAAATAGATAATATAATAAATTGAGTGTATCAAAAAATTTTACAAAAAATTAGAGAACAAGGTATAAACCAACTATGGGGCCATAGGGAAACATAACTATGAAAAGTGAGGAAGACATAACTAGAAAAAATATTCAAAACATTTTCATATTTTTAAAATTATAAACTATATAATAAGGTCTACTATAATGTCTTAACCACATCAATATTGGCCTTTCAAATATTATTTTATTTTAATTAACAAACCATGCCAACTAAAATGTAGTATGATCATGAGGCTCTATTACATTTATTTAGTTTTTCCTTTGTGCATTCTTTAAAATAAGTATCTTACATGTCATTATTTATTAAATTAAATCAATTTATTTTTTATTTAAATTATGTGGCAAAGACTAACCGGATAATATTATAAAATTAGTATAGTAAAAATAGTGATAAAAAATCCTAGTATAGAGTATAAACCTATTATGGGGCCATAATGAAAGATAATTATGAAAATTGAGGATGAGATAATTGAAAAAATAGTTAATACATTTTCATAGTTTTAAAATTATAATCTATATGATAAGTTCTACCAAAATATATTAACCACACCCATATTGGCCTTTTAAATATTTTTTATTTCAATTAATAAATCATGCCAACTAGAATATAGTTATTACTTTTAATAGTTAAAAATATAATGCAATATGATAAGAAATCTCTAGGACTATTTTTGTGCCATAGATATTCTAAGATCATGTTCATTACTTAATATAAATTGATTATAGACCACAATTCACACTTTTGACATAGTTGGTCAATCAAATAGACTTAAAAATGTTCTTGTTACAAGCTATCGATTCCTTGAGGTTGTATCCTCTGTAAGTTACACTTTGAAGGAAATTGAAAAATGTTTTTGTTCATTTATTATATATCATTTTCCTCAAGATGAATTAATAGAATCCATGGCTGTGATGTACTCTCAATATTGGAAAAATGCTAGCTCATCATATTTTCAAAATAAAATCAAAACCTTGGCCCAACACCTATGTAAGAGTGTATAATTGAATGTTAAACAAATATAAGGATTTTAGATTTTCCAAAGCTAAGGAAGTAGTCTATTTTACTTTCAACAAGTTTTGGACCATGATTATGAAGATGGATTGATCACTAAACTATTGAATACCTTAATTTTGAGTGAAATACTATGTGATGGTATCTTAGAATATTTTAATCTTGATAATTTATGCCAAACAATGATTTTGGGCTTGGTGGAAGATGAGAAAATTTTTAGTCCATTATTAATTTTAAAGTCAAAGTTTAGAAAAAACTTGACAAAAATTAGAGACTTGCTTGAGGCTCTATATAACTAGATACAATGTCTTCAATTTTCCATTTGATAGAGATCTATGAATTTGACAATAAACATCTAAAAGAAGAGGATTGATCAAAAATTATTCAAACACATTATAGTTATGCAATACTATATCTTAATCCATCAAATTTTGAAGAGAATGCAAAAAAAATTTATCAATAATAAAATAAATAAAAATCTCAGGTTGAAATTTTAAATTTAGGCATCTAAAATTCTAGGTTGATCAAATAAGGAAAAAAAAAATTGTGATTGATTTTGATATTTATTTTATCAAAGTTTTTAGAAATCTTGTTGAAGTTAATGTAGAGTATATAAATGATTCATAGGTAATTTTTTTTTTAATTTTTATGAAGAGAACATGTCTATAATAATTGTATAATATATTATATAGATGCATAATATATTGTGGTGTTCCCTTGTTATTTTATAAAAAACTTATTTGAGGTATCTATAGTGTAATGAACTCTATATTGGACCAAAAACTTCACTTTCACTAATAACTTGCATAAATGACTAGAAATTTTGAGGAAACCTTCATATATGTATTTCATCAACTTCAATCAATCCCTTAGGTGACATGTTGGACCAGCATTAAATTTTTCCTTGGAATCCCTCAACATGTCTATGCTAAATAACAAATAAATGTGGCAAAATTTAAACATCGATCCCATAGATTTAATTCCACCTTCACCACATTCAATGATAGAAATAAAATAAACATTATGTTTGAAAATTATTTATTATTAATTTTTAATTCATTAAAACCATATATAATTAAGATCATGTTTATATTATTTAGTTTTATAAATGTGTTAAGGACCAACTGTGACTTATGACATAATAATCTTCATGTAATAATTATATTTTATTTGTCATGGTTTTTTTAATGAAATACAAAATATTTGAAAGACCATTATTTATTATGGATATGGTTAAGATATTTTTGTAGTGTTGACCATTTCTACCACAATTCAAAATGGATCAACCCCCTATAGTCAAAATATTGCATAGGGGATTTTTCATAATGTCATGGGGTATGTTGTAGCTCATTTGATGTCATTTGACATGACATTCTAAGATTTGGTCATAGTTTAGATTAGTCCTTGTATCATTTGATGTCTTAGGAGTCATTTTAGGGTCATATATGCAAGTGACATATTTTCATGGTGTTTGAGCAGTTGTAAGAACAAGTCCATAAAATCCTAGTTTACACCTAAGAAATATTTCAACTTTTGGATATGTGATAGAATTGTTCTCAAGTATTCATGTTTTATGTCTTTGAAAAAATATTGAAGGAAACGAATTTGCAAAAATTTTGAAGTCTAATTGTTTCAAAAAAATGCTAAAAGCATATTTCCTTTAGAAAAAATGTCTGTAACAAAAGTTATGATAAAATTACAAGGCATAATTCTCTCAAAGAAATTATTATGGTTTATTTGGCCAAGGGCATAAATTATTTTAGGAAAAACATTTCTAAAAATTTTCTAAGGCATGGATTTATTTCAGGGAAAATGTTTCACAATAATTTTTTTGAAGACCAAATTCTTTCAAACATTTTGTCTACAAAAAAAGACTAAGTACACAAATCATTCAGGAAAATTGTTTGAGATAATTTCCTCAAGGATATATGAATTTTGGAGAAAGTATCCAAGGTAATATTTCTAAAAGATTCATTTCTTTCTGACATTTTTTTTGATACACAAGGCCCATTTAAAATAATTCTTTCAGAGAAATTATCTGAGACAAAATGTTCATAACAATATGATCGATACAAAGCTCCAATAGAATTGAATGGTTTTAGAGAAATGTTTTGTCCAAGCCTTAAAAATTGATCTAAGAAGGATCTCACACTATTCCTAAGCGTAGAGGGACATGGACTAGATTGACATAATCTTGAAAACTCATCAAGACCTTGAAAGATTGAATAAAAATGACAAGGGTAAGTAAAAGGACCTAACCTTCATCAAGACATCATGAAGAACCTGACTAGATAGAATGTTTGTAAATTTTATAAATTAGCCCAAAAATCCTTGTGTGACCATCAAACCACACATGATCAATGTCCTTATTACCAATATCATTCTCTATAAGTTTCATATCTCGATGAGTCTTTTATATCGAGATCTAGGCCTTCAAATTTTAGCTTATCAAGTTTAAATTACCCAACCATCCTATATGTTACATGGAAATAAGCATACTAGCTTATTTGAGAATTTTTCATCTTCACTCAAAAATTCATTTAAGCTAAAATATTCTAGTTCCATGGAGCTCTTTGCATCTAGATCATATCCTAAAAGTTTCAAATCTACATGATCTTCCTAGCTCAAGTTATGAGTGTTCAAAGTTAGACCCGTAAAGCAAGACATTCATGCAAGTGTCAAATTCAATCCTTGTCAAATAGTAGTTTAGGTTCAAATGATTAGTGACATGCATGTGGATGTCACATAAAATGCATAGGTCACCTTACATGAACATTTTGTAAATGCACCTAGAAAACTACCAAAAATAGTGAATCAAGTGGGCATAATATTTTTAACATCAAAAATATCTCCTAAAAATTTAGTGCCTCCATGACCTTTCTGCTTCCAGATCAAAGATTTCAAAGTTGGTCAAATAATGTAAGAAACTCACACTAATGTCAAGTTTGAGCTTTGTAAAGTAATTGTTTGGGTTGAAAATGTCCTTAAAAGGTTTAAATTTGTTCAAGATCTAATAGCTTGCATGAGATTTCATATTTACACATGATATATTATAGTTTACATTGGATTAAAACAAGTTAAAAGGTCCCTAGGTTTAAGTCCTTTTAAGAGCTAAAAGTTGGACAAAATATGATGGTGTGGATCAATCAAGGATAAATCTAATGGCATGAGCTTGATTAGCAAGAGAGTGGGTACAATGAGATCTAAATATCACATTTTTTCATACATCTTGATCCAAGAGAGTGAGAGGATTCAAAAGGTTAAGGAACTTGAGAGCTAACCACATGCCATAAATACATAAAATAGCAAGCTAACAATAGGATCCTAAGATCGACATGTGATTAAGAAGTGGTATGAGCATGTTTCATTTGGTAGAGGATATATGGATTACGTTCATTCACATCAGTCAGATCAATGAAGTGAGATGAGTCAAAAGATAAATGACCTAGGTTAGTTTTTGATAGCCAATAAAATTAAGGTGAGACCATGCGACTTAGATTAAGGTTGATAAAAAATAATTTCATGGGGCTAGGTAAATATAATTCATAAATCCAAGTTTTAGCATGGTTTAGTTTGGACCTAAGTCAATCTTTCAAATGATGCCACCAAGGTGGACATGTGGATCCCAATGGTTTCATCTCCAAGACTAAGTACATGAAAGGGGCTCTTCTCTCCACTTTTATACACCATGACAAACTAGTTAGGAGTAGTTGGCATTAGGAAAAAAATCTAATAGATGGATCTTATTATTGTAACTACATTTATGTTAGAACCCATCTTGAAATATTTTGATCCTACCGTTGCAACCATCAGAGAGCATCAATGAGAGAATAATGTAACTATACAACCAATTGAAGTGACAAGGATCAATCAAAAAGTTTGAATGAGTATAATTTATAGAGGTAGTTTTAACTATGGTTCAAATGGAGTTGTGATCCTTTGATTTCTTTTTCTTTCTCTTCTTTTCTATAAATATGGCCTTTGAGATATTGTTAAGCATCCCTTAGGATGGTATGACTAGAATCTATCAGAATTTATATCCTACACCTCTTAGAGTAATGAATATATCATTTCATAGTTGGTTAATAATATGTGTTTAGTGTCTTACATTTGTTTGATATGCAAAAGTGGTTGTCATATTCCCTTTATAGGTCTAGGTTCAACCTAAGTGCTAATAAACTTTCTTGCAGGTCATCTATAGTGTCTTAAGGTTAATGTCTTAAGTGTAGATTGTATATTTTACTGTAAGCAATTTAAATCAAGCCTCTCTCTCATTTCCCTCTAGCCTAAACCCATCAAATTGGCCTCTCGATGAAACACTATAGCTTATTAATCATTGTAAACATTGCATTAGTTCTATTTATGGTCTATTAGTGTGCTAATGAGTCAATATTGAGAGTGAATATTTAAATATATGGTGCATCACATACTTTAGAGTAGGTTCAATTCTTACATTCTCTAACTCTTTTCCACATAAGTAATCAGTTAGTATAGATAAAACCATTTTAAGATACATGCAAGGAGCTAGCGATTAAATCTAGAGGCTCATTTCCAATATAGGTACACCCACATACTTGAAAATGTTCTCATGTTTCTCAAATATAGAATAATCTTGAACAACTTCTTCTAGGGTGAAATATTTGGTAACAATAGTTCTGGCATGCTTGGTGGGATGCATTGTCTTCAAGATAGCTTATCAAGGTAAATGTTAGTTTTGACAACATCATCTACTAATTGGTGTGCTACTTAAAATTTGGTGACTCATTCAAGGTAAATCTAGTTCAAGTCCTTTTTTTTATACGCATGCCCTCATAATTCATGGTTCTCACTAAGTCATCCTTTGATATAACATTCAATCCCATTAACTCACCGATTCAACTTGAAATTCCCCTTGAGGTTAGTATTTATAGCCTATTCTACCCTTTGAATAATGAGTAGATTTTTATAGAGAGGAAGAGGGTGAAGAGGCTAAATAAATTGAAGATATTAAAGAAGAAGACATGGTTATACCCCATTACTTCCCTACATTCAATACCAAAAATCTAATTTAACTTCTAATATAGGATTCCATTCCTCCTAAAATCATGAAAAGTGTGCCCACATTCAATGGTTAGAGTCATGTCACACCTAATGAGCATATTAGAGATGTTTCTAATTTTTATAGTTTCCAAAATATTTTTCTAGAGAATATTTCCATATCCCTTAAAGGGAAGCCTATTGATTGGTATAAAACTCTATAAGCTGGATGAATCATAACATGGGATGAGTTTGAAGTGTTTTTAACTTCCATATTTGGAAATAAAAGTGACCATGCCTCTCTCATACATTAGCTAACTATGATAAAAAGGGGACCCAAATAAATAATGCATGACTTCAAAAAAAGGTTTTAGAAGACATGTCATAGATTTCCTCCTCCTATGAGACCACCTTCTAGATTTAGGTTCCCTACTTACTTTAAATCAATTGGGACTTAAATTTTTGTCATGCTCTAATTTATGGGAGGATACACTCTTCCCAAATAATATAATATTTTTATCAAAGCTAATTATAATCTCATCCAAGATAGAATATTACTTCATAAGATTTTTATGCCTCCATTATCTCATATTGATGTTAATACTTTATAAGCGTCTCCAATTTCTAATGCCAATATCAAGACTAAGTTTTCTCCTATGCAAGTAGAAAATAATGGTGATTGGGAAGCAAAGTTACTAGCCTTAAATGCTCAAAATAGGCAAGCTAATATGAAAAAAAGTGCATATCAAAATCCTTACCCATATCAACAATAGTATGTTCAACAATTTGGAAGAGTAAGAGGCCAATGGAAACCTAAAACCAACATGACTACTAATGCATACAATCCAAAATCTACCACCAATGTAAGGGAGATGATATAGTTCAAAATAATTTGGTGTAGGGAAAATATTGGTAGTAAGACTAGTTCATGCATGCATATGAGAATGGAGGACAAGATCTAAAGGCTAAATTATTAGTTTCCCCCTCCTATCAAATGAGGATGAGGTGATGATGCAATTTAATTAGGATTGACAACCTCAAGGAGAGATCTTCACCAATTTTTTGGTTGAAGACACTTTTGTGATAAATCAAGACACCTTTATTGCATATAATACAAGGGCCAAGAGGAAGGCTCTAGGATGTCTTATTATCATGCCCATAGTTTCATCCAATCCTCTTAGAAGGCAACAAGAAATATTTGTAAGTGTGACAATTCCAAAAACTTCTACATCTCCATCAAGCCAAAATATGGTAAGGTCTGATCCTATTCCTCAAGTTAAATGTAAGTATCTACCTACAAGGGCAAAAGATAAAGTAGGTATGGCTTATTAAAACATTTTATATTCTTTTAGGAACACTAAAACATCCATTTATCTTTGGGATGTCTTTTATATGCCTAGTAAAAAATAACTCCCACAAAAGCAATTATCTACTATCCCTACTAGTGTCTCACCCTCAAATCAAATTCATGGCCATGTTTCTATTGAAAATGATCTTAGTACCATTTTTGAACTATCTATTAGGGCTAATAAAGATCCACAATTTTACCTCACCCTCATTATAGGTGATAAGTTGGTACAAAATTGTATAGTCGATAGTGGAGCTTCTACTTCTATCATGCCCAAAATTGTAGATGATAAGATGGGTCTAAAATATGAGCCAAATATCAAAAGGGTACTTAAATTATATGGTAAAACTACCATTATATTAGGACTAAAAAAAATTATTGAAGGTTTTATTGCATGATTGCCCTAGTTTTCCTATCTTTCAAGACATAATTATGGTTGATCTCCCAGCCCACTTTGTAATTTGCCTATCAAGGGACTTCAAAGATAAGATAAGTGGATATATCTTAGTTGAGTAGTCTTTCTTGGCCTTTAAAATAAGGTACATGGATAAGGTGACAATCAATACATGACCCTTAGCAAGGTTTTGTATTAATCCTTACATTGAGATAAGTTCCACTATGAATTATGTGACCCATGAAGAAAAGGACTCTATTGTAGATGATGGTACCTATTCCACACTTTAGGGTATTTTAGATTTATTTATTGATGAATATGTAACTAATACTTATAATTATGATACCTATGATTTTGTATAGGAAACTAATTTATGAGTGTATTATATATATTGAGGAGTACCAACACCTCTACTTGCCAAGGGAGAGGGTGAAGATGATGAGCCATGAAAGATGTTTTATGTTGGTTCAAGAAGAAAAATTAGTGTAGGAGATAGAATTATGTTAGTATCTCCATCCAAAAAACATTAATATGATTCATATATATATAATTTTAGTTTTACTTGTAATGTGGCTGAGTATAAAGGTTTGATTCATGGCCTTCAATGGGCAAGGAAAAAAGGAATCAAGAACTTGAAAGTGTATAGAGGTAGTGAATTGGTTGCGCACTAGGTGAGGAATTTGTTTGATGTATATAACCATTTTATTAATTCATATAGGCATAGGGTATGTGATTTACTTGTAGACATCAATGCATTCAATATATAATCAGTCCCAGGGGAGTAAAATGGTCATGCTGATAGACTAGCTACCATAAGAGCTCAATTTGATACTCTTACTGCAATAAAAGAGGAGGGAAAGTAATCTCATATTAATATCATGATCTAGCCTTTTTTATCAGAGAATGAAGCATCCTGGTAAGTGTTTGATGTTGACAATCACATTACATGTTTATTGTAAAATGAGGCTGAGTTTTCCTTAAGGAATCAAAGGAGGTTCCAAGAACAATTGGGTGTTCAGATTGTGAAACTAAGAACTAATAAGATACCTAAGGGTTTAATGACCATATAAATTATTTTTAATTAAAATTATCAAAATAATAAGGATGAATTATGTCTACAAAAGAGGAAATTATGAAAGAGTCTTGATCTTCAAGGATAAACTCCTCAAACTAGGCAAGGTGTGTTCTATAATAAAGAAGCAAGCATTCATTGAGTTGTGTAGAGAGTTTCATGATATATTTTATTTGTAATATAAGGACCTCAAAGTATTTTATCCTACCCTAGTAAACCATACCATTGATTTGAAACTTAGAGTTAAACTGGTTAGATAGAAGCAAAAACCCATCAACCTCAAGGTTGAACAACTCATGAGGTGAGAGCTTACCAAACTCCTTAAATATAAGATAATATTTAACATAAATAAATAAACATGGGTATCCTTGTGCGTATTATAAATAATAATGTGGAGATAAGACTTTGTGTATACATTAGGGATCTTAATAGAGTGTTACTTAAAGACCACTATCTTGTACCCTCAATAGAGTAGCTTTTACAACTGATTTTAAGTTCTCAACATTTTTCTCTTTTATATGGATATTAAAGTTAAAATTAGATTTTATTTAATGAATATTAAAATTTTAAGATATAATTCACTAATGGGGGACTTTTCCTTATACTAAGATGCCCTTTGGTCTATCCAATGTCAGTGCCATATTTCAATGAGAAATGGACATGGCTTTCAAAGGTTTGATCAATGAGATTTTATTGGTTTATCTAAATGATATAAAATTCTTTTATAAATATGATAATGAAAACAAGGAACACTTGAGATAAGTGTTTTAAATATGTAGGTAGTATTGAGTATCTCACTATCCAAAGAAGTGCATATTTACTATTCATGAAGGTAAGATCTTAAGATATATTGTTTCCAAGGATGGTTTGAGTATTGATCCTAAAAAGATAGTGGATATTTTATTTTTATAACTACATTTTCATAAAAAAATGTATTCAAATTTACTTAATTAGATAAAGTTTATAAGGAGGTTCATACCTACTTTTACATCTTTGGTAAAACCTATCACAGTTATGCTCATGAAGAACCAAGTCTTTTATTGGACCAAAGAGGGTAAGAGAAGTTTTTAAGACATAAATAAATCAATTATATAATATCCTACTATTATGAATCCTAATTTTACTAGACTTTATGTTATATTCATTTGCTAACCTTGATATTGTCTTAGCCATAGTGATGTAAAAGAGTGATGAAGGTGTGAAGAATCCAATTTAATTCTTTAGTTAAGGTTTATAAGATTATGAATTCAAGTATACCTTTATAGAGAAACAATTCCTTAATATTTTAATGGTAGTAAAAACATTAAGATATATGGTTTCAAATAATAAGATTCATGTTATGGTATCTCATCCTCACACTAAACAATTTCTTTTGAGCAAAGATCTTAGTGAAAAGAAGGTAGGGTAGATAACTAAGGTAATGGAATATGATTTTGATATCAAGGTGATAAAATTTATAAGATATAAAGACCTTTGTGAACATATATCTTCATATATTCATGCATTAAAGGAAGAGGCTCTAGTCAATCATGATTTTTCCCAACCAACTGGTTCATTGCCTTCTTAAATTTGGGCATAAGATGTGATCAGATTTTGTCAAAATGGTGAGTATCATAATAATATTGGTAGATAACAAAGGAGATATTTCATATTGTAATATATTCCCTTTTGTCTTATGGATGGTTCACTATTTAGGAGGTACATCAATGGTGTGATATTAAGATGCATTAATAATGAGTAGTTTGGAGTGTTTCTAAAAAGTTTCATGATGGGATAGAAAGAGGTTGGTTCTTATCTCAAACAACCAAAACTACCAATATCATGATGGCTGTCTATTATTTTCCTATCCTTTTCAAACACTACCATGCCTAGGTGAGAAGATGTGGACATTGTGCTTTCTTTTAAGGAAAGTAGAAGCTTGCAGCTCTTCCTTTGAAGCCTATCCAAGTTGATCAATATTTCATGCAATGGGATTTTGATTTCATTATCATGATAAATCATCCATAAATTGATGTTCATAAATGGATACTAATAATGGCTAATCATTTTACAAGATGGGTCGAGGTAGTAACATTAAAATAATCTAATAAGAATACTATCTTGGAGTTCTATGAGAGCATCATAACAAAGTTTTGTACTCCCTCTATTATTATTTTAGAAAATTCTATTGATTTTATGGGTGCTAAGATATATGATTATGAAAATAGTAATGGCATATTATTGAGAACTTCATCCAACTATTACCCTCAAGGTAATGGGGTGATTGAATTTAATAAGAAGAATCTAATCAAAATCATCAAGAGAACCTTGGAGCATAACCAAAGAATTTGGTACACCAAATTTAAGATATCCTTATGGCTTGATAGGATAACTCCCAATAGGTCAAAAAATATTCCTCCTTTTGTGATTTTCTATAGAATGGAAGCTAGGTTGTCTATCTCTAGAGATCTATCTACCTTAGAATTAGCACATCAACTAGAGTTGTTTGAGAACACTCTAATGGAAGTGACATTGATAGAATTAATAGAGTTTTAAGAGGCTACATATAAATCTCACCAAGATATGCAGCATCACCAAATACTAATAAAGAGGTCTTTTTATAAGAAGGAAACTATAAGTTCATTTCAAGAAAGTGACATATTGTTGAAATGGGATGAAGATAGAGACATACCAAATTTGAGACCCTATGGAGAAGACCATATGTCATCAGAAAGTTCAAGAAATCAACTCTTTTTAGTTATCAAGGATGAATGGAGAAGATTTGCCTATCCTTATGAATAGGATATATTTGAAACTATACTATTGAGAACTGAAGGTCATTTTTGTAAATATTAGATTGTGTGTTTCTTTTCTTATTATGTTGTGTTCTAATAAGTTATATTGAAGCACATATGTGTTTTTATTTTATGGTTTTTTCCTATTGCTTTTGTTATTGTGTGTTATCAATAGGTAATTTATATGTCTGGCGTATATACTTGACTCCGTAACCTACTAGATAGGATTAGGAAATTAGTCATGGCATAAAAATTATAACAACATTTGGAAATCACCAAAGATGTCAATAATTTTTACCACAAGAAAAAATGGTTCAAACCCTTATAATCAAAATCTTGTATAGGGGCTTTTTTATAATGTCATAGGGTATATGGTAGCTCATTTGATGTCATTTCATATGAAATTTTAAGATTAGATCATAGTTTTGCTTATTCTTTGTATCATTTGGTGTCTTATGGGTCATTTAAGGGTCATATATGCAAGTGGAATATTTTCATGGTATCTAAACAATTGTAGTAATAAGTCCATAAAAGCTTAATTTACACATAGGAAATATTTCAACTTTTAACTAAGTGATATATTTGTTATTAGCTATTCAAGTTTCATGTCTTTACAAAAAATTTGAAGGAAATGTCTTTTCAAAATTTTTGAAGATTAACTTTTTAGGGAAAGTAATTAGGCTTAATTTTAAAATCATATTTCCTTCAAACAAAATGTTTGCAATAATTTTTTTTTTAAAAATTACAAGGCATAATTCTCTCAGAGAAATTATTCTGGTTTATTTGGCTAAGGGAAAAAAATTCTTTTGTGAAAAATGTTTATAAAATTTGGCTAAGGCATGGATTTATTTAAGGGAAAATGATCCATGATAATTTTTTTGAAGACTGAATTCTTTCGGAACTTTTGACCATGGAAAAAGATTAAGTACACAAATCCTTCAGGAAAATTATTTGAGACAATTTCCCTGAGGAAATATATATTTTGAAGGTGTTCGAGGAAATATTTTGAAAATATTCATTTATATTAGACATTTTTTCTAGTACGCAAGGCCCGTAGACATAATTCTTTTGAAGAAAGTGTCTAAGATAAAATTTCCCTAGAAATATTCCTAATACAAAGCTCTAATGGAATTGAATGGTTTTGGAGAAATGGTCTGTCCAAGCCTTCCAAATTGATCCAAATAGGATCTCATAGTCTTCATAAGATTGTAGGGATATGGACCATCTCAAAAAATCATCAGGACCTTGAAAGATTGAATAAAAATGACTTAGGAAAGTAAAGGTACCTGATCATCATTATCATGTCATGAAGAACCCTATCATTAAGCCTTGGATGACCATCTGACCATACACAATAAATTTACTTAGTTCTAATATCATTATTTACAAGTTTCATATCTTGATGATTATTATATATCAATATTTAATCCTTAAAAGTTTAGCTTTCCATGTATAAGGGGCTAGGTCATTTGGCACATCACATGGAAATGATCAGACTGAATTATTTGAACATTTTTCATCTTCACTCAAAAATCCACATGAGTCATAGGAATGTATCACCATGAATCTCTTCATACCTATATCATATCTTGAACATATCAAAAACAATCCTTTTAACATCAAAAACATATCCTTCAAATTTTGTGCATCCATGACTTTTTTGCTTCCAGATCTAAGCTTTCAAAGTTGGTCAAATGTAAGAATTTTTTGCTAACATCAAGTTTGATCTCTATAAAGTAACTATTTGGGTTTAAATATTCCTTAAAAGGTTTAAATTTTATCATGATCTAACAACCCACATGAGATCGCATACTTACACATGAGATGTAATGATTCATGCTAGAGTCAGACAAGTCAAAAGGTCCCTAGGTTTAAGTACTTTAAAGAGATACAAGTTAGATAAGATTTGATGGTATGGATAAATTGGGTAGAAATATAATAATTAAATATTTACTAGTATGAGAGTGGGCCCAATGAGATCTATGGCTTGTGTTTCTTCATACATCTTGATCTGATGGAGTGAGAGGAGTCAAAAAGTCAAGGAGCTTGAGAGGTCACCATATGGCATAAGCACATAAAGTAACAAGTTGATAATAGTATAATGAGATTAATACATAATTAACAAGTGGCATGAGCATATTCTAGCTAGTATAGGTTATATATATTACATTCATTTGCATCATGTAGATCAATGAAGTGAGATGAGTCAAAATATCAATGATTTGGGTCAATTTTTGATAGCCAATCAAATTAAGGTGAGCCTAGGTGACTTAGACAAAGATTAATGAATTAATTTTTGATGGGATAAGGTAAATAAAAATCATGTATCTAATTTCAATCATGGTAAAATTTGGAGTTGAGCCAAAATTTTGAAGGATGTCACTAAGGTGGACATGTATACCCTAATGGTTTTATCTCTAGGACTAGTTGCATGAAAGGGACCCTTCTATCCACTTTTGCATGCCATGAAAAACAAGATGGGAGTAGCTGGAACTAGAAAAAATATATAATATATGGATCTAATTGTTTTAAATAAATTAATTCCATAACCCATCTCAAAATAACTTGATCCCACCATTGCAATAATCAGAGAGAATCAATGATAGAATAATGCAATTATGCAACCACTTGAAGTGATAGGGATAAATTAGAAGGTTTAAATGAGAAAAATTTGTAGAGGTAGTTATAAATATAGTTCAAAGGGATTTATTATCATTTGATTCCTTTTTTAGTGCCATAATCCCTCTATCTTTCTTTCCTTTACTATAAATATAGCCTTTTAGCTATTGTTAAGCATCCCTCAAGTTGGTAAGACTAGACTCTACCAAAATTTGTATTCTCCACCTCTTTGAGTAATGAATATAGAATTACATAGTTTTTTACTAATATGTGCTTAGTGTTTTAAATTTTTATGATATGTAAAATTGGTTATCATCTTCCCTTTGTAGTTCTAGGTTCGACCTAAGTGATAATAAACTTTCCTGTAGGTCATCTAGAGTATCTTAAGGTTGTCGTATCAGGTGTAGAGTGGATAGATGACTATAAGTGATTTAAATCAAGCATTTTTATCATCTCCCTCTACACTAATCCCAACAAATTAACTTCTAGATGAAACACAATTACTTGGAAATCATTGTAGAGATTTCAT
This sequence comes from Torreya grandis, assembly GCA_037957365.1. Taxonomy (NCBI): domain Eukaryota; kingdom Viridiplantae; phylum Streptophyta; class Pinopsida; order Cupressales; family Taxaceae; genus Torreya; species Torreya grandis. Next base: position 419,455 of record JARHVA010003758.1, read on the forward strand.
TAATTCTATTCATGGTCTATTAATATGCTAATGAGTCAATATTGAGAGTGGATATTTGAATATTTGATGTATCACCTCCTTTAGAGTAGGTTTAATTTATGAATTTTCTAACTTTTTTCACCATAAGTAATCAGTTGTTATAGATAAGATCATTTCAAGATAAATTCAAGGAGTTAACCCTTAAATCTAGAGGCTCATTTCCAATATAGATACGCCCACATACCTAGAAATGTTCCCATGTTGGTGATAATAGTAATAGAGGATGAGAGTGATTTTAGGGAAAAAGAAAAGGAAATCACCATTAAGACACCTCGTACCAAGAATAGGTATGAATCAGTCTTTCATAATGCAAAATAGGATGAGTTACAATAGGTTGTTTGGATGCAAGATAAGATGCAAGAAGAAGACACTTCAGTTGGATAAGAAGGATATTGTTCCCAAAATCTCCTTGATGATATTTCAACCACTCTATGTTATGAAATCCATGATGAGTGTGAGAGTAAGGCATCTATTCAAATTACAGTAGTTTCACAATAAAGAGGTAGCCTTCTAAAGTCTTCAAACATCCAAGAAAAGGTATATTTTCAAGAAGATTTTAGTTTCATTGATAAATTCTTGGCAACCAACATGAGCTAGAGCTTGAATGGATTGAAGAGATCACATTCTCCATAGAATATGAATATGACCAAGTTACAACAAAACAAGGACCTTGCTATAACTCTATGAGAGAGTTGGATATGATTGATCAACCTAATGTCTCACAATAAAATGGTAATAATGGTAAAGAACTACATGTTTTTTTAATTGATCATGAAGAGATGGAATTTTGGAAATAATTATAGAAATTTTGTTCATGATTTGGTAGTCCACCCCTACTCTATGATAATAGTGATTAATGTCTCAAAAGGAACACTATAGATGCTAATCATTTTGAGTCTCATGAGAAGAATGAAGACACTAATAAAAGTCTGCCAATTGAGTTGTCAAATCAATCATTGTATGACAGCATGAAAAACCAACAATAGTTCATAAATGAGGTAGAAATTAGACTGTTCATGCATGGAAGACAAATATAGAATGAGTATATTTGGGTTCTTGAATCACCTGGACAACCCATGCATATGGAGTTCGACCCAAAAATTATAGCTACTCTCCCAAGAGGATATGAAAATGCCAACACCCATAGCTATAAGTGAGAGTCCTCATATAATGATAGGTGCCTAATTGGACTAAAATAAATATGCATAAATCAGATCTTATGGTGCCAAAGTGACCAAACAAGTTTTAAATTTGGTCTCGGATGAAATAAGTTAATCTCAAGTTAGTTATTTATTGTGTTTTTATCTTGTTTCAATAAGTTTTGAACACAAGTATAGTTTATTACCTTAATATTTTGTTATCTTGTATTTTTTTCCTTAGGTTAGGAGTGTTTTTTAGGTTTAGGTTTTATTTATTTTCTTGTTTCTATTTGAGTCATGTTAGTTTTTTTTTAGTCCAAGAATGGTCATCAAGTCTTACTACCATATATGAGTCATCATTTTCATGACTATGAGTGGTTTCTCTTGACTAGAAGGCTAGTAAACCCTTATGAGTCACAAAAAATGTTGGTAATTTAGCCTCCCAAGGCCAAATTCCAACCCCTATAATTAAAAAAAAATCATAGAAACCACCTAATCCTACACACGGTGATCTCTTGAGTGATGATGTGTCCTAAACTTATTCTTGAAGTCATTCAACACTACTAGAGGTGTCATAACATATATTTGTGATCATCATATATCTTAAATGTCTTGGGTCCTTAGGTGATGTTTTAGATCATCATGACAGTCTTTGAGTGAGAAAGGGAGTGTCAATATGTCTTATAAGGTCCAAAGAATAGTCTTAACCATGTTTGATAATATTAAGGATCTTTTGATAAAATTAAGTTAATTTGAACAGTTCAAGGTTATTGGTTCTTATGGTAAATGGGATTGTTCCAAGATATTCCTTGTGATCAAAACTTACTAATCAAAGTGAAGGGTGTATAAAGTATGATTGGGTCCTAATGGAAGACTAATGATGTATGTCAAGGTAATTTTCCTTGGTATGTTTTCTCAAGTTTGTCTCAAACTTTGATGCCAAATGGTCCTCAAACATGCTACATGGGCCTTTATACTTTGAAAACCTTAGAAATGGGGAAGTATTTCGATTAAATTTAATTATAATTTCTTGAAAATATTCCTTTATTATCATATGGTCATGACTCACCTATTTCATATTCACAAGGGTCCACTTTAAGGCTCATATTCACTTCCCACTATCTAAATGGGCCCCACACATGCCAAATATACCTCTTCAACCAATTATTTTGTATCATGATCTTTAATTCACTACATTAATCCTATTTTACCTACTCCTACCTACTAATAATGGTTTAGGATAAGAAACATGGAAAAATATAAGAAAAGGAGAGTTTTTGAAATCTTTTAGCAAGTTGTACAGACTTGTAAAATTAGTATATATAGAGGATAGTTATAAATTATAGGTGGGGTCATGGACATATTATAGTAGATATTAATGATCAAAGGATTTAATAAAAATTCAAAACTAAACCTCTTACTCCATTGAGCTCATTTACAATTTGATAGAGCCCTTCAGGTTTACAGATGGTATAGACATGAGAGAGGTGATGAAGCTATAAAATTTTGGGAAATGTATACGACCCTAGATATATTATATTTTTTGGGAATTTATTATTATATTTACTCCCTCTCCTTTATGAACAGTCACTAATAAGGTAGGTCACTCACACTATATTTTTCATTCAAATAGGGTGTTAGATTTCTATGTTTTTTCCTTTCTTGAGCATGGTGATGGAAAAATGAAGATTAGGGAGATTTTTATGAGTATTAATAACCTTCCAATATCATTATAATACCTAATTTCACACTTTTGGGTTATGGGAGTAAGCAAGACTTCATACTTTGTTCATTTTTATAAACTATAGACAAGTGTATCTATATTTTATGACCTTCAGGGCATAAATATAGAAGAAAGGGATGTATTCAAGAATTTAATGGTCCCTTGATATCCTTTTAAATATAATCTACCTTCCATAAATATCTAGGTCAAATAAAAGGACACTTTCAATTCATGTTCCAAGGTGATTGTCATAAGTACATTGTGTGATCAGCTAACAAGCATAAGCATGTATCAATATAGTGGATGTGAAAGGTTCCAAGTCAAGGAAAAATAGAAATAAACTCCTTAATGTTATTATATTACCTGTGATTTTTTATCCTCAAGGTGCCTCACTCCTTTATGTCTAATAATTCTCAATTTTAGCCTTGAAATTTACAATCACCATAGTCATATCATGCCTATTATGTAAGGCTAAGAAGATGGGACTCCACTATTTAATTTAAGTGTGTGAGGTTAATATAACACAATAGAAATTCATGAGTAATTTTAATATCTATTAAAGAGGAGATAGGGTCAAATAGACTCTAAGTGAATAAATTTTAATTTATGGGTATGTAAGCTCAGTCAAAACTCCTTTGAGCACACTCAGGAATATAACTACAAACATGAGACATTTTGAATTATTTGAAGGTGACATGAGGATATAAGAGTTTTAAAAGACCCTTAATATAGTTTATATGCATATTATTCATGATATGATGATCATAATGGCTTCAAGGTGCATACATAGAGTTACAGTGATAAAGTGGAAGAGATGTTAAGGGTTTTAGGGATTAAAGATCTTCAAAAGGTTGAAGTAGAAACATTAAGAGTCTAAATACATGATAATAATACCCTTAAGTATAATATGGTATCATTTCACTTCTCAATATCCACATACACATTTAGGAAGAGCTCATTCACCACTTATAGTTAGAGCTATTAGAAAAAGGAATAAGTAACTTGAAGTTTTCATAAGAAGTAACTGAAGGTAAAATGGGGGGTGATTAGTTGTTTCTTCTAAACACTTAGTTTACACCTAATGACATGGATTTTTGAGATGGGAAAATTTTATTTAAGACCTAATTATTTCTATTAGGCCTAAGATAGGCACACTCATACATTTATGTCAACCAAAGACTTATGCATAATGTTGAGTTCAACTAAATGTTTAAAACACCTAAGTGAGGAAATGATAAAGTCTAAAAAATTCTCCTAAGGATGGGAAGCCCAAGTAAAATAGGAAAGGTATTAATATCAATTGCTAAGGGTTATATAGACATGACTACATATAATCCCTAGTTAGGGGAAGATGTGAAGGGAAGAGATGGCCCTAAGGGTGTTGTAAACCCTAAAACATGTTTAAATATATAACTCCAATTAAAATGTATAAATTATAGGATATAAAAACTACATGAACCCCAATACTTAAGCCTATGTTAGGAGGCAGGCCTATGGGTAGGGTCACTAGTGGAAGGGTAAAATTTTGAATCCATATAGATTTTAGAAATTTAAGGGTAGAGAATGGTATAATATTTTTCACTTAAGACCCTCAACCTAAAACAAAGGTTTATTTAAATCATGATAGGTTAGAGAGAGAAAGATTGGAGATCTATTAGGCCTATTAGGTTTAAAGATAGATATAAGCATGCATGTGGATAAGGGTTGATGACATTTATGTATGTTAAGTGTTAGTTTTAAGATGGAGACACATAATATAAGGATTAAAAAATGTTGATATATGTATACATGATCATTATATCCTTAGGTGAGGCAATAAAAACACTTAGTCAAGTCATAGGGTTGTATAAGCATAACATCGTACAACTCTAAGCTTGGTTATATGAGGTACGTAGAGAGAAGTTTAGGATAAACCATATTGGAATGGATATTTAAAAAACTTTGAAACATATTATATTAATCATAAATCCATCAACATGGTTGAATAAACATAAAATTACTTAGACCTTCAATGTTAGTTATCAAACACTTGTACTTTGTAGTCTAGGTAGTGATCTACAAGTAATAATAGAAAAAGGGGATTAGGGTTGAAGTTTAAGAATTTTTAAGTAATAATAGAATATGGGAACTATATGTATAAGGATCTATGATTTTTTTAATCCATCAACTCACCTACAAAAAATTCTAATCTCTCAAAGCCCAATCTAGCCCTTTAGGCCTAAGGCCATCGTTAAGGCCTTAAGACACCTCCTCCACCTTATGACATGTCGATACAACACTCAAGTAGACCCAGACTCATGATAAAATGTGTAATATTTTTTTAATAACCTATAAAGGATATTTAAAGTAGTGGAAACACAAAGGAGAGTCAATTTTGTCTTTAATCCCTTTTCAAATTCAATAGTGTACATAGCTAGCTTGAGTTGTCTTTTCAAATGCTTAAATCATTCATAGAATAATGACTTGGGGAAAATGATATTAGAAGTAGTTATGAACCCATATAAAATTTAAATCCATGAAAGAGTGATCTATATTGAGGATCTTAGGTTTAATAACAAAATTTAAGACTACAAACATGTCCAAACTACTTGTAGGAATCTCAAGGTTCACCAAATTGTACTCACATATCTCCACATAAGGTACATGAGACCCTAAGGCTGTAATATATTTTAGGGGGGTTTATGTACTAAAAATCCATGACCACAATTTTTTTATTGGACTTCTTAACTTTATGAACCATTGTTAAGGTGATATACCTCCAAAACCCTGCTTAAACCCTAAGACAAATCAAACCTAAGAAAAGTGAATATTTACTCTAAAACACTCAATAATTACCTAATAAACACCCAAAAAATATAAATAACTTATAGGAGACCCTACTCATATTACTAAAATCTATATATAAATTGTATAGACCTATAAAAAAATAGTACTTTTTCAAGAAATTAGGCATAAAATAAGGTAAAGTGTAGTTTATAGAGTTTAAAATCATAGAGGTGAGACATTGAGACTTTTTATATCATATTATATCCTAAAATATTGAAAATTATACTTGGGAATACATTTTTAAGTCTCCCTCAAATAGCTAGTTTACAGATGTGAAAGGGGAAGTCAACCTAGTCACCTAGTTTGGTAAGGTTACATGTGATTTTTAATTAAAAAGGCCTATGTCATGGTATATTATGTTGTTTAATACATGAAAATAACTTAATAATATTATTTCAATGTCTCATATATGATTTCATCTCCATTAAATGCAAACAGTTAGGTAACTAGGTCTAATTGGCCTAATAGACCTACTTGGTCAACAAGGAGATATCAAAGTTGGAATAGAGGGTTGATGAAGTGACTCAAAAAAAATTAATTACACCATAAAATTTATTCATTTAATGATACAAGTTCTAATTCCATAGTCATAATGGAGAAAGAAGTTAGTTTCTTGACTTGGTCAATATGCTCAAAAGGAAGATAGGCTTTTATATGCTTTATTATGGCTTAATTACATCACATTAATGTTGTAAATTCCAAGAGGAAAAGTTATTTGACCAAATTGGAGCATATAAATTCTTTAAAATAGGTTTAATAAGTCAACCACATCATCCACAACTCCACCTCAACACCTCAGGGGTCATTTAAGAGACCGACACATGGAGAGAGTTGAAAGAGGACTGTGTAATTGATTGTAATTATAGTTTGAGTTAACTATGATCATTGATGACCTTCTAATATAAACTCCATGTCATAATCCATCTTATTTTCCATTCCTATTCTATTATATATTTAGGCCTTAAGGCCTTGATTTGTATCCCTCACCTAGGTATGAGGAGACTCTGCCTAGATTAGCACTTTACAACCTCTTAAGCTAATGCAAGTGACTATTTTCAAACTCTTTGATATTGGTAAATTTTGTTTTATTAGTTTAATTTTCACATGTGGTACTTTTTAATCCTTTTTAAGGTTATAATCTCACCTAGTTTCTAGTATATGCTCTTATACAAGTAACCTTTAATGTTTGAATGATAAATGGTTGATCTTGGAATGGAGATTTAATTATTTAGTGTTGTGATCCAATACTTACATAATTACCCTCATGTTTTAACCACTTAGTTTAATCTATATGTGAAAAAAAAATTGATAGGAGTCCTTAGAGTTAGAAGATTCAATCATTTATATTACTTACTAGTGTTTGTTAACATCAATTTGAGTGGATGAATGATTACACTGGTACATCACCACCCCTTAGAATAGATTTATTTTATGAAATTTTATCCCTTTTTACCATAATATTAATAGGTATTATTTAAATGAGACAAATAGATGCACCAAGGGAGCTAGACCCATAATCTAGAGGTTTGGTCTAGTTATAAGGTCACCCACAACCTTTAAGCCATTCCCATGTTAGTTTAGGTTTGAAGCAAAATTGGATAATATCCTTTAGAGGGAACAAAATGGGTTGTTAATAGGGATTATTTGGAAAAAATCACAAAATTATCTATAAAAAAGGCCTTCTCTACTTGGACACATTTCTCAATGATTTTATCACAAGTTGTGGCACACTTAACTTGTAGGTTAAAGGTTATTTCCCAATTATGTTTTACATAAATACTATCCAACTTATTTTTCAGAATAGTGTAGGGGAACCTGCTAGATATAACCCACCATCCTTATAATAAATAGGATAATCTTTTTCTTTTCATTGTTTATAGTTAGAAAGGTTCATCGTGGTCAACTCATGTTCAATATTGTAAGATAAATGTCTAGAAAATCATTTTGGATAATAGGAAAATGTGGTTATACATCCCTTAAGTAGGTGTAATAACCCTTATATAGCTTGGTCACCTAAAATTATAGGGAAAAAATATACTGTATAAGTGTCATTATAGGTGACCTCTTGATATACTGTAAATAATTTCTTGACACTTTCCTATGTATCACCCTTTCCTTTGTATTTTTCAAAATTAGGTGGTTTGAAATGAACAGGGAAACAAAACTTTAATGTGTTTTTCAAATGGATAGGGGAAAATATATTCAAATTTATACTTCTTTATTTTTATTATTACTTAAAATAAATAAATATAATCTTTTATGGATTATCATTGCTTAATGGATGGTATAATCTGAGGTGGTGTTGATTTATGTTGGTTTGTGTTAGATTGTAGTGGCATAAAATCCTACTTATTTTTGGTTGTTTAGTGGTGTATTATATTATGGTTATTGATGGAATTATTTATCTTGGTTGGATTAATTTTGGTGAATCTGTGTAACTAGGCATGCCAAATTTAAGCTGAATAGCTAAATTTCATAAAGGACAACATGATTATTATCTTGGTTAGCTTGATTTTTTATAGCTAACCTTCCCTTGCCATTAGAGTAAATTTGATGTATGGGTATCCTAATAATTCCTAAAAATGTATAATGTTTCATATTTATTAAAAATAAAAATTAAAAAAATAATTAACCCATAGTTAACCACATAGGATAATAGGCCCCATTATTTGAATTAACTACTAGAAGTATCTTTTAATCACCCTAAAAATGCTCTCCATTTTTTATGTATATTTTTTTAATTTAGTTTAAAAGGATATTTCATTTGGTTGAACTTCAGTCATAATTTTTTTGTAAAGATAAAATGAAGATCCAAGTTAATATCACATAAATGAATTATTTGGAATTGATGAGAAAAATGCAAGAATTCAAATAAAAATATAGAGATATTTTTGAATCTATATATGTGTTATATCAAAAATCACATACCATGTTGATCATAATTGTTTATTTTTATGTGAACTTAATAAATATTCTATTTAGTAAAAAATATCATTAATTAATAAGTTGGTAAGACATGCAAAAGATGCTGATATGATTCAAAATATTTCACACATTGTATGTAGATGGTTTTTTGGTATTATCTTATAAATGACATCTATTTTTGACACACACCTTATCTACACATGAAATTCATTTCTCCAACTAGATTATAGTCATCACTTCATGTTACCTCCCTATTCAAGTAATTATTAGTGCTTCATGTTGTGTAGTTTCCATACATTTAGTATTCACGAGTATATACAACATGACAACACATGATTTGACTTGGATAAGTTATTCCAACTTAAATAGAAAGAAAATGTTCCACCCTTCAAACATGACTTGAAATTTTTTTCTCCATTTTAATATGAATACACATTGTTTAAACCATTAGTATTTTATGGGGAAGGGGATTATCAACCTCATGCCTACAAATGGTAGTGATTTTTATTTTTTATTTTTTTGGGTACATAATAGATTGCAAGTTTTTTACGAACATAGGGGAAGTTTTTATCACATGAAACATTCACTTGTGTGTGAAGGTATCTTGTACACATTGACGCATATCTATTCTTTACATAGCACATTGGAATTCTACACTAGAGAGCAATTTAATGTCTCATTGTAAAAATGGGATTATTTCCCAAGGTATGGAACTCTTACAATCCTTGGGAGGAACCTTTAGAGTAGGCTGACTTCTTTTCTATTCTAGATCAACCTAAAATAAGACCAGCATGTAGGCCTGCAATGAGTAGAATGGAATATATGGATATAACTAAACCTTAACTAAAAAAAGTGGAAAAGGGATGGAAAAGGTGAGAGATTGATGGAATGTAAAAGGTGATACACCAAGAATAGAGAAAGCACCTCACCTGATTAATGACATAATAGAGCTAATAGATTGTTTACCATATCTTTAGACAAGGTGCATTACATAAGTGTTTCACATGGAGGTAAGGTAACACAACACATCATTAGGAGGGATGATAAATGGTCCATAAATAGTAATTATGCAGATTCATGTATACACAACACGAGACATGCAGATACTTTTGATTATGCATAGAGGTGTGAAGGGAGGATGATAATGAAAGGGAAAAACATCCATACACAAATATCAACAAATTTGAATGCACGTAGAACAAAAAACATGAATAAAATTAAATTAGTTCTTATCAATCCAAATATCTAATAAAATCTTAAAAACTCAAATGATATAATCTATGTTATAACAAGAGAGGGGTCTTGGAGGGAAATTTAAGCAATATTCTAATGCCTAAAAATGTCAACCATTTTATAATAGAAATTGGGGTTTATATAGTATTAGGTGAGGCCATTCATGATTAATTCACCATTACAGGTGGTAAGTAAGAACTTGAATTCATAAGTAGTGTTTAGAGCTTGAATTTGATTAAGAACATCAAGGTCTTTGTAATAACTACTATAACCCATGTTTTTCAACCTGGATCTGATAATTTGATCATGTAAGTAGATGGAAGGTCATTCATAGATTCACATATCTAAGAATGAAGTATAGGTAGCTAAGGATGGTGTGTGATCATGTTATGACACTTTGATAACCACCCTATATTTAATTATATTCTGATTTAGTTCCCTTGATGTTCAATTGAGATTAACTATCATCATTATTTATAGTGTTCACCTACCTATCCACCTAGATAAACCTATTGGCATGCTATTAGATAGGTGTATATTTAGGCTATACCTCATCATATTGTGTATGCAGTGTATATGTTAAGTTCCTAATGTTTTGAGACCATATATTCAATATACCATGTGTACTCCCTTTTTTGTGGATTATTGTGTGTGGTTACACATAGATAGATAAGTATATTATATTCAAAGGGCATGCATTAAGGATTGTGTAATGATTTGGATGCAAGTTAATGAATAGAACCAGGGAGATATTATATTTAAATACATAAATCCCAACCCCTTCTAGGCCTAGTTTCTTCTGATGGTCTTCATAGTTTATGCCTGCATATAGAGCTTGTGTTAGCCAATAAAGGTGACAATGTGTAATTGAGATCATAGTTTATATTTTACAAGGGTGAAGATGCAAAATTTTATAATTTGGCATGGGACTTTACTATTTGAGTGTGAGTATGTATTTGAATGATATTTTGAAAAAATATTGAAGATATTGGGTGCACTCTTAATGATTTATAACCACTCCCATTACACTAGTATCTTTTGTTGCTTGAAGTTGGGGGGTGCATGTGCTTTGATTTGAGCTCCATATTGATCTGATGAAGGATGTTGGCATGGGGTGTGTATTGATAACTCATTATAGGCATAGATATACACTTTTTAAGTATACAATCCTATACTAACTATTGAGTGTAGGTACATATGGGAAGTTTATGTGCATAGACTTTTAGATAACTTGACACTGTACAAGGGTGTAACATCTCATGTGGTGCTTATTAGTTCAATGCCTACTGAAGGGGTGACTTAGAAAGTCAACACTTTTGGCTACCTTGATAAGTAAGAATCCATTAGCCTTGAAGCAATCCATTGGGTACAAAGTTACCTAGAATCCCTTACTCTTATTTATTTTGATTTTGATTATATGCAATAATCCCACTTAAAATTATAAGGAACTAAGATAAATTCCACAAGGATGAAAAAATAAAATAACCATGCTAAATAATGCTTAGAGGAATGACAAAAATAAGATAACATAACTACTCTAAATAATAACATGTGCACATAACACTTAGGGAAATTAAAACATCTAAAATAATATTTATATGGGCGCTCATGATAATCAAAGATAGTGATTTAGATTAATCTTATTGATAAGGATATGTAACACTTATCTAGTCAATCTTATAATATGGTATGCATTTTTTTAATTGTAACTGACTATGGTATATGGGTTGTTCTATATAGCATAAAATTTTGTATGCTTCTTTAATTTTTCACTTTCTATGTCCTATTTGAGTACCAATTATCCTTAATTAAATATTATATAAACATCCATTCTATATAAAAAATTCTTGGTCTACGCCTATGGAATCTCTATAGTGCACATGGCCTATGATCTAAGTTCTTCAAGCTCCATTATCTTGGCTAACCTTATTATCATTGGGTAACTCTTATCCACTTATAATTCATGAACTAGATATATTAAAGGAAATTTTAGAGATGTAGGAAACCTTGCTTCCTTTCCATAGATTAACATGAAGGATGAATTCCCTAGCATCTTTTTTAGTGTTATTCAATATGTTAAGGATATCTTGAGCTTGGTATGCTAGGATCATTGATTATATTCTATGGTTTTATTAAGGATATGAACCAAGTTATTATTAGTTGATTCATCTAAATCATTACCTTTGGGGTAATATTTTTAGGAGGTGCATATATGGATGCTATGTCTAACCACCCATTCATTTATCTTGGCTTTGAGAAAAGCTAGTACATTATTTGAGATAATAGTGGCTAGAACACCAAATATTTTGATAATGCTTTCATAAAAATCTAGAATGGAAACCCTTTTTTGAGTGTTATTTACTCCATCCACCTTATGAAGTATAGAATTTCCAAGAGGATACATTTGTGTCTAGTGCTTGATGATAAATTTATCATGTCAATGAAGTCCAAGCCCCACTAAAGAAAGGGAAGATTAGATTGTATTGGGAATCGGAGTAAGGATGAAAATTTCTACTTGCCTATAAATAAGGTGTACTTATTACAACCTCACACTCATACATGCATATTTTTGAATAGATTTATCCAATAATAACCAGATTAGATGATTTTTACTATAGTTGTTTTATAAAGTAATGGCCTCATGATTATTCATTTTGGATCTCTTATAGGATCCTATTCACCTAGTTTTCTAATATGAATTGCAAGAAAATTCCATTGATATATATTATAAAAAGTGCATCGATGATTACCACATATTGAATGGCTTATAATCTAAAGTGTCAGTGCCTTGATTTATTCAAGCCATGTAGATATGTGTTGGTCTAGAGGAAGATCCTCATACTCTTACTCCATCTAGTTGGGGAACTTTCTTCTTATGGTTGCTTCTCATGCAGTGTAAGAACTCCATAATATCTATTTTTCACATCCTCTATTAGCTAATCATATAATCCTCTACCTCACACTAGTATGGTGATTTGGATGTCAATGTTATATTCCATAAACTTTTTGAATCAATGACATCTCTTCTCATCAATGTCCTTATTGAGAAAGAACTCCTTTGTACTTGTTGTGACATCATAAGCTAAATCTTATTATTGTAGATCATATGCCTAAACTTATTAAAAATATTATTAATTAAATGTTGTGTTTCTTTACAAAACTATATCATAACTCATAATCCTTGAGCACATAGATAAAGAAAGTGATAGGATGCTCCAACTGGTCATTGTTCTACTATGAAAAAATATCCAAGATGCCTTCAACTCTATCAAATGCATAATAGCTGAAATCATTATTGTAATTTGGGTTTATCAAGATAGGATCTTATATAATGACATTCTTGATGGACTCAAAATTTATTTAACATTCTTGGGTCTAGTTGAATCTAGAGCTCTTATTTATCATTTTTTTGATGAGCTTAACCGTAGTTATGAAACTAGCCACAAACCTTTTGACACAATTTATTTTTACCAATAAGCTTTGGAGACCCTCATTGTGACCTAGGAGAGGGAGCGATAGAATGGCATTAATTTATAAAAGATTAATTATGGGTCCTTATTTAGAGATGATGTATCCTAAAATTTTGCCTTCATGCACTTCATATACACACTTGCTCAGGTTTAGAGAGATCCAAAACAATATACATTTGTTAAACACTTGTTGTAGGTGACATAAATTATCTATTACATATTTTTAGAAAATAGTTATGTCATCAAGGAAAACTAGGATGATGTTATTGAGAAGTCCCTTTAATTTTATATCCATGTCCCTGTTAAAGGTAGTTCTTATGATTTTCAAACCAAAGGGCATCCTTTGGTATGAAAAGGTGACCCAATTAGTGGTGAAATTAGTTTTGAATTGATCACACTCTTACACAAGCACCTAGTTATAGCCTGAATAACCATAAAAAAATGAAAACCTTTCTATGCTTACGAATGTTTTTTATAATTTTATCAATTGGAATAAGGGTTAGTAGTCTTTGGAGGAGGATTTTTTTAGGTACCTAAAGTATATGCAAAAGTGAATCTCTCCATTATTCTTATAGACTATGACTAAATTGGCTACCAATGAGGAATATTTGATTAGAAATATTATGTTAGCATAAATGATATTTGAGAACTGCTTCCTCGTTAAGGGATCAAGCTTCAGATTAACTAGCCTCTACTTCTACCTTATTCATTTGGTATTGGGTGCAATCATAATTGTATGTTAGGATAATCCTAGATCAAAGATTATGATTTATTTATAGATCTATATGAAGATATCATCATACTTTATATTTATCTTAATGAACTATTTAACTTTAGATAGGTATTATATGTTACCAAATTTTAAGAGTTTGTCATAAAATATGGCCATCAATTTGAACATTTCCTCCATCATCATGTTTCTCCTCTCACCTTTTACCTGGTCATCAAAATTGAATATGCTTTCCAATGTGACTAGCCCCCTAGGTAGCCTATTTCCCTTTAGTTGGATGATTTGTTATTTATATTGAGCTTAGAATCAAGATTGATTGTCATCACATAAATTATCTTCATAATATTGGAATTTGATAATTTGTTCATCACTTTTGAACACTTCCAATTACTTTTGTTGTTTGGGACTACTATTCTCACTACAAGCTTTGCGATCTATTCAGACTCATTCTTAATACTTTGTAGGAGGTCATGATGTAAACCCATGGTTATGATCCTATAAATGTTATCATTCTATTCCATTTTTATGTAATTGATATTGAAATCATCAAACCCTTCAATCAAATCCCATGCCCTATGTTTGTAAGCTCTTAACTTATTTTTTTGACATGTTCTACACTGTGACTTTGTTTACCACTAGATCACTAACTCTAAAATCTTGAAACATCTTAATTATTTTCTTATTCACCAAATAGAGACATAGATCAATTCCTCATAATTGTAAGCATTATTTATGAAGATAAACTACAATCTAAACACATGGAAACAATTCTTATTTTGAGGGGAGACCATTACAACACTAGTTCTTGTGTCATTTTTAATTTGAGATTCATCAAAGTATAACTTCCATATACCTTTAAGGTTTTCTTGTACTTTTACAAGGTTAGGAAACAAGGCATCTTACTAAAGAATTTAGTATGCTCATTTTCCTTTTTCCTCTCAATTATTATACAAATCACACTTATAATGCTTGTGTGCCCATTCATTAAGTAAGTCATATGGGACATCTTCCATGGATGTGTAAGTCTCATGAATAATTGAGTTTTATTTTTGGTTGAAAAAAGTATATTTTACATCAAATAGGTAAGGAGTATATGGCTCTATTTGATTATTCAAAATAGGCTCAACCTTTATGGCCACCTTGGTCTCATATCTAGTTCTCACTATTATGTGCAACCAATCTAAGGATAGATATCGACCCACCTTCACAATGAAATATCTGGAGAGGCATATATAAAAGTAAGGGGGTAAATTAATGATTGTGATGTATTATGAAATGGAAAGGCTCAAACATGCATGTATAATGAGACTTAGAACATTAATAATTCTCATAATTTTAATCATTATTTCATCCAATTGGATAACCCCTTTTGAGAAGGGAGAGTATGTTATGCCTAGCATGTATTTGATTTTATTTAGCATGATTGAACTAATGACACATAAACATATCATCTAGTTATATAGCAGATATTTACTAATGATCATAGAGATGTATAATGGTGGTGTCTTGATTTTTTTGTGCACTTTTTCATAAGGTTATCATAGACTTATGTGTGTATTAGGCATAGTTTGTGATGGCTCAAGAGGATAGAATATTTTATCCTATAGAAAATTCTTTTAAGAAGGAATATCAAGAGAATCCCATATAGAAAACAATTTACTAGGAGCTGAAAATGATAATGGTGGCTGATAGTCTATCACCGAGCTAGGGCAGTCATGCCCTGGCTCATTCTTCACTGTATATGTGATCATATTGGAGAGGGAGGGGGTCTGTTTGTTAGTAGGGGGTGGGGTGCTATAGCCTTGGCTATTTTGTTCTCTGTTTAACCTTTTTTCTAACTAAAATTTTGTGATGTGAGAGCCCTCTGGTCAATGCCCTATGATCGGGCTGGTGGAGCTGCCTGGCATGATTCCACTGCTAGAGTGTGTCCTTTGGTAGGTGCAATCATGGATAAGAGTGTGCCTTCCAAGACTGAAGCTGGAATTAGTTTTAGTGAAGTGGTGGGCCTAAATTTTCTAGTATAAGAAGTGAATGGGTATGAAAATACCCTCTTTTCTCAGAATATAGGTGTCAAGGAATCAAGCTTGCCTAGAGGATCTAGGATCATGAAGATTAACAAATGCCTTGAGTGATGCAAATAAAGACCCAAACTAGTAATTCATTTTGAAATGATTGTTGAAGATGTAGAATACTATTCTAAGCATTCCTTGTATTTCAAGTTCTTGGGTTTTAAAATCTCCCTTCAATTCCTAGAGAGTTGGGCTCGAAGAGTATGGGAACCAGAGGGAAAAATGGAGGTCATGATGCTTGTAAACAACTACTTCATGGTGACATTTCTCTACCTAGCTGACCACAATAGGGTATTTGAAGGGGGGGATATTTTTATAATTAGGTGGGACTATTTGTCAAACCATGGCATGTAGGCTTTAACCCTTCTAAGGAACTCCCAAATAAAGTGCCAGTGTGGGTTCATTTTCCTATATTTCCAATAAAATGTTGTTGTGAGGATGTTCTCCATATGCTTGCATCGATGCTTGGAAGACATATAGGATCTTCAGCACAAACCTTGAGTAATAAGGTGATGAATTTTTCTTGTATTTGCGTGGAAATTAATCTAAGTAAACCACTACCAAATGTAGTAGAGATGTGTGCAGGCTCATATTCTTGGGTGCAGTTGCTGGACTATGAGACTCTTCCATTCTATTACCACCTTTGTCATGAATATGGCCACCTAGTGTGAAGATGTTTGAGAGGCAAGCCAGTAGAACAATAACCTACACCTCTTCCTAGTAACATTCCTAGCACTGACAAAGAGAAGAAGCCTATGGCTGGGGAAGGCAAGGATGTTGAGGGCTTTGTTCAGGTAAAAGCCTAAAATCATAGTAGAGGATTGAAATGAACTTTAAGGGAGAGATAGGAGGAGGATACTTTCAATAGGTTTGAGGTCTTAGATGAGTTAGGGCAGCAAGTAATTAACCCAAGAGTGAATAATGCTGAACAACTTGAGGTGGATTTGGGATTGGAGATTAGCTCTGCTAATCCTCCCTGTGTTATGCAAGAGGAATTTTCCATGCCTATGCTCATGGATGGATAGTGGGGGGTGCAAGTGATGGTAGAGACAAATGTTGATATGGTTAGGGAGTAGAGGAAGCAACACCTCTGGCATGGACTGTGGCTTCAGAAATGGATAAAAGAGGTAAATCTTCTCCTCATCTAGGCATCTTTTGAAAGGATGGGAAGAAAGGGGCTTCAGAGAAAAATGCTAAAATACGATGAAAGAAGGACCTAGAGAAGATTAAGATGATTGGGGAGACCTTGGTGGAGTTAGGATCTGTTAAGACCTTGGACTCTGACTTCTTGACTCCTCCCAAATGATCATCATCTCTTGGAATGTAAGGGGCTTGAACAGTGGCCCTAGACAAAAAGCTGTTTAGGAATTAGTTTGTAGGCATTCTCCTAATGTTCTCTTTCTTTAAGAGACTAAGGTTTTTGTAGAATGTATGATGAGTATTGCAACTAAGATATGGAGGTCAATGTCAGTGCATTAGAGCTCAGGGATCTTCAGGGGGTGTGGCATGTCTATGGAAACCACGTAAGATCCATCTTGTGACTTGGATTTCATTCAGGTTCTCATCCATGGTTTCTTTGTGCATTGAATTAGGGGAAACTATTATTTTTTACAATGTCTATGCTCTAATAGATTTTTAAGGTAAGCTCCTAGTATGGAACAATATTCATGTGGTGCGTAGATTATTTCCTTATTTGCCATGGATTATTGTTGGGGACTTTAATGCCATCCTAGATTTATCTGAGAAATGGGGAGGTATTATGAGAATAGAGCCCTCCTCAATTTTTCTTAAAGACAATATCTCAGCACTTAATCTAGTATACATCAAGCCTAGTAATGGCTGCTTCACATGGAACAATATAAGGGTGGGAGACAGGAGCATTGCCGAGTGCCTTGACCGATTCATGGTGTCATGTTTCTGGGTAGGAGGGTCATGGTCTTCCAGCTCTGAGATACTAGATTGTCAAGGTTTGGATCACTAGCCCATAAAGCTCACTATTTCCTTAGCCAAGGTGCCTCAGAGGTTGCTTTTTAAATTCTAGCTCATGTGGCTTAGGGACCCAGACTTGTATGGATGTGTTGCCGACTGGTGGAAAAGAGGCAGACCTGGTTTTGGTTCAGCAATGTATATTTTTACCAAGCTCTTGTAATTTGTTAAGTATTAGCTCAAACACTAGAATAGATAATGCTTTAAGAACATTCACTAGGAGAAAAATTTGGTGCAAATCCAATTGAATGATGTTACCTAGATGATTAGGGAAGAGGGTGCGTCTGAATATCTATTGTGGGAAGAAGCTAAAGCTTTAAAAACTATGTAGGAATGGGAGCTAAAAGAGGAAATATTCTAGAAGCAGAAAGCTCAGAATGTATGGCTTCAAGAGGGGGATAGGAATACTGCATTCTTTTTCAATTCAATAAAATCTAGACAACATGGAAACTCTATATCCTCTTTGGTGATGGATAGGGGCGAGATTATCCATTCCACCTAGGGTATTTGTAATGAGACAGAGCAGTATTTTGCTTCTTTATTTTGGGAGTAAGCGTAGGGGGACTCAGCTGCTGAGGCTCAGGTTCCCTCCTATATTCCTTCTTTGGTTTCTTTGGAAATGAATGAGCATCTAATGAGTGCCATATCTATGGAGGAGTTAGAGAGGACTATTTTCTAGATGTAAAAAGGTAAAATGCTGGACCAGATGGATTTTTGATTGAATTTTTCTAGGATTTTTGGGACATTATTAAAGTTGATCTATTCACTCTTGTTCATGAATCACAGATGAATAAGCAGATGCTTAGGGCCCTAAACTCAACTTTCCTGGCTCTTATTCCTAAGGGGGAGGGAGCTAATCGGTTAAGTTAATTTCATCCCATTCACCTTTGCAATGTAATTTATAAAATTATTTCTAAGTTGATTGTTGAAAGGTTAAAAAGGTGGCTTACATTGCTTATTTATGAAGAGCAAAGTGGATTCATGGAAGGGCATCAGATCTTGGATGGCATGGTTGTGGTTATAGAGACTATCCATTCCATGGCCAAGTCTAAAGAAAAGGCTATGTTCATCAAGATGGATATGAGCAAAGATTATGATAGCGTCTAGTGGTCCTTCCTTCAAAAGGTTTTGGATGCTTTTGGATTTGATGAGGAATGGATTTGCTAGGTTATGAGTTGTATGAATTTGACTTCACTCTCAATTTTGATTAATGGAGAGCACTCTAATTTATTTGGGGCATTTTAGGGCCTACAGTAAGGTGACCCCCTCTCTCCTTACCTATTTCTTCTTCTGGTGGAAGGGTTGGGATGGTTGATTAAAAGGAATGTGGAAGAGAGATATATTCAGGGCTGGCAATGGGGAGGAGGTCTCCCAATACAATCTCACCTATAGTTTGTGGATGATGTGGCCTTGATGGGCATGGTGACTATTAGGGAGGATTCTAATATGTGCAAAGGCTTTGATGTTTATCTTGAGGCTTCAAGGTAATTAATTAATGAGGGTAAGTCTTCTATTTTCTTTTTCAACACCCCACTTCCAATTCAATAGAGAATTGTTAATATCTTTAGGTTCCAAATTGGAAGTCTTCCACTGTTATACCTTGGGATTCCTATCTCAATAGGGAGGCAGTCTAGGGAGATGTGGTAGGGCCTTTTGGACAATTTTTAGGCTAAGGTAAATCATTGGACCCATCATTGGCTATCATTTGCTAGTCAAGTTCAACTACTTCAATCTGTTGTGCAGGTGCTCCCTTTATATAGGTGTATGATACAGGTGGCACTGATGAGTTTTTTGAGAGACCTTGATTCCTTAGCAAGGCAATTTCTATGGGCTAGCAATTTATCAATGACCAAGTGGAGCCTCATTAAATGGGAGGTAGTTTATAGTCCAAAAAGGCTAGGAGGTCTTGGGTTAACACAATCGTTACTCTCTAGTATGGCTTTGGCTGTAAAATTGTATTAGCAGTGGTGTGTTAAATAGGACCGAGTGTGGGCCAAAATATTATCCCATAAGTACTTGTTTGGGATTCTCTAGAGAGATATCCCTCGGCATAGCTTGGTAGGGAAAGGGTCGGCAATTTGGTCTATGCTCAAGAAAGGGGCTACACTCATTAAGCATGGATTGTTTTGGATATGTAAAAATGTGATGGAGGCATTGTTCTAGCAAGACTCCTAGGATGGCTTTCTGCCCTTAGTAAATCAATATCCTCAATTAAATATATTAGCTCAGAGATTTTGTGAAGCTGGCTAGATGAGGGTGGGTGATTTTAAGGCACTGTCTCATCAAGGGTAGGTGGTGGAAGTGAGATTGAAAACACCATAGGAGTGGCTAATTTGTGGGTTGGATGCTGAGTGTGTGGAACTCCAGTCCATTCTTGCTAGACATAGTTATAGCACCCTTTTGGAGAGTGATGTTTTAGCATGGGCCCCCAATCTGAAGGGATCATACACAGTGTCTTTAGGTTACCAAGAGTTGATCTCTTAGTAGTTGGATGGGGGGAGGGAAGTTCCTTGGTGGAAAAAAGTTTGGAATAGTTTCTCTTGGCCAAAGTGCAACTATTTCATTTGGACTTTGGCCTAGAATAAATGTTTGATGTGGGATAATATCCAAAAGAGAGGATTTGTTAGACCTTCGAGGTGTGCCCTATGTAGTAGTGGGGAGGAAGATTCTCAACATTTATTATTTTTCTGCCCCTTCTCAGTGCAATTATGGCACTTTTGGTGGGAAGCATGGAAATGTCAGTGTGTTCATGCATCCTCCTTGGCTGATTTTTGGGGGAGATTGGGGAGACCTCCCTCATCAGCTTCATTCTTACAGGATATGTGGTACACTAGTCCTATATTTATTTTATGACAAGTCTAGCTAGAAAGGAATTGCAAAATTTTTTGGGGAGAAAATTTGGGAATTCAACAGGTATGGAATAGAATCTTGGGCATGGTCCAAGAAACCATTGAAGCTAAGAGTGAGATTACCCTGCCATTGGTGAAGAGTGATGTTGAGATAGCAGATAGACTAGGCATATAGGGGATTTCTCCAGTCTCATCATGCATTAGGAGAGGTAGACAAGTGAAATAGAGAGTGTAAAGGGTGGGGAAATGGATGCCACCTCCTATAGGTTTTTTGAAACTTAATACAAACGGTTCTTCCTAAGTTAATCTAGGATTGGCTGGGATTGGTGGGATTGGAAGGGATTTTACTGGTTCAATGGTTTTGATTTTTGTGGTTAACAAAGGACTATAGACATTAATCAAATGGAAGGCTTGGTAATCTTATATGCTTTGAGGCAAGCTTATGATCTAGGATGGAGGAAAGTGATTTGTGAGGCTGACTCTCAAGTTTTGGTCAATCTGCTTCTTGAGAGGAAGACCTCTGATGTTAGCTGGCAGCTATCACTATTAGTTCAATAGATTCTTTAGGTTAGTTCTTGTATGGATTCTGTGATTTTTTCCCATATTCCAAGGGAATGGAACAGGGTGGCTGATTGCCTGGCAAGATGGGCTTCAAAATATTTTGAAGGATTGAAGATTGATGGCGGGGAGCAGATGCCCTACACATTACATCAAAACTTAGAGAGGATTATTGTTGAAGATGAGAGTGGTACTGGAGAGTAATTTTCTTGATCTTGTGGTCTTGCAAAGTTTTGTTGGTTCTTGAGGCGTTGGCCTCTGGCTGTTATGTACTCTAGTTTTCTATGATATAATAAAGTGTTTACCCCTATTTTTTCAAAAAAAAGAGAATCCCATATATAAACATTCAATCTAGTCTTTTTCATATAATTGATTATGTTAAAGGGGATTTGAGTCCCTTTAATCTATTCATTTTTAATTATAGTCTATTTGTATACCTGTGCACTAGTCTAGGGTTGGCTATCTTTCTGCACAACATGTTTCATGCACATAAAATATTATGTAGGTGCTTTAACTTTGGCATCTACACATTAAACTTGGGGCATAGACTTTAAACAAACTAAAGAAAAATGTTCCTCCATCATTTCTCTCTTTATAAATCTTGGGTTAAAGGAAATGGCTTACTTCTCGCACTTGACACTTTACTCTGAATCAAATAATTGAAGTTACCCTCCTATAAATTTAAGAGGGTGGATATATCCTACTCTTATGTTCACACATGTAGGTCATCCCTTGGTTGATATGAAATATGTGGAGGCTCCTAAGGAGGTGGTGCATTCTACATCGTAGGTTCCTCATTTTCCACCCATTCATGCACAAAACCTAATTATGTGGAAGATCTCTCAAATAAAACCATTCATAGTCTTGTGACATGTTATTTTGTATAAGTAAAAGAGCTCTAGAAGTGATTAAAGTGTTAATATTTGGTGTATAAGGTAGTCTATTTTTGTGTGAATTGGTTCCAAGTCTATATCGTATGTTTTTAGGGGTCTTTTTCTATTAATATTATTGGTTGAAGGACTGATAAGGCCTATAATGTTGTGATTATTGTCTTTTGAGTGTCACTAGATATTTTATTAGTTTTTACAATAATAGAGTTTTATTCTTAATTAATAAAAAAGTCTAGAATAAAGTAAATCAATAAATAATATGAAATAATTAAGCCATTGATTTATGTAAATAGATTCTATTTTTTCATTTTTATAAATAAATTAATAAATGAGAGAAAATATGACTTATCATATTCTAAGCTATTTGAACTAAGATAGGGCCTAAGAATTCAAGTACATGACCAAGACAATGTCATAAATAGGTTGTTGAATTTCACTTTTTGATTGGATTGGAGTGCTAAAAGTGGAACACCCTATTGTTCAATGTTGTAGCCTTTTTTGGTGTTGTTGTCTAGGTGATTTGGGTTTTTTAGGTTCTACTTGATAGGTCTGTGTTACCTTGTTAGTGAAATATCAAAGTCAAAAAGTCTACGTAGATTTCTATTCATGTATTTTAATATTTAAAATCCCTAAGAGCTCTTTGTTCTTGAATTTGAAATGAAATTTGGGAAAGAGAGAGAAGGGGTTAGTGTGTAAAGGATACAATAGATCCACTTAACACCCCATGTGTGGGCATGTTTCCTAGTTACCAATACTCTGAGGAGGGATCAAGATAATGTAGTTCTCTCATTGAAGTGTTTGATGCAATTATGTATGAAAATGCAACTAGATGTGAAACTAGGTTTACTTCATATGGCTAAGGACTAGTGCAAGGGTTTGAATAAGCTTAGAATAATATTGGAAGGTAGTATGTAGAGAATAGGGAAAAGTGCTTGAGTTTACTTGCTTCTCTCTTATAAATGAGTACCAACCCTTCTAAATGGCCTTTTATAAGGAACCTAATAATCATGGGTTAAATGAATTCACATTAGGCTAACATGAATTAAGATAAGGATTCATGAAAATATGACCATTAAGACCAAATTTTCACTTGGAAAATAATGCCAAAAATATGATGCCCTGGGTGTCAATGCTCTTATCCAAGTTAGGCACTATTTTATAGAGGGAAGGAGACCTAGGGGGATGGATCTGGTCCTGAAAGAGATGCCTGAGTCTATAAAGGTTAAGTTTAGAAGGTTGTGGATGAATAGGAATTAGTGAAATAAATGCCTATAAGGGTTGTGAAAGTAAGTAGGAGGACCTATGGATTGGGTGTTATTAGCCACACTCAAGTAAAAAAATTTGGCATTTTACATGACTATATTTACCCCCCATTTATGCTAGTGATGAAGCAAAGAAAAATACTAGGACAAAGGGAAGCATAAATCATACCTGAACTTACCTATAAGGGAGAAGCTCATGAAGTTGTGTGATGCTAGATGTGCATACAGATAACACATTATGAAGTGTGAATCTAAAATGAAAAATATATAGTAGATCATTTCTTACTAGATATGATATATCTAAAATAAGAACATACAAAGCTAGGTAATATAAAGAGGAAGCGAAAGGAATGAATACACCTCATTGAGTATGTGAACCAATACAAAACCTATTGTGATGTTGGATTATGTTGAATGATGTAGGGTATGTGTTGAATCAAGAGTACTACACTGAATGGAGATGAGTGCTCAATTCCTTCAAAGGTGGCTCAAAAACGTAAAAGTAGTCCCTTTGGCTCCATCATTGCCAGCTAATTAAATATAATGAATCATGCATGTGCTAACCAATGTTTGGATTATATGTCTAATCCCTCTAAATAGGTGGCTCAAGAATACAAATACTAGCCCTTTGGCTCCATTATTTCCCTATGAAGTGAAGCTATGAAGTGATACCATTATAGAATAGATGTCATATGAGATGGCTCATAGAGCCCATGGATTCTCTAAAAAACTAACAATGTGGTGTGGATAGTTGAATGTATGCTGAAAACTAGGCCACTCTTGGCCATTTTTAAAGATGGAGGTTAGGCTTGTATTGAAGCCACTCTGAAACTGAATCAATATGATTATGTGAAAGCCAACTCAAGAACTCAATTACTTGGGAAGTTAAACTTGTATGAAAGTTAAACTTGAGAATGATTTGAACCACTTTTAGATGGAGTGAGGCACACAAGTACTAAGAATTCATGGGTAATAAACTAAACTTGAAAACAAAAGAAGACCAATGTGCCTTGCACTTTACCCCCAATCACTAGTGTTTAGAACATGGATTTTGATATAGAAGTTATGTCAACTACCTAATATAAAATTATAAGAGAGAGCCATCATGATACACATGATACCCCCTATATCTATATTTTCTGAGAAATTATACTGAAACTACTGATTCTAACTAATCTAGATGTGCAAAAACTATAGCTAAGCTAAAATTTTTGCCTGTTACTAGAAAACTTGGGTGTTTTCTTCCTAGACATGAGCACCAAAATGAGGAAACCCTTATGTTTGGCACTACTATACATTTTTGGTGATATTATCTTATGATAAAATTGGTTATTGATCTAGAATTGTCACTATTTTTTTAATTCTATTTTGACTAGTTTGTCCTCTAGATTCTAAACTGGGTGATCTGAATGCTATTGTTTTGACTTCTAGGAGCTTTGATCTCTATGAAAAAACTCTTATTTTTTCCCCCTCTTTTGAGGGTAGGAATGATGAACCTATAATTACTAGCCTTGGAAGAAAGAATCCTAAAAATGTGTTATGTTGTATAGATACATGATATAGTAGTGATATTTGACAAGATATCTCTAGATATAACAATGTTTGGTATCGAGAGATTATTAGATCAATAGGTGTATGCCTAGATATATTTAACAATGTGAAATTATGTGCAATGTATTGAACTAGAACTAGAAATGTTAGATGTTAGTTTTTAGTTATCAATTATTTGTTGGAGGGATGGAGTATGATGTCCATCATGACATCTAAAAAATCAAGGTAAATGCATGATATAGATCATGGTGTTGTAATCATGGACAAGTAATCAAGAAATAAGCATATAAAGAAAGAAACAATAATTATACAAGAATGGCTAAGAGGTCATACAAATAAGGGACATGGGCATATGTCACTCAAAATGGAAAATAAGTATACAAGGCATGTTCAAATGCCACATACACATACAATTTGAAACAAGCAAAGATTGTTACATAGAAGAGTACACATGAGGGACATTGGCAAATGTCTGAAGGTATGCATACATGAAAAAGAATCAAAGTACATTGGAAAATGTCCTAAGGCACATACAAGAAGTAAAATAAGAACTGGAAGAGGTGTGGGGAAAGATATTTTATGTCATAGAGGTCTAATTGTCTAAAATAAGTCATAATAATGGTGAGAAGTGGCACAAAATTTGAAATTTTGGCATATGAAATTGCCTTCATGATTCACCTTCAAAAACTACCTTTTATCTATATATGGTTAGGTATGATGGTTGGTCTTAGTAATATGGGTTATAAATAACTTCCTAAATTCATTGGATTGATCCTTGACATTACCTATTCTTGTGAACATGGAAAAATCATCTCTGGTAGTTTTAGAATAACTCATTTCCATGAACCTTATACACTTGGCATTCAAAAACTACTAAATTCCCAAAATTATCCATTTATAAGATGGCATGAAACGTTTCAAAGGTTCCCATATCATTATTTTTAATAAAAAAATCTTTAAAATGATTTCATAATTACTTTTCACCACTTTTCATAAGTGTTCACTAGGTAGCTCATTGGACTAGCTAAAAGTGAGAGCCTGTTTAGGAAAATTATAGGTTGATACATGAGATTATATTATCTTTGGGAGTTATCTCAAGTGTAAATATTCCTTCCAAGGTTTGTTTCATCTTATAATTCCTCATTTAGCTTGCACACCATTCAAAATAGTAAGAACAAGCCTTGTCTTCATTTGATCCATAAATTTCATACAAAAAAAACACATGTGTGGGATCCTCTGAGAGTCATTTAAAACTTATATGTGGTTTCATGTATATTCTCTTTGATCTGGAATCTTTAATGGTAAGCTTTCTCTAGTTAGGTCCTTATGAGGGTTTTATAAGGGTTTTGGGTGGCCTAAACTCCTAACCTTTGTTCATAAAGGTCAAACATTAAAACCCTTTATAAATTAAACTTATGGATATTAAATAACCTTATCTAACATATACAAATGGCTTATGGTCTCATGAAAAATATGGTGGGAGGTATGAGTGTCCAAAGATGACCTTCGAGTCATTTCTATGCTTCTTTTGAGGATCTGAGCACTCTTTAGGCCAAAAATGGATTCTTATGGAGTTATTTTTTCAACCATAGTATATTACACCTCTTTATATACTATATAAACACTCTCCAACACCTATAATTGATCACCAATGGCCAAAAATGGAAATGACCGCTCGTTTGGATCAAGGCTTTCCTTTTGTCAATGAGGTAGTTTGCATTTTTTAGCTGCATGACACTCTATTTTCACTTACAAAGTCTTATAATATCTTGTACACATCAATATAATTCCCATGTAAATCATTCAAGGCATTGAAATGTTTGGTTAAGCTTAGAAATTTTTAGTGACTTTGCCTTAGGTGCTAGATTTACATGTTTTATTGTTAGGCCTACCTGCAGACCTCCTTGTCTAGACCACCCTATTGGTTTTATAACCCTAAAATATGGTTTTTCATGTTCCTTCATGTTTATCAAAAAATTTCAAACCTCCTTTAATGATAAAAATGAGTACAATCCCTCCATTCTTCACTTTTCCCAGAAACTACCATTCTTGTATGTGAAAGGACTAACCTACCTCTAAGACAAAATAGAGGGTGTTACACCTACTTATATGAGAAAATTTAATAATTTTTTATCTCAAAAATTTCCTTATGACCACTTTTACTAAATTTTTTGTCAGATTCCATGGCTAAGTGGTCTAACCATCTCAATTTCATCAAAAAAGGGGTCAAAAACCCTATTTTTTGCATGTTTTTATTCAAATTTGCCTATAGGTACTACCTCCATATAATTTAAATTATCAAAATATAATAATTTTTTTATCAGATTAATTTAAAGCTTAT
Organism: Torreya grandis; assembly: GCA_037957365.1. Lineage (NCBI taxonomy): Eukaryota > Viridiplantae > Streptophyta > Pinopsida > Cupressales > Taxaceae > Torreya > Torreya grandis. The sequence goes on from JARHVA010003758.1 coordinate 447,046, forward strand.
GTATCTTTTTAATCCTTTTAAAATCTTTCGTGTTAGTGAAACCCTCCATTTATCCTTTGAAACAAGGTTTTCTTGGCTTGACTGTATGGATTTTGTTAGCTTTACTCATAATAAGATGGTATTGGAATGTTATTTTCACATTATTTTCACATAATAACCTTAATTTTATTTTATTTTACCACCATACTAGGTTTGACACCTTCCTTCCCTCTTGGAGTAGTCAAACCTACACTTGCCCTAGCTTGGAAGGATGAACCTGTTTGACTGTGTTTGTAGGTAGGGGTACTTTTGGTGAATATCCTCTTGTTTTTGGATCCTCAAAGGTACTAATATATATTTATATTATATTTAAAATATTTTATTATTCAAAACAATATATATCCTTGATCTCACAATGATGCTAACACTTACAATACTAACCTTGCTTATTTCTTGTTTTAGCTTGGCCTAACATGACTGTAGGTTACCTTGAGTCTAACCATGATTTTGATGACACATAAAAAATTTATATGATAAAAAATTCATGAAAATTTTCATCATTACATAATTGTAGTATATTTTCAATTTCTCATCCATTTATGTTCTTTTCATCTCTAATGTTAAGCACATATGCTTAAGACTGAGACACCTCATGAACCATACCTATAGATTGTTTTAAGACTTAAAAATGATATTTGTGAACCTTATCTAAATTAATCCTTGAGTCATAACATATTTTTAATTATTATCTTAAAATTAACACCTTCAAACCTTTCCAACCCCCAACTGTCCTCCAACTGTTCACAAACCCTATCTTGTATGTGTTTGTCATCTCAGGCCTATTGTAAATGGCTTTACGGTTTTGATAGAAGAAATAAAGTCACTAGAAAATTTTAAGGTATTTATAAAAATATTCCATGATATATCTAACCTTGAAACAAATTTTAGTGATCAAAACAACCATCCCATATGTTGATCCTTAGTCTCATTCTTGGATACCTATCTTAGTCCATTTAAGGGTTATAGGTCACTATAGAGAACTTTAACCTCTCCTTGGAAGTTAGTTATTGTTATAAAATAATAAATTTTCCATTTTTTTGGTGTCATTCATATTTAAAAATCCAAAATAATGATAATATTTAAAATGGTGACCTAATGCGTAATAAACTAACTGTAGGTACAGTTCTCCCTTGTTGTAAGGATAGGGTACATGCTTAATAGGTCATTATCATCAATTATACCCTTTCTCATGCTAAATTTTCTTGGAGTGACATTTTAGATCCTTTTAAGTACTTTAATATTTATTTACATGGTTTAGGAATTACCAAATGTGTTTTATGGTCCACTCTATTTGAGAATCCTATAGATGTTACAGCTAGTTTTTAGTAGGTTTCCTAACCACTTATAGGAGTTTGAACTACACTTTCCACTTACCCTTTGGCCCCCAAATTTGTCATAGTTATACTAGGTGGATAGTTATACATGTAAAAATAAATAAAAATGATGGAAACATCATATATAATATCCAATTCTAATCTATAAAAGCTATAGGATCTCTATTTTCCCCATTTGAGGATTGAGAGCCCAAAATGAAATTGACCCTTCTTAAAGTGAAAATTTACTTATATATCATCTTATATATTCATGGCATGAAAATCATAGATATTATGTAAATTTAATGCTCAAAATGGATCCTACCATGTACTTATAACTCTCTCACTTTTGTACAACTTCCATGAAATAGGTATAAACTTGATTGAAAGTGACAAGGCAACAAACAAGGTAAAGATGGGAAATTTGACTTTGAAGGGTGCTAGTTGGACCTACCACAAAATAATTAAATTAAATGGATATTAACACATGAAAATAAACCACATTATCACCACTATGAATCTCCTTATACATTTCAAAAACATAGGTCCTGCACCCAACTTTGCAAACTTCAAGAAACAAACACCATTTATGATCTCCTTCAAAAGAAATGAAAAATGAAGTGGTAAATGTTGTAAATATCATGGATATATATTTATTATATACTAAAAACATATTATCAAGACCACATAGCTCCAAGGATTTCTAATAACCAAAAATAGATGCATAAGTGTACCCCTCTTAGATGCAATTCTACAAAAGGATGCCTAGATTGTTAACAATTATTCATAAAGGAGGGAAAAAAAACACAAAATATTATTATGAAAATTAATTATATTCATATTAAAATCCAACTATAGAATCACTCTTCCCATATCTACATGTACCTTTCATACCAAGTGCTTGAAGTTGACCTTCCTTTCCATGCCAAAAGGAAAAAGAAGGAAATTCAGTTTAAAAAAAAAAAAAAAATTGAATTACCTTTGAATTTAAAAATTTTAAATGGGTTTTGGGAGGGTAAGAGCCACCTCCCACATATTTATATAAAAATTTAATCATGGGGACTATACAAGTGCCCAAAAGTGCCTAAAAATAAGGATAAAATCCCCTTTTCTAACTATAATTGCATATTTACCTATCAAAAACCTGAAATTAACATCCTATAACCTCTCCCAAATTTTAAAAATATTTTTTACAAGTTTTTTACTTTAACCATATGTACAAGTCCTCCTTTTTAGCTCAAAGTAGGCCTATAAGGTAATTTTTTGAAAATTGAACATGCTAAATTCAATTTGATGACTTAGAAAGATCCTAAATCACATTACAAACCATATTAGGGATTAAAAAAACATATTTTTTACCTTCTAAAATGTTAGAATAGGGTCAAATTTCATTGACTTGACTATTACAAAGGGCTAGACTTTGGACCAATGCTAGGGTAAGGATAAGTGAACATCTAGATCAAAATAAAACCCCTATAGGACATGTATAAGCTTATATAAAGTTTATAAATGTAAGGGTTGACTCAAATTTTACCAAAGGTCATATTTGGTCAACACTTTTGGAAAATTCTAGGGGAAACATTCTTATCTATGTTAGAAGCTAGTAGCCTTATCCAACCAAAGGCCAATGGAGTCATTGGATTCTTGAAGATGAATAAAAATTACATGACAAACAAAACATGAAGAAAATATAACAACACCAAGTAAAGACAACACAAAATAAGACAAGGACAAACCCACACTTCTACATAATAACTTAAGGAAAACAAAACAAATGAAAGTAAACTAATATGTACATCTAACCTGATACATTTTCCCCCTCCTAGATAAAATAGGAAATTTCTTAGGTATCCTTTATGGCAAGAAACTTCATAATTATAACGAAGTATTTTGTAGAAGTGAAGACTTGGTGACTCACCCTTCTTATTTTCCATCCTAATTGGCATGTATTCCAATGCATCAAGTTCAAACATCTTTTCTACCTCCATTTATTCATATTGCTCTTTGGGACATGTTCCTTCATATAGGTGTAGTCTATCAATGGATCAATGGCTAAAATCTCATCACTATAGGGCCCATTTATATCATGGCCCTCTTTATATGCATCATGGGTAAACTCATTCTTTTATATCTCTTTGATAAGCTTGTCTAACTGATATCTTGCTTCATCATGGCTTTCTTGAGGGAGGGTGGCTAGTGTGGTGTTTTATCTGAGATATAAGTTTTCTAGTTCATCCCAAAAATCATCACTTTCTTTTTTAAAATATCCCTCTTTCATGTCTTTATCACACTGATCCAAGTGGATCCATGTACCGTTCTATTTTTAAAAAGTCTTCAAATTCTATTCAAATTATTTTGACATTATAGTACTCGTCGAGATCTTTCTAGCACTTTTTGCAGTTCAAGAAATGGAGTCCTGATGCTCAAGATATGGCTAGTTGAAGAAATCTTGCGATAGCAAGTGTCAAAAGTGACGTGGCACTATTGAAAACATGCCAAGTGGACCAATAGCCACTTGGCACGTGGCAAGATGATTCAGTGAAAAAAAATGTTGGTTTGTTGTTTTTATTCACATATTATTTGAAATTTTCAAACCTTGAAACAAAGGCACCAAGAAAACTACCGCATCACCCATCCCACTAAACATGCTTTGACCAAGCTTAATCAGTGGCCTAAATGGGTGCCATTGTCTTAGGCATTTGAAGAGGGGTCAAACATTTCTATTTAAGGTTTTGGAAATTGAATTCCCAGCAAATGTGGGACTAAACCAAGTCCATAGGTGCCAAAAAAGGAGGGAATTCATTTCAAATTTCGTGCTAAGTGCACCCTTCCTCATGCCAAGGTGCCTAGAAAGGTGGGAAGAGATTTTGAGCTTCTGAATTGTCATCTAAAATATTAATGACTTGACCACTTCAGCCATGGGGGATAGTGCTATAAAAGGGACTAATTTATACTTGAATAGACACGAAAAGCAGACTGTGTAAAGAGATGTAAGAAGGTTAGAGACTTGTTACTACTTTGTATAGCCTTAGGCAATTATTTTTATGTCTGAGAGATATTTTTGTAGGCAAACAAAGGTCAGAGAAGGTGAATTGAAGACTTGTATTGATTTTGGAAGCCATTTGTTGCACAAATTAATGAGAAAGGTCCTCACTTTGAACAAACCTAGAGACGTAGGCTATTGAAGCCAAACTTCGTTATCAATTTGTTGGTGAATTCTTTGAATTTTCTCTAATTTTTATTTAGTTCTGATCTTTATTTTATATCTAGTTTTAATTTCTTTATATAAAATTAAGCAAAAAAGTGAGAAATTGAAGGATCTCTTAAATGTGAATAAGTGATTTTTGAATATACTACACTTATATTTTTAGTTTACAGATCAAATTTTTGGTATAAGAGCGGTTGTTATTTAACAGTGATTACTAGTGTATGTTGACAAGGTATAAATCCCAAAAGGGTGAAGGAAAACTAATTGAGTATAATCTAGAGATTGGTTTAAGGCGTGCTTCAAGGATGGCTAAAGAAGAGGTGGAATCTGAACAAGCTTTCCATCGAGCCTTCATGGACATGAGAAGCATGGTTAAGGAACTATACCATGACAAACAAAGGAAATCTGAGAATGAAAAAGAAGGTGATTCACAAGAATCAAAAGGTAAAGAAACCAAAAAAACTTCTCCATTAGATGATGGTAAAAATATTGTGGAATCTCTCCCTTCACTAAAATTGGATATTATGTTTGAATTAACAATGTTTAATGTTGAAGTTAATGCCAAAAAGTTGGATAATTAGGTCAAGTAGATTGAAGTTTATTACAGGGTCCAAAATATTGTAGGGGATGAGTCAAAAATTCATTTGGCTACTCTTCATATGGGATGCATATCTCTCATCTGGTGGGAGAGTAAGTTGAAGGAAACCAAGCTTCAAAAAGGTAACTTGATTTCTACTTTGAATGAATTTATTGAAGAACTCAAAAAGCAATTCTATCCTTTAGGGTATATGCAAAAAGCCATGATGGATTGGAAAATTTTTAGATAAGGAAAAGGCTAAAGTGTTCAAGATTATACACAAGATTTTAGTAAAAAATCTTTAATTTTGAATGTTCCTCTATACACACAAGAAACACTGCTAAAATATATAGGTGGGTTGCATAGTTACTTAAGACATATGATTCTTATGTTCAATCCCACTAATTTAGATGCAGTATGTGTTCAAGCCACTCATTTAGAGGCTAGAGGAAAGAAATAAAAAGAATATTTTCCTAAAGTAAAAAGTAAACAATCTAATGTTAAGCAATCCAAAGGGGAAAGTTCATCAATAAAGGGTAAACAAAAATCCACTTATACTATTAAAAAAGAAGGAAAACCATTTTGTAATCATTGTAAGAAAAATCATGATGAGTCTAAGTGTTGGAAATTACATCTTGAGTTAAGGCCTAAGAGGTATCAAAAGAAATAAAAAAAGGCTAATGCTATGGTTCGGGACTTAGGTTCAGATTCAGGTGATGAAACTAAGATTACAGCTATGGGATTATGTAATGATTTTTCTCTTTCAGTTTCTAGCAATAATGTTGCATCTTCTTCTAAATAGAATTATGTGCATGTTGATAAGAAAATAGATGAATTATTCCACATTTGAGTTGTTTCAAAGCATACTAAGATTGACACTCTATTTGATAGTGTTTCACAAGCAAATTTAATTTCTGAAGAGGTTGTTAAGAAGCTAGGATTACAAACCAATCCCCATCCGAAGCCTTATCCACTAGGTTGGGTGTGTGACAATGCAAAGTTACAAGTCTCACAAACTTGTAGACTAAGATTTTCCATCACATCTAAGTTCGTAGATGAGGTTGAGTTGGATGTTGTTCCATTGGACATATTTGGGATTGTTTTGGGAGGCCCATATCTATATGATAGAAAAGTAATCTTCTATAGAGAGGAGAATAAGTACTTTATTGTTAAGGATGGCATTGAATATATAGTTAGAGCACATCACATTAGAACAAGTCTTTCCTTGGTTATAGTAGGGCAAATGAAAAGACTAGTTAATTCAAGCAAGACTTTTTTTCTGATGTTAATTAAGTCTAAGGATAAAGAATATTCTCAAGCTTTGGAAAAGTGTGATCTGAGACACAAAAATGAACTAGTTGAAATCATTTCTACTTACGATGATGTATTTTAGGATCCTAAGGGCTTATCCCCTAAAATGGGAGTTCAACATGAAATTCAGCTTCTGCAGGATTCTCCTCTCCCTAACATTGGCATGTACAGGTTATTAGTGGGGGAAAATGAGGAAATCAAAAAATAGGCAATGGATCTATTGGATAGAGGTGTTATTCATCCAAGTTCATCTCCTGTTGGTTCACCAATTATTTTGGTGCCAAAGAAAGATGGAACTTGGTGAATGTGTGTTGATTTTCATGCCTTAAACAAAATTACTATTAAGAATCATTACCCTCTTCCTCATATTGATGATTTGTTGGATCAATTAAAACATGTTATTTATTTCACTAAGTTAGATTTGAGAAGTGGATATCATCAAGTAAGAATTAATGAAGGTGATGTTTGGAAAACCACCTTCAAAACAAAATAGGGATTGTTTGAATGGCTTGTTATGCCTTTTGGGTTGTGTAATGCCCCAGCTACATTCATGAGATTGATGAATGGTGTTTTTAGATAGTTACTTGATGATTTTGTTATAGTTTACTTAGATGATATATTTATTTTTAGCAATTCATGGGTAGAGCATGTGATCCACATTAATAAAGTCATGGATGCATTATGAAGGGAAAAACTTTTTCTAAAAATGTCAAAATGTGAATTTTGCAAGACCTCTTTGATATACTTGGGTTACATTATAGGACATGGTAAATTGAAAATTGATCCTGCAAAAGTGACAATCATTGTTAATTGGCCTACACCAACTAACACAACTGAGGTTAGAAGTTTTCTTAGTGCCGTATAGTTTTGGAGAAAGTTTATTGCTCAATTTTCATATATTGCATCACCTTTGCATTCTTTGACAAGTGTGAAACAGGTCTTTTAGTGGGGAGGCAAACATCAAAAAGCCTTCAACACTTTGAAAGAAAAGATAAGTACTGCTTCAGTCTTGGCACTTCTTGATATACAATAACCTTTTGAGATCAAGATGGATGCAAGTGAGTATGTTATGGGAGCTATTTTAATGCAAGGTAAGAAACCAATTTGTTATCATTCTAAAACCTTTACAAGTGTAGTAATAAACTATCCAACTTACGATAAGGAATTGTATGCATTGGTTCAAAGTATTAAAAAATGGAAACATTACTTAATAGGAAAAGAAATAATAATACATATAGATCATCAGCCCTTACACTATCTCCAATCACAAACTAAGCTACAATAGTCTAGACATTTTCATTAGATGGGTTTCTTACAACAATTTCATCTTATGATCAAGTATAAAAAAGGAATTCAGAATAAGGTTGTAGATATGCTATCTAGGCCTCTTATGGTTATTGCATCTATTCTTTTACAACATGGTTCTTTGTCTCATGAAAGTTATAAATAACAATATGTGAATGATCTTGATTTTCAAGATGTTTATAAAGACTTGATGAGTAGTAGACAAGTAGAAGAATTGGACTATCATGTACACAATGATCTTTTGTATCATTTGGGTAAACTATGTATTCCTCAAAATGAGAGGGTGCACATGATTAGAGAAGCACATACTTCTCTTATTTTTGGTCATTTTGGAGTTGATAAAATGGTTTCACATTTGAAGATGTATTATTATTGGCCTCATATGTAGGAAAATGTTGCAAAATATATCAAGGGATGTATTCTTTGTGCCACAAGCAAACCTAGTAACATGAAACTAGGACTTTACACTCCTCTGCCTGTTCTTACTCGCCCATGGGAAAGTATCTCCATGGATTTCTTGGGGGGTTTGCCTATGACACAAAGAAAACATGACTATTTATATGTGGTTGTGGATAGATTTAGCAAGATGTGTGTTTTGATTCTTTGCACTAAGCAAATTACTGGGGAAGGTACTGCACACTTATTCTTTGAATATGTATGGGTTTATTTTCAATTGCCTACTTCAATTATTTTTGATCAAGATTCTTGATTTACTAGGGAGTTTTATTCAACTTTGTGGGGACTAATGGACAGTAAATTAAAAGAGAGCACTGCATTTCATCCACAAACTGACGGACAAATAGAGGTTGTGAATCATACTGTGGTACATTTGCTTAGGGGTTATAGCAATAAACATCCAAAGTTATGGGATGAACAATTGTGTTACATACAACATGCATATAACCAAGCATTTGATTCTTCTACTATGAAATCTCCATTTGAAATTTGTTATGGATACTTGCCTAAATATCCTCTAGATGTTTGCTATGGACAAGATACAACTGTTGGTGAACCAAAAGAAGCCATTCGAGCCAAGAAGTTCATTGAACATATACAACTCATTCATTAGACTTTTCATACTCAATTGGAGAAAATTCAATCCAAGTACAAAGCTAGGCATGACAAACATCGTATTGATCACCAATTTTTTTTAGGTGATATGGTATGTATTCACATTAGTAAGGAAATACTGACAGGTGAAGGTAAAAAGTTGAAACCAATCCGGTATGGTCCATTTCAGACAATGGAAAAAATTGGCACAAATGCTTTCCAATTAGATTTACCATCTTACATGTAGATTTATTCAGCTGTAAATGTGGAAAATTTTAAATTGTATGAGCCTCCAATGATAATTGATCATGATGAAAGTGTATCCATTCCTTGTGTTGATGATTTTTCTCCTAAATATCTAATAAAATTATAGGAAGATACTATAATTGATAGGAATATGTGGACTTCGTGAAGAGGTAATGTTGAATATCTTTGTTTTGGTCTCAAAGGGATGCACCCAAGCAAGGCCAGATGGATGAAAGTCGAAAAGGTGAGGGAAAAATACCCTCACCCCATTACCAATTAATTTCAACTTTTTGAGGTCCAAAAGTTCCCAGTGGGGAGGAATGATCTAGGTGGATCCATGTACCATTCTATTTTAAAAAAGTCTTCAAATTCTATTCAAATCATTTTCACATTGTAGTACTCATTGAGATCATTTTAGCACTTTTTGCGATTCGAAAAATGCAGTCCTGATGCTCAAGATATGGCTAGTTGAAGAAATCTTGCGATAGCAAGTGTCAAAAGTGATGTGGCACTATTGAAAACATTCCAAGTGGAGCAATAAACACTTGACACATGGCAAGATAATTCAATGCAAAAAAAATGTTGGTTTTCTTTTTAATTCACATATTATTTGAAATTTTCAAACCTTGAAACAAAGGTACCAAGAAAACTACCACATCACCCATCCCACTAAACATGCCTTGACCAAGCTTAATCAGTAGCCTAAATGGGTGCCATTATCTTAGGTATTTGAAGAGGGGTCAAAATTTTCTATTTAAGTTTTTGAAAACTGAATTCCCAACAAATGTGGGACTAAACCAAGTCCATAGGTGCCAAAAAAGTAGGGAATTCATTTCATATTTCATGTTGAGTGCACCCTTCCTCATGCCAAGGTGCCTAGAAAGGTGGGAGGAGGTTTTGAACTCCTAACCTATCATCTAAAATAATAATGCCTTGACCACTTCAGCCATAGGGGTCGAAGTGTTATAAAAGGGACTAATTTATACTTGAATAGACATGAAAAGTAGACTATGTAAACAGATTTAAGAAGGTTAGAGACTTGTTATTGCTTTGTACGGTCTTGGGCCATTATTTTCAGGTCTGAGAGATATTTTTATAGGAAAACAAAGGTAATAGAAGGTGAATTGAAGACTTGTATTTATTTTGGAAGCCATTTGTTGCACAAAATTAATGAGAATGGTCCTCACTTCGAACAGACTTGGAGACATAGGCTATTGAAGCTGAACTCCATTATCAATTTGCTAGAAAATTCTTTGAATTTTCTCTGATTTTTATTTAGTTTTGATCTTCATTTTATATCTAGTTTTAATTTATTTATACAAAATTAAGAAAAAAAAGTGAGAAATTAAAGGATATCTTAAATGTGAACAAGTGATTTTCAAATATACTACACTTATATTTTCAGTTTACATATCACACACCAACCTGATTCCTCTCCTTCTTGTTCAAAAATAAGAGTCTCTAGCTACTCAAAACCATGCTCTTAAACTTCATCCAACTCATTTCCCATGGTTTGGTCACTATCTTCATTAAATCAAAATTAAAATCCATCAAACAATTTGAAGAAAGCTTACCATTATTGTATTCTTCATCATCACCTAATATGGATTGTTCACTATCTTTATCATGACCAAGAAGAAGTTCATTAAGTAGTGATAATGAAGCTTCATCATGTCTACAAATCTCTATACCTACTATCTTCTTTCCACTTAGATTATCTTATTCACCTTTGAAATCATAAATTTTATCTTGCACCTCACACAAGACATTTTCTCTTTTCTCCAAGGAGAGGGTGGGAGGGGAAGAAACATCCTTGGTTAGGTTAAAAGATAATGGGCATTTTTATGCTTTTCTTTCCATCTTGCAATCACCATAACAATGCTTGGAAAAATTCCATCACTTTAACCTATTTAAGATTGAGGATTAGGATAATGACTTACCAAAATATCATTTCTATCCATAAGAGTCTCATCAATCTATTCATTCTTCTCCTCTTTAGGTTGTGTTTACATTTTAATAACATCCTTCCAACATGTAAAACCAATAGGCATAGATTTTTCTCTATATTATTCTTCAAAAGTTTGTGCTAATTCATGATGAGAACTCCTCCAACTTGTAATATTGACATCATGTGTCTCCTCTTGATGATAGGTATAAACTTCATTCACTTTCTCAAGGCCTTGTGCTAGTTCATGATAGACATTTCTCCAACATGGAATCTTGGCATCTGATTAAAGGGCTTGAGGAAGTTGAGGGAGACTAGGAATAGTTTACACATGCATATGAATTATTTTAAGATGAATGTGTTGATTTCTAAAGGAAATGGGATGGCTTTCTTCCAAGGAGGGCTCACAATCTAGGAATTTGGAGTAGTTAGTTTCCATATAAGGTTGACCCAATATATTTTAGTGTTGAAGTGCTAAGTGCAAAGGATTGATAGTCTAATTAGTTTATTTTGGCATATGAGAGGATGTATTAGATGGGATAAAAGGTTAGATCATTTTATTTTGATGAAAAAGTGTTATTTGATAAAAAAGGATTTGGTGTACAAGGTGAGGGTTTATTTTATATGGGATAAGGTTGTCTTGGGATGGAAGAATGTATACAAGACTGACTACCTTGAGTGGGTTGACTTATCTATCTTATTAGTTTCTCTTTCATGGATTGCATGACTTAATCTTGCCTAAAAAATCATTCTTACTTTTACATAAGCTCTTGATAATACCTATTTTGATCATTCAACCTCTCTATCCCCAACATTTTATTCTCAAACTCCAACAGTATCTCCCTATCACTCTTAGATTTACTAGGAGAAGGACAATTAGGAGGGCTACTTGAAGTGATTCCATAAACAACATGAGATTGATAAAAACTATATGAAGGGACACAAGGTCCATACTATTCAATAGTATATTTATACATACCAAAAATAGATTTTTTTTAATGCACTAGGGCTACTTGAACATCTGATTCAAGTTAGAGTTGCCATTGGTGTTGATTGGAATGCTCCAAAAGGTTGATTGGTTGAAGAACACACCAATAATTCTCTAACTCTTTATACAAATAACCCCACTGGGCATGCCAAAAACTATTAACACTTGGATTTTTACCCCTGAGGATATGCCTAAATCTCCTCATCCAAGTGGCACCATGGAAACATTTCTCTTGCTATGGGTGACAATGTTGAGAAATGAATCTCTAGATTAGGGGATATCTCCCCTTAATGCACTCTTTGAAGCTCTGCTATACCTTAAAAAATTAGATGACAAGTGATTAGAAAAGGAAACTATTTAAACCAAATATGGTGATGCACTAGTATGTATCATACCCATACTTTATTGAAACCACTACTTAAAGACAAAAAAGGTGTTTTCTTACATAAGACTCACAACTTAAGAACCATTATTACATCAATGTTTCATATGTTAGATTCAAGAAGGTATGTGATTCTTAGGAAGGGGATGAATGATTCCAAAGAGGGATACAATAATGAACCACTTATAAGATATCTCTACACTTAGAAAATAACTCTAGTAAAGACTATAAATAATCTCCTTTCTGTAAATTGGTAGACCATCAAGAGTACAAGCTAGAAAGGATAATCTTTCACTAAAATAGACCAACAAGATTCAATTCATCACTCAATATAAAAAATATGAGTCAAAAAAACACTTTTATATTTATTCAAGTGTTATTCAAGTACAAATTTGGCTAGGGTTTCCCCATCAACCAATGGAGGATGCTCAAATGAGCCAAGAGAATGCATATTTATAGCTTTAAGAGTAAGAACAAGCAAAGGAAGTCCAAGGGTCATTTGGACATGTGTCACCTTAAGATAATTAATTAAATTTACATGTGGAATATGTGTGTGGTAATATATTCCATTTCATATAAGTCTAATTTTCCAAAACAATTCATAATAATGGTGAGAAGTGGCACAAAACCATGAATTCTAGCATAAGAGACTGCCTTCATGATTCACCTTCCAAAACTACCTTTTCTCTACATATGATCAGGTATGATGGTTGGTATGATAAATATGGGTTATAATCAAGTTCCCACATGCATTATATTTCTCCTTAACCATCCCTATTATTATGGACATGAAAAAATCATATTTGGAAGTTTTAGAATAACTCTTTTCCATGCACCTTATACACTTGGCATTCAAAATATCCCAAAATTCCTAACTGGGTCCATTTAAAATATGTAATGACACTTTTGAAATATTTCCACAACATTAATTTCAATAAAAACCCTTTAAAAGGCTTCCCTAATTGTGTTTCACTTCTTTCCACAAGTGTTCACTCACTCACTCACTGGACTGGCTAAAAGTGAGAGCCTATTTGGGACACTTATGATTTTATCCATGAGATGATATGAATTTTGGGAGTTATCTCAAGTGTAAATATTCTTTCCAAAGTTTTTTTCACCTAGTAGCTCTTCCTATAGCTTATACATCATTCAAAATAGTCAAAACAAGCCTTATTTTCCCTTCATCCATACAATTCCATAAAAACAAAACATAGGTGTGGGATCCTCTAAGAGTCATCTACAAATTATAGGTGGTTTCATGGCCATTACCTTTCATCTAGATGATCTAATGGAAAGCTTTCTCTAGTCAAGTCCTTGTGAGGGTTTTACAAGGGTTTTAAGTGGCCTAAACTCTTAACCTTTGTTCATAAAGGTAAAAAATTAAAAAAAATTCTATATGCCACTCTGGGATTTTCAAATATCCTCCCTAAAATATCTAAATGTCTTAGTTTCTCATGAAAAATATGGTGGGAGGTATGAGTGTCCAAAGTTGACCTTAAATTCATTTCTATGCTTCTTATGAGGGTTTGAGCACTCTTCAAGAAAAAAATGGGACCTTATGAATTTCTTTTTCCAGCCATAGGTTATAAAATCTCTGTCTCTACTTCATAAACTCTCTCCAACACCTTTAATTGATCACCAAAGTCCAAAAACGGAAATGACCCCTGGTTTGGAACAAGGCTTTCCTCTTGTTAATGAGATAGTTTGAATTTCTTAGCTACATGTCCCTCTATTTTCACTTACCAAGTATTATAATAGATTTTACACATCATCCTCACTACCATGGAAATCAATCAAGGCACTGGAATATTTGGTTAAGCTTTCAACTTGAAGTGACTTTGCCATAGGTGTTAGATTTAAATGCTTTATTATTAGGGCTACCTATAGACCTCCTTATCTATACCACCCTATTAGAATTAAAACCCTAAAATCTGGTTTTTAATGTTTTTTCATGTGTTACCAAAATTTATAAACCTCACTGACTGATAAAAATGAGTATAAGCCCTTCATTCTTCACTTTTCCCAAAAACTACCATTCTTATACATGAAAGGACTGATCTACATCTGAGACAAAAAAAAGGGTATTAGACATACTTGGTTGTTAAAATTTAATATTTTTTTAGCTAAAAAGGTTATTTATTACCACTTTTAATGAAGGGTTTTGTCATATTCCATGCCTAGGTGGTTTAACCATCTCAATTTCCTCAAAAAGGGGTCAAAACCCCTATTTTCTTCATGTTTTAATTCAAATTTTCCTATAGATTATACCTCCATGCAATTTACATGCTAAAATTATAATACATTATTTTTATCATCTTCATTTAAATATTATGTTTTAATCCTTTGAAAATATTTCATGTTAGTGAAACCCTCCATTTACCTTTTGAAACAAGGTTTTCTTGGCTTAGTTGTACGGACTGTGTCAACTTTGCTCATAATCAGATGGTATTTAAATGTCATTTTAACATTATTTGAATATAATAAAATTAATTTTATGTTAATTTAACACCCTAGTATGCTTTATACCTTTCTTATCTCTTGGAGTAGTCAAACCTACACTTGCCTAAGCTTGGAAGGATGAACCTATTTGACTGTGTTTGTAGGTATGGGTAATGTTGGTGAATATCCTCTTATCTATGGAAATTCAAAGGAAATAATATATATTTTTATTCTCATTATAATATTTTAATATTAAAAACAATATCTATCCTTTATATCACAATGATGCTAACACTTACAATATTAACCCTGCTCATTTCCTATTTTGGCTTGGCCTAACTTGACTGCAGGTTACCTTGGGTCTAACCATGCATTTTATGACACAAAATATATATTATATGATGGTATAAAATTAATTAAAATTTTCATCATTCCATTCTCCTATTATAGGTTCACTTTCTCATTCATTTATGTTCTTTTCATCTCTAAGGTCAAGCACATATGCTTAAGACTGAGACACCTCGTAAACCCTACCTATAGATTCCTTTAAGATATAAAAATGATGTTTGTGGAAATTATCTCAATTATTAATTGAGTCATAAAACATTTTTAATTATTATCTTCAAAATTAACACCTTCAAACCTTGTTAACCCCCAGTTTTCCTCCAACTATTCACAAACCTTATCTTCACTATGTTTATCATCTCAGGTCTATTGTAGATAGTTTTAGGCTTTTGATAGGAGAAATAAGGTCACTATAACATTTTAAGGTATTTATAAAAATATTCATTGATATCTCTAACCTTGAAACCAATTTTAGTGATCAAAATAACCATCCCATACCTTGATACTTAATATCATTCTAGGATCCCTGTCTAAGTCCGTACAGGGGCTGTAGGTCACTATAGGGAAATTTTACCTCTCATTGGAAGTTATCTCTTGTTAAAAAATTAAAAAAAAAAATCTAATTAATTTTTTTCATTCATATTTAAAACCCAAAAACAATTATAATATTTAAAAGGGTGGTCTAATGCTTAAGAAACTAACTGTATGTGTAATTCTCACTTGTATGGATAGGGTACATGCCTAATAGGTCATTATCATCAATTATACCCTTTATAATGACAAATTTTATTTGAGTGAACTTTTGGATCCTTTTGATAGTTTCTTATTGTTTTACATGGTTTATGACTTACCAAATTTATTGTATGGTCCACTCTCTTTGAGAATCATGTAGATGTTACTTCTACTTTTTAGTAGGTTTCTTAACCACTTGTAAGAGTTTGAAGTACACTTTCCACTTATCCTTTAGCCCCAAAATTTGGCATAGTTATACTAGGTGAATAGGGATTAAATTCTACATCAAGAAAGACTATTTATACCTCATCTATCATATCCAATACTAATCTACAAAAGCTATAAGATCTTTATTTTCCCCATTTGAGGAATAAGAACCCAAAATGGAATTGATGCTTCTTGAAGTGAAAACTTGCTTTTATATCATATTAATTCTTCATGGTATGATAATATTGGATATTAGGGAAATTTAAGGCTCAAAATGGATCCCACCATGTAGTTACAACTCTATCACTTCTATACAACTTCCATGAAATAGGCACAAGCTTGATTCAAAGTGACAAGGTATCAAACAACGTAAAGATGGGCAATTTGACTTTAGAAGGGTGATAATTTGACCTCTCACAAGATTAATAAATTAAAATGATATTCATGCATGAACCTAAAGCACATTATCACCACCATGAAGCTCTTTGGACATTGGAATAGCACAGGTTCTGCACCCAACTTTGTAAACTTCAAGAAATAAGTACCATTTGTGATCTCCTTCAAAAGAAATGAAGAATGAAGTGTTCAATTTTTAAAACATCATGTAAAGTTACTTATTCTAGACTAAAAACATCCTATCAAGACCAAATATCTCTAAGGATTTTTGAAAACTAAAAATAGATGCATAAGTGTACCCTTTTGGATGTAATTCTAGAAAAGGCTATCTGAATTGTTAACAATTGTTCATAAAGGAAGAGGAAAAAAACACAAAATATTTTTATTAAAATTAAGTATATTTATATTATAATCCACTTGTATAATCACTCCTCCCAAATCTACTTATACCATCTGTACCAAGTGCTTGAATTTGACCTTCCTTTGCATGCCGAGAGGAAAAGGAGGGAAATTGAGTTGAAAAAGCATATTTTTTCATTATCCTTTAAGTTCAAACATGTAAATGGTTTTGGGTAGGGTAAGAGACACCCCGAACCATTTTATCTAAGAAACTAATAATGGGGATCATGTAATTGCCCAAGAGGGCCCAGAAACAAGGAAAAACTCTCTTTTTATAACTATAACTATATATTAAACTATTAAAAACTTTAAAATAACATCCTCTAACCTCTCTCACATTGGATATATCTTATTGACAAGTTCCTAACTTTATCCATCCATACAAGTCCTCTTTTTTATCTCAATGTGGGACCATAAGGTAATTTTTGCATATTGAACATGATAAATGCAATTTTATGACTTAGAAAGATCATAAATCACATTAAAAACCATATTAGGGATAAAAAAACATATTCTAATAATTTTACCAAGTTTTACCCTATTTGACTTGTGTTAAATTTCATTGACTTGACTAGTACAAAGGCCTAGACTTTGGACCAAGGCTAGGCAAGGATAAGTGAACATCTAGATCGAAATGAGACCCATATAGGACATAGATAAAATTATATAATGTATATATATGTAGGGATTGAATCAAATTTGAACAAAGGTCAAATTTGGTCAACATTTATATTTTGAAAATATTTTGTATTATTTTTGTGCTTTGATATAAGTTATATACAAGAGAAACTATAAAAAATGATACAAATTGATGAGTTTTGGGTAAGATCCCCTATCATGGTGTCTTCTATTAAATAAATGAATAATGGGTGATCATGAGAATGATTAAATACCTAAGATCATGAAGCCTTGAAATCTATGTACATTTTAACTACTCTAAAATCTCTAATGTGGAAACTGAATGTGGGGTCCCCCTGTAGCTTTGAGAAGTGGATGCAACTGTAGGGCTCTTAGGGACCCATATGGAAGAAGGAGAATATTTTTTAACATGTGATTTATGTGTAGACACATGAGATCTCAATGAAATTACTTTGGGTGTGAATACTGTATCTAGAAGCTCTCTAGAATCTCAAAGATGTGGAGGAGTGTGAACCTTTTGTATTGGCAATAGATGCATCAACTATGTCTAAATTTGTATTTGAGAAAGAAATATAAATATTTGGGAAACTAAAATTAGTGACTAAAAAGTAGATGACTCTAAAGTGAGGAATGGTAACTCATATAAAACTCTACCAACTATAATAACCTGATTAGAATGAATGGATTTCATGCATCTATGACTTGTAGAAGGTACTACTCAAATTTTTTGAATCCATGGATGACCAAGTAACATATCAAAAACTCTTGCACTGGGAACTATGATGAAATATGTGGTCACATGTGTGGGACCAAATTGTAGAATAAGTTTAATCTTACCCAATAAACTCTATATATGCCCATTGAAGACACTGATAACTATATTTATGGGAGTAATATCCTACTTTGAATAACCCAACTACTTCAATAATTTAATGGTGGACATGTTGATACTAGAACCATTATCGATGAGAACACTATGAATGGGATGATTATTAATATGTACTCTAATAAAAAGTGCATTATAATCTACATTATCCTCCAAAATATCCTAATATAATAAGGATATCAAAGGTCTAGTTGGAACTATGGACTCATACACACCTATCATACCACTCAAAGGTTGTGACTCAACCAAAGGTACCTAGTATGTAGTTGGTGGAGGATGTACATGGTATGTATGGTAAACACCTGATGTGTCCCCTTTCTCTTATTTAGAGTGATATGGAAATTTATCTAAGAAGATTTCAAAGATTTATCCTATGCTAGATTTACTTATGGAGGCTCAACATAAGTGCCAAGAATAAGTAGGTTGTCATCTATCACGTCTTATATATTATATCTCAAACTAATGCATCTATTTGTAGTGTGGCCTGGTTCCCTACGAAAATCACAAAATTCTTATTGATCATATCCATGTGGAAGAGGATTTGATAGGTTAACTTCTTAAATAGGAGGAAGAGTAATGATTTTATATTATAATAACCGCTATAAAAATCTGGTTAGAGAAACTGGTAGATTAGTAAATAAACATTGAACAGGTGTTGATAAAACCAAATGTTGAGTGGGCTCTTAATCTGCATTGACTATTGGTTGATTAAAAATCTTATTATCATTAACTTTGACCTTGTATGGGACTTTTTTATTAATCTTTTTTTGTGTGTTTGAGATACTTGAGTACTTAAGTTTTCCCATTGAAATAAGCTTGACTTATCTTTCCTTTAGTGTATGACATAATTAAGTGAAGAGAATATTTTGAACATAATAGATTCTATTGGACATACTCATTGATGTCTAAAAAATTATCATTGATGTAAAAGGTATCATGTGATATCATGCATTAATGATAAAGGTGTTGAGTTAAATAGATATTAATGACTTATGTGTGTACTTTGAATGCATTTGCTCACATGGTTATCTTGACAAGATATGGCAGCATCTAAAGGAAATTATAAAACTATGATAGTCAGATTTGTGTCTATTCTTTGTGGTTCAAGTTCTAGGTCATAAGGATGAATAGACCAAATGTTACAAATTCATAAAGTTATTCCTCAGTTAAAATAATACTACGCTTCCATAGTAGATTTTTCACCTTTGTATTTGTTAGGGGAACTCTTTCAAAAATATTGGTAAAGAAAATTCTTTTAGAAATATTGGTAATGATAATTGTCTCAGATAAAAAGCCCATAGAATATAAGGGAATTCTTTTAGGAAAATGTTAATGGTAATTCTTTTGGAGAAAATGGTTTGGTGATTTCTTTTGGTAAAATTGGCTAAGTCTTTATTTGAAAAATTTGAAGGGTAAGTGGACCATTCAAAAGTTCTGAAGGGATCCTTGCAAAAATTTTGAAGGGTACTTTGCAAATTTTTTGAAGGGAAAGTGGAACATTCAAAAGTTTCAAAGGGATAATTTAAAAAATAACAAAGGGTAAGTGGACCATTCAAATCTTCCAAAGGGATCTTTTCAAAAATTTGAAGGGTACTTTTCAAAAGTTCCAAAGGCCATGTGACCCAAACAATGTTTCTAAAAGGACATTTTGAGAAGTCTCAAAAGGTACTTTATAAAATGTCAAAAGAAATAGACACTTGGTATTTTTTTAGGGAAATTGTATTCAAACCCCTTAAATGAAAAGGACACAAACAAAAATCTTGAAGGATAATTTGTCTAAGGCAAGTAGAAATTTACAAAATCTCAAGGGTCACTTACATAAATAGCCTACAACAATTTGTATAAATCGTAGTTCGAATGAAGAAAGGACATTTGTATAGTTTCTAAAGGACACTTCTAAAGGATACAAGACACTTGAAATTTTTTCAAAGGACACTTCCAAAAGAGAAAAGGACACTTTCAAAGTTCTTAAAGATAATTTTCAAAATCTTGAAGGGTAGTTTGAATGAAGAGAAAGGACATTTGAATTTTTTTTGAAAGACATAAAACACTTCCACAAGTGTCAAAGGAGAATTATGTATGACATAAGGCCATTTCAAAGAAGCCAAAATGTTTTCATGACAAAATTTTGAAAGGCATATAGGCAAAGATAAATATTGATCATGTCTAAGATAATCGAAAGGAGAAAAAACAAGACATGAATGTTGAAGAAAATAAGATGAAGTGAACATGCAAAAAGTTTAAAAACCAAGACAATATAAAGATCATGCATCTTTAAGATATTGAATGGAACATAGAGCTTGAATGGAAATATTGATGGACATGTTTCAAAGTTGGATTGAAGAATAAATGAACAACCATTAAAGTGAGCTAGTTACAATAATCTAGTGAGATGATTGGAGGATATAAGTAGAAATAGTTGAATTGAATCGATTCTTCTAATTTTGTGAGTGTGGAGATTGATATGACTAGGATAGAATTCAAAGAGGCTCAGATAATGGAAGTCGTATAGTAATTTTCATGGAATGAGAAGAGACAAGAAATGAATACAAAATGTATAAAGAAAAGAGACTCATATAAGTTTTAATTGATACAAAATTCTAAAGAGATGAAGAGAAGGAAAAACAAATAGTTACTTCATTTTAGGAATGAGAGGAGTTAAGATATAAGTGTAGTAATATGATAATTGTGAAAGTATGAATAATTAATGGTCAAATTGGAGAATATCAAGGTGTTAAATAAATAAATTTAGACATAGAGAAAGGGTGTAAGAAGAGTGAAGGACACATAAAAATGTGTTGAAGGAGAAACTAGTAGTTGTAGATTATAATTGCAATAAAGAATATAGACTTCAATTCTTTTATGAATATAATTCATTAACTTGAATTGTAATTCAAGTATCTAATTGATTGGTGCCTTTAGATTGAACTAGGTTGGTGCTTATAATAGGGACTGGGTACTTCCTTAGAGTTGGTGCTCTTAAAGTCAAGGGATTGGTGTCTCCTTGGGATGGGTGTCCTTAAATGTAACAAATGAGGTTTAGTCAATGAGACAAACTTTGTGAGGCTAGATTAGAATAATATATTCTAGTATCATTCTCACCATGGTTTTTTTCTTTGGGTTTTCATGTATAAATTAGGTGTTATGTGTTTTGCTTCTATGCATGTGATATCTTTCTTTGATTTGTTTATGTTTTCATGTGTTTAAAATTCATATTGAAATTTTTAAGTAACAAGGTTTTTGATATATACTAATTCACCCCTCCTCTTAGTAGATAGGTGTGTTCAATAATTGGTATTAGAGCATTAGGTTCCTAGTTAAAAGCTTAATCAGCTTAGGTAAATCTTGGAGTATGAACACAAAATGACCAATCATGAAGGAAATTCATAAAACAAGGTAGCTTTGTTTAATGGGACTAACTATGTTTTCTAGTGTATAAGGATGGAAGCATATTTGACTTATTTGGGATTTGATGTTTGGATGTCCATTAAAAATTGATACACACCCCTTGAAACACCTCATACTAATCAGGTAGCGAAAAAGGCATGTGAAAATAATGCTAAATCAAATAATTCCATTCTTTATGGCTTGTCAAATATAAAGTTTGTTAAAGTGATGCATTGTCAAAGCGTAAAAGACATATGGGTCAAATAAAAGAACATCTATGAAGGAGATGATATTCAAACTCATAAGGGATAGTTTGAAAGCCTCAAGATGAATGAGGATGAGAAGATTGAAGAATTACCTTTTTATTATAGATGGTATTGTTAATGCAATTAGAGGACTCAGAGAAATAATGGATGAAGTAGTTATTATCAAAAAGGTTTAAATATTTCTAAAAACAAAGTATGATTCTAAAAAAAATTCAATTTAAGAAGCACGAGATCTAAACAAGCTCACAGTAGATGAGTTACATGAAAATTTGACTGCATATGATATGAGGCTGGGAGATGCTAATTCATCCAAGAGAGAAGCTTCTTTTAAAGATTCTAAGTAGGCAGAAGAAGAAGAAACTCCTAATTCTGAATTTGAGGAGGTTGATGATGTAGAGGCCAATTTCATCACAAATTTGAAGAAGGGATCAAGAAAATACAAAGTTAAGTTACCCTTCAAATTCTTTAATTATGGAAAGGTAGGTCACTTTGCTGCTAAATGTCCACATAAAAGGAAGGATGACTTAGACTCAACTGAGAAAAATCAAAAGGAGAAATCCTATTATCCTAAGAAGAAGAAAATCTTCTTTAAGAATAAAAAGGGGATGTAGTCAAAATAAGATAATGAGTTGGTTGATGACAACAGTATTTTAAGTGATGAGCATGATAGTGCTTTTATGGCCAAATAAAATGAAGTTTTATTCATGACTTATGAATAAAATTCTTTATGCCAATAAGAAGAGGACTTAGATGATGAATAAGAAGATGATGAAGGAGAGGTAAATTTGGAATGTGAACTCATGTATGCTTTAAAATAAATTGACAAGTTTAGAAAAGAAAATTATAAAAAAAGAAGCTTAGTCAAAAGGAGTTTCAAAAATTGAATAAAATAAATGAGGAATCAGATCAAATGATAGTGAGGTTAAAGACCCAAGTTGAGGAGGCAAAAAGGATAGAGGATGTGGTCAAAACTAATTTGTAAGAAAAATACTTAGAATGATTGAAGATGCAATAAGAAATCATGGACCTAAGAGACAAGCTCAAAAAGGCCAAATAATAAATTGATAAAGGCTTGAAACTGAAAGGAATATCTATAATACTAGATGAGATGATCAACTCACAAAAGCCCCTCAAAGAAAAATTAGGTCTTGGGTATGACAAAGGCAAGAGTCCCATGTTGAGTACAAATAGTAATATATATGAAAACTTTAAGGTAGTAGAAGAATTAGGAATCAAAAAAGAAGAAAATCATACTCTTGAAGAGAAGAAAAGTAATAACAATATTCCTACAAATACCAATGTTGCAGCTACAAAAAAAACCATTACAGCATGGAATGTGAAGAAGACAAAGTTCATCATACCTCCTTTATATACCCAAAGGAGAATGATAACTAGGTATTATTCATCATTTTATGGTTATTCTCATAGTTTTAATCAATTTCACCACAAATCAATTGATTTTAAGATTTTACCTAAGATAAAGGTAAGTTTCTTAAGTAATAATTCATTTGCCCCTCTACTAGATCTAGATATTTTATGTTATATCTGTAATAATTTTGGGCATATAACAAAGCATTGTATAAAAAATCTTGTTAAATCAAAGTATAATAATGCAAAAAGGGTTGATAATCCTAGAGAGAATAAAGGCTCACAAATCAATAACATAAAAAAGAAAAGTATAGTCAAGAATCCAAAGGAGATATAGAAAAAGAAAAATCAGTCAATGATCACCCAAATAGTGTTGCATGCTAAAGAGAAAAATCTATGGGTCATAGATAATGGTTGTTAAAATCATATGACTGGTGACAAGAGTAAGTTCACCAAATTGAGCCAGTGTAATGAAGGGACTTTTAGTATGGGAGACAATACTACAATCAAAATCAAAATTAAAGGATCATTACACATTGATGATAAGCTCCCTACACATGATGTTTTTTATGTTAAAGGACTAAAGAATAATCTATTGAGTGTTAGTTAAATGTGTAATAATGGTTATAAATTCATATTTGATGCTAAAGGTTTTGAGCTAAGAAGTTCTGTATAATATTTACTCAAGGAAAGAGGACTGATAGTAATATATATAATATGATTGAAGTAAATAATATAAATTGTCTCATGGGAAAGATTGATTAGAGATGGTTATGACATAAAAGGATGGGTCATGATAACTTTGAAAATTTAGTCAAAGTAAGTTATAAAAAATGTGTAAGGCAAATGCCAAAGATAACCAAGCTTATAGACACAATGTGTATAGAGTGCTAGCTTAGTAAGCAAACTAGGGTCTCATTTCAAACTACAAAGCCTCTATAGATAGTTCATAGTGATCTTTGTGGACCAACCAAGACATGAAGATCCAAAGGAGTGTATTAATTCATATTGTTTATAGATGACTACACTAGAATGACATGGGTAACTTTCTTAAAGGACAAGTCTCAAGCCTTATAGAGATTTAAGATCTTTAGAGCCATGGTTGGAAAGGAAATTGGTAGAAAGATCAAGTGTCTCAAATTTGACAAAGGTGGTGAATTCACTTTAAATGAACTCATAGAATACTATGAGAAGCATGGAATTAAAAGAAACTACTCAATTACAATGAGTAATGAATATTTAAGCTTTTATTTACTATTTGAAATTGAGCCCAAAAGATATTATGAAGCTAGTAAAGATGAGAATTGACAAAAGGGCATTGATGAGGAACTAAGTCAAATAGAAAAGAACAAAACTTGATAGCTAGTTCCAAGACCCATAAAAAAGAATGCTATAGGCATAAAAAGGGTATTTAAAAATAAGTTGAATGAAGATGGAGCTACTATGAGAAACAAAGCTAGAATTGTTGACAAAGGATATGCTCAAGTAGAAGGAACAGACTTTGAGGAAACATTTGCTCCAGTGGTAAGATTACAGGCCATCAAAATGTTTTTAGCATTCTCAGTCTTTAAGAATTTCAAAGTCTATCAAATGGATTTTAATTCAACATTCCTTAATAAAACTTTAAATAAGTCTATATTGAACAACCTAAAGGCTTTCAACTGATAGATAAGGAAGACTACATGTGAAAACTAAATAAGGCACTATATGGTCTAAAATAGGTACTTAGATCATGGTATTCAAGGATGGATTAGTATTTTTAGCAACAAGGATTTATCAAGGGATGTGTTGACCATAATTTTCATGTTAATTCTAAAAATGGATATATATTGACCATAGTTATTTAAGTTTATGACATTATTTTTGGTGGTAGCAATAATAATATGTGCAAAGAATTTGTAAATCAAATGTAAATTGAGTTTGAAATATCCATGTTGGGATCAATTTAATTTTTTATTGCTCTATAGGTTACACAATCCAAAGAAGGGATATTTATATCTTAGACTAAGTATGCAAAGGATATGCTCAAGAAATATGGTATGGAGGATAGCATACCAGTTAGTACTCCTATGATAACTAGATGTAAGTTGAGCAAAGGTGATGAATCTCTCGAAGTGAATCATACAACGTATAGGTTTATGATTGGTAGTTTTCTATATCTCAATGCCTCAAGACCAGACATCATGTAGGCTATATGCATGGTTACTAGATTCTAGGTTGTACTAAAAGAAACACATGTAAATGTAGTAAAGAGAATCTTCAGATATATCAAAAGAATAATAGATTATGGTTGATGGTATCCTTCAAGTGATGATTTCACTTTGACATCATACATAGATGTTGATTGGATATGAAGCATAGATGATATAATAAGTACTAGTGGTGGTGCATTCTTTCTTGATAATAGACTTGTTTCATGGTTGAGTTAAAAAAAAGAGTTAGTTACACTATCTACAACAAAAGAATAATAAGTTGCAGTAGTGGCATGGTGAATGCAAGTGTTGTAGATGAATTAGTCACTAAAAGATATTGAATTAGAGTTCAAAGGACCAATTTTGATTCTATGTGACATTTAAGTGCTAAATTATATCCAAGAATCTGGTGATGCACTCTATAATAAAGCACATATCAATCAAGTATCACTTTCTGAGAGAGAAGGTTGGTAATCAAGAAGTCACAATGCCATATGTTCCAACAAAATATCAAATTGTAGATATATTCACTAAAATTTTACCTAAGGACCAATTTGAATATCTAAGACAATGATTGGGAGTGGTATCTCCTACACCACATCACTAGTTCCTAGTGATCAGGCATGTCTCTAGGGGGAGTATCAAAGGAACATCACTAACTCCTAAAAGAAGAAGAGTTTAGGCAATTATTCCATGGCCTAAGGGGGAGTTTCTCATAAATGGTTCTTATCTTATAGGTCTAAGGATCAGAACAATGTAATACCTAAAGAAGTGCACTTTAGGTGGATCTAATTGACCTTTTTGGTAGAAATACTTTGTCATTAATGTCAAAGGATGAGAAAAGAGTAGGATGCGAGTGAAAAATAGAGATTATGCTACCTATTTTTTCCATCAATGATAAAGTGGGAGATTGTTGGACATAGTCATTGATATCTGGACAATTATCATTGATGTCAAAGGTAACATGTGTTATCATGTCTTAATGATAAAGGTGTTAATTTGAATAGACTTGTGTGTGTGTTGAGTTGAACAGACTTGTGTGTGTACTTTGAATGCCTTTGCTCATATGGTTATATTAACAAGATATGGTAGCATCTAAAGGAAATGATCACACTATGATAATCAAGTTTGTGTCTATTCTTTATGGTATAAGTTCTATGTCATAAAGATGAATAGAGAAAATGTTACAAATGCATAAAGTTGTTCCTCAACTAAAAGCCTACTAAGTTTCAATACTTAGTTAATTTCGCACCTTTTTATTTGTCAAGTGAATTCTTTTAGAAATATTGGTAAAGATAATTCTTTCAAAAATATTGGTAAAGTCAATTCTCTTGACCAAAAAGCCCACAACAAATAATGGAGGTATTTTGGGAAAATGTTAAAGGCAATTCTTTTAGAGAAAATGGTTCAGTAGTTTCTTTCAAAAAAATTGGCTATGTCATTATTTTAAAAATCCAAAGGGTAAGTGGATTGTTCAAAATTTATGAAGGGATCCTTGCAAAAATCCTGAAGGGTACTTTGAACAATGTTCGAAGGGCAAGTGGACCATTCAAAAGTTCCGTAGGGATCATTGCAAAATGTATGAAGGGTAAGTGGACCATTCAAATCTTCTAAAGGGATATTTTCAAAAATATAAATGGTAATTTTCAAAAGTTCCAAAAAGCATGTGACCCAAACAATTTTTTTTAAAGGACATTTTGAGAAGTCCTAAAAGGTACTTTACAAACTGCCAAAAGAAAAAGACACTTGGTAATTTTTTAGGGAAATTGTCTCCAAGACCCTTAGATGAAAAGGACCCAAACAAAAATCTTGAAGGATAATTTGTCTAAGGTAAGTGGAAATTTACAAAATATTGAAGGGCACTTAGAAAAAAAAACCCATAATAATTTGTTTGAATGATAGTTTGAATGAAGAAAGGACATTTGCAGAGTTTCTCAAGGACACTTTCAAAGGATAAAGGACACTTGAAAAGCTTTCAAATGACACTTTTGAAGGAGAGAAGGACACTTTCAATGTTTCAAAATATAGTTTTAAAAATCTTGAAGGGTATTTTGAATGAAGATAAAGGACATTTTAAAATTGATGAAATACATAAAACACTTCCACAAGTGTTGAAGGACAATTAAGTATGACACAAGGCCATTTTGAAAAAGTTGTAAGGCTTCCATGACAAACTACTAAAAGGCATATAGACAAATATAAAAAGAGAACATGTCTAAGATAATTGAAAGGAGTAAGAACAATATATAAATGATGAAGAAAATAAGATGAAGTCAACATATCAAAGTTTAACAACAAAGACAATATAAAGATCATGAATCTTAAAGAGATCAAATGGAACATGGAGCTTAGATGGAAAGATCAATGGACATGTGGGAAATTTGGATTAAAAAATAAATGAAGAACAATTGAAATGAGTTAGTTAAAATAATCTGGTGAGATGGTTAAAGGATATAAATAGTAACGGTTGAGTTAAATCGATTCTTCTAATTTTGTGAGTGTGGAATTGATGTGACTAGGGTAGAATTTGAAGAGGCTCAGAGAATGGGAGTCATATAGTCATTTTATTAGAATGAGAAGAGAAGTAATGAATGTAAAATTTATAAATAAAATAGACTCATCTAATTTTTAATTGATGCAAAATTCCAAAGAGATTAAGAGAGGGAAAGATAAATAATTACTTCATTTTAGGAATGAGAGGAGTCAAGCTATAAGTGTATAAATGTGAGACTCATCTAAGTATGAATAAATAATGGTAAAATTAGAGAATATCAAGGTGTCAAATAGATAAATTTAGATATAGAGAAAGGGTACATGAAGAGTGAAGGACACATAAAAGTGTGTTGAAGGAGAAATGATTAGTTACAAATTGGACTTGCAAACAAAGAACACAGACTTGGATTCTTTTATGAATCTATGTCATTAACATAAATTTTAATTCAAGTATTTAATTAGTTGGTGCCTATAGATTGAATTAGGTTGGTTCTCAAAATAGGGAGTGGGTGATTCCTTAGAGTTAGTACTATTAAAGTTAGGGGATTGGTGTCTCCTTAAGATGGGTGTCCTTAAATGTAACTAGTGAGGTTTAGTCATTGAGATAAACTTTATGAGGCTGGATTAGAACAATAGATTCTAGAAGCATTCTCATCATGGTTTTTCCCTTTGGGTTTCCACGTATAAATTTGGTATTATGTATTGTAGTTCTATGCATGTGATATCTTTCTTTGATTTGTTTAAGTTTTCATTTTTTTAACATTCATCTTGAAAGTTATAAGTAAATAGGTTTTTGAGATCTACTGATTCACCCCCCTCTCATTAGATAGGTGTGTTTAACATATTTATGTAATGCTAGTAGAAAGCTTTATTTAATAATGTTCTATAACTCTTGATCAAGCATGGGGATATTTAGCTTAGACAAAATAGTCTTGTATCTAAGAACATAGTCTATGAGGGGCTCATTTGACCTATGTTTCTACTATGCAATTTATGCATAAGAAATCTTATCACCAATGTTGATAATAAAATGTTCTAGGAATATGTCTACTAAAGGATTGAATGTAGTAACTAACTGATTTAGTAAACTATAGAACCATTATAATTCATAATAATTTAGACTCCATGGAAAAATCTTGGTTAATAACTATTAATTTGGCACATAATCCAAGCATGCTACATGAAAATCTCTACAATGTGTCTTTGGATCACCCTTCCCATCATATAGAGTGAGATTGGATTAAACAAAACCTTATGGTAAGGGTGTAGAAGCAATGTGATGTGTCAATGGTGTATGTAGTAATCAAAAGAATCTAATGCCTATGTAGGTCTAGAGACACCTTGTTCAATATGTCTCACCTTAGATTGAAGAGATCTTATCTCTTGCACAAGGGCTGCCACATCAGGAGATATGGATATACGGCTATAACTGGTGGCATAAAATAAGGTTGGGCTGCTATAGGGGGTTGTTGAGACATAGTTTCCCCCATAGTGTCATTTTTAATTGGCTGATCTATGGTTTGAGAAGATTGACCATTATTAAATTTTTATTTTTCCATTCATAGAATTCTAAGAATGTCATCCTGCATATTTGGATGTTTGGTTAAGAGTTATTGAAGTTATCTTTTATTTATTTCATCAAAATTGATATATTAGGCCATTGTTAAAGTAAAAAAATAATGTGAAATGTGTTTGAATGCTTTTCTATAAGTAGTAATAGGTAATATGCTAAAAAGGGAAGGTATTGAATATAACAAATGGAAAGTTTGAACAATAGTGAATTGGAATTTGTGCAAAATGGATATTGAGTGTACAAATGTGTAAGGTGGTACCTCAAGATGAAAATAGGTGATAGTATATGAAAATAAGGATTTTTTAAAAATATCTATGTAAAATAATATGAATTTTTTGAATTTAAAATTGATTTTCTATGTTTGATATTCAACTAAAAATTAAAAAAATGATTGGAAAATTACTGGAAAATAATTGGGAGCTTGTTGATGCAACTAGGGTTTTGGAATGAATTTTTAAAATTAGTATGATAATTTTAAAATTTTGATATGAATTTATAGATAATTTGTAGAATTTTTCTTTAAAAATTTAGGAAAAATCATAAAATATTTATAAGATTAGCAATATATTTTTCTTAGTGTTTGGAAATCTTTTATATGTAAAAAAGACCTAATATGTACAAACTAGGGATTTTATAAAATATATTCATAAATTTTAAATTAATTTATAGATTTATAATTTTTAAATATAGGAAAAATTAAGAAATTATGGAAAAAAATCATGAAAAATTTACCTTGGGATTTCTAGGGTTTTTATGTGAAATTTGAAGTTAGGTTCACCAAATGTTTTATTATTTTTCAAAATAATGGATTTTTATTCATAATTAATAAATAGGTTTGGAATAAAGTAAATCAATAAATAATTTCAAATAATTAAGCCACTGATTTATGTAAATAGATTGTATTTTTGCCTCTTTTAAAAATAGTAATAAATGTAAGAAAATATGACTTAGCTTATTCTGAGTTGTCTAGATTGAGACATGGCCTAATAATTTAGGTACAAGAATGGGACAATGTCAAAAATAGGTTCTTGAACTTAATTTTCTAATTGGATAGGATCACCAAAAGTGGGACACCTTATTATTTGGCATTATAGTCCTTTTTTGACATTGTTTTCTCTATGATCTAGGTTTTTTAGGTTCTACTCAATAGGTCTATTTACCCTATTAGTGAAATATCGAATCCCAAAAGTCTATAGATCTCGTTGCACATTTGTTTTAATCTTAAAAATCCATAAGATATATTTGCTCTTGAATTTGAAAGGAAATTTGGAAAATAGAGAGAAGGGGTTAGTGTGTAAAGGATACGTTGGATGTACTTCATATCCCACGTGTGGGCACGTTGCCTACATACCAATACTTTGAGGAGGGATCAAGATAATGTATTTATCCCATTGATGTGTTTGATGTAATTATGTATAAAAATATAACTAGATGCAAAATTGGGTGTAATTCAAATGGCTAGGAACTGGTGTAAGGGTTTTAATAATCTTGGAATAATATTGGAAGGTTGTATGTAGAGAATAAGGAAAAATGATTGAGTGTACTTACTTTTATTCTTACTTTTCTCTTTTAAATTACTGTCAATCCTTATAAATTGACTTTAAATGGAATTTTATAGGGAACCTAGTAATAATGGGTTAAATGAGTTCCCATTAGGCCAACATGAATTGAGATAAGGATTTGGGAACATATGACCATTGGGACCAAATTTACACTTAGACAATAGTACCAAAAAAAAGATACCATAGATTTTAGTGCTCCTATCCAAGTTGGGCATTCTTTTCTAGAGATAATGAGAGCTAGGGGGATGGATCTAGGCCTTAAAGAGCTACCTGGGTCTATAAGGGTTAAGTCTAGAAGGTTGTGGATGACTAGAAATTGTCTAAAGAAAGACCTATAAGGGTTGTGAAAGCAAATAAGAGGATATATGAATTAGGTTTCATTAGCCACACTCAAGTAACTAAATTTTACATTTTAAATGACTACACTAACTCATTCCAAAATCTTTTAAATAAAGTCTTGACCTTGTGTAACTCACTTAAGGGAATAAAATTTGATGGAATTGGTGGGATAATAACATAAGAATGGGGGATAAAGTTAGAATGGAAGGTAGAGTAGATGAAATTTTACATGGGGGCTTGGGATGCAAGGGCATATGGGGTTTAGGTGAAATTTTACCTACTTGAATTAATAAATTTTATATGAACACAATGGCCTCATATGCATTTGGTAGAAATATACCTCCCATAAATTGGATCATCATAGCTACATCATTAATCAGTGTTCTCAAAAATAGAAGAATGTAATTTTAGGATTTGGCCTTACGAGGAGTGGAACTCAGTCCATGGTCCTGTAGAGTTTGAAGTTAAAGTCAACCATTTTCTTATATGTATCCATTATAATGGTTGTGATTAGATCTATCAATGACATGGGTCACTCTTTTCTTCAAATTGCCTACATAGTGATGCACCCAACTCATCCTAGTTGTGAATGGAACCAGGCTAAAAATAATAATCCATTGGAGAGCTCTTTCTTTAAAAGAAGAGGCAAAGATTCATACTATGATGTTATCTTTGGTCACATTATGGATGGATAAAATATTTGATACATCTTGTATGTGCTTTATAAGTGTAGTTGAATTTTTTCTATTGAAGTAAGGGATGCTCTGTTGAAGTTTTACCTTATAATTGAAAATTCACTTGATCAAAGTGTTACTAACATGTTTACACATTATTTATATTTAAATATGATTTTAACCATGACTTTGTTGACCTCTTTGTTCATGGCTCTACTTTAACCTTGTCTAAAGCTTGCTAATAATGGATCTTCTTGTTTTAGGTTACAAGTCTAATGGGGTTCATTTGGAAAATACAATGTCTGGGGTTCATAATTTTATGGTTTTATCTTGATTTCATCTTCTAATAGCCTTTAATATGTAGAAATTCAAATTTATTCTATGTTTAAATCTCCTTGAAACCCTCATTCAAGAAACCCTAGCATAGGTTCTTTTGGACCAAATTCAAAATTGGTGGGAAAAATTTGTGTAGGAACACTTTAAAAATGCTATGGACTTAGTATAATTTTTATACTAAGGCTTGGTCATGTTTTAAATATAGCTAAAACTTAGTCTAAAAATTATACGATCGATCTCATTTTATGTTCCTATCACCTTATTCCCTTTACCTTAGCATAGTCTAACTCTATTTAAAGGATCCTTTTATTATGTTCATAATCTTAGTTTGAATTATGAATTGTCCTTTTTGTTATAACTTAGACTAAAATATTAGTCCTAAAGTCTCATTTATGTTTGTTAACATAAACAAGACCTTAGTCTTAAGATTTTGTCATAAGTTCCATATACCTCTGAGTCCTAACTTAAACACTATGCTTGTTTATAGGATCAATAGCCCATGTTTACTTAGGCAAACATAATTAGATGGTACAATATGGACTTGATAATTCTAATATTCTAATCCATGGGATCAATCTCACTTGACCCCATGGATTGAGATTGATGATCTACAATCACTTGGATGGCCAAGATCTAATGATGAAAGTTCAATATTAAGACTAAAATGGTCCATTTTTGTTGTATAGACCTATCCTAAGACTTTACCCTAAGGTTTTATTTGTATTTATTAATACAATAATATTTTTTGATAAAATATTATGCTATGACTTTGTTATTGGAATGGTTCTTTAGCTATGTTATAAGCTTAGACTAATATCTTAGTATGAAAGTCTTATTCTTTTTTATTAACATAAATAAGACCTTATTCCCAAGGTTTTATCCTAAGTTTCATCTAATTCATAGTCTTAATTTAAATATTTTACATCTTCATATGATTGATGACCCATGTCAAATCAAAATAACTTAATCAAATGGTACGAGATAAAGTTGAAAAGTCAAGAGCCTTGATTGATGAAACCAATCACATTTGACTGCCTAGATCATGATCGATGAACTGTATTTAATTTCATTAATGATATCCAATGGTGAAAGATCAAATTGGGTCCCCATATTTTTATGTCATAAACTTAACCTAAATTTTTATCCTAAGGTTTTAATTATATTTATTAATATAATAAAACATTAGGATAAAATCTATGTTATGAATTTATTAGTCAAAGGACCCCTTTTATTATGTTGTAAGATTATGCTATGTCTTTGTTATTCATAGGGTCATATTATTAAAAAACATAGCTTTCAAATTTTCACATAAAGTTTTGGTGTATTTATTAATGTGATAAAATCTTAAGTTAAAAAACCTTATGTTAAGTCCTTTTAGTATTACTCATGGGGTATCCCTTTCATTATGTTCTAAGGTTAGCTTAAACATTTTAGCCTCAGGTTTATTTCATTTTTATTAACATGAATTAAAACAATAGTCTAAAGTCTTTAACCTAAGTTATCTATGTGTCTTGACCATTACTTAAACATTGTGTATATTTTTAGGATCAATGATCTGCATTCATTCAAATAAGATTGATCAAATGACATGAGATGATTCAAAACTTCAAGTGGGGCCTAGGATGAGTGAGAGGATGACAAGTGTCACCTTTTTTGAATAATAATTTTGATTATATATTAGTGTTACATCCCTTATATCTTGATCTAATGATCCCTATTTATTTGGATGACATTGATTGGATGGTATGGGACAAGGGTAGACTTTTCAATAAACCTCTGAGCAAATGAAATAATAACACATGGAAAACACTCACTAACTAGTAGAATTGATAGAATCTGGAATGAAAAAGCCCCACAAAGCTACCAAGTGGCACACACATAAACGAAAGTAAACCTAGAAGTGACAAGTGGAAAGCTCAACAAAGATTCCCAAGGAGGCACCTAAAAATTAATGGTCATGTGAATGTCAAAGATATTCATGTAGATGCCAAATGATAGGTGCACATACATCAATTTTAAGATATCCATTTAGCATATACATTTCAATAGGCCTAAGACTAATGAAATTAAATATTATAGATCAAGATTAATGAATAACATTGATCCATGAATCTTGACAATAACATCGGTCCCAGGAGTGAAAATGAGCGCTCTTTCAGAATTTGAATTAGTTGGTTTGTATGCAGGTGGGAAACTGATTGGGGAGAATCTGGTAGAAGGTATAGACCATGGAGGAACTGTAGAGAGTGGTAAGAAGAATGTTGGGTTAGATTCTTTGGATGGTGTGGACAATGAGAAGTCTTTGTGTGTTTATGATCCTTTTTGTGGGGTCTGTGATCCCCCATTGTATGATGTGGTGGGGCAGGATTTTGAGAAGGAGAAAGATAATGATGAGTCTAATAAGGAAACATCTTCAGAAGGAATGCAAGTAGGGATCTTAGAATGAAGGACTTGGTCATATTTGTTTGGTAAGAAACCTACTGGAAAATCTCTTTTCCCACCCGTGACTGCAAAGTCTTGTTGGGAGAAAGGTGAGTTTCAAGTTTTTATCCCATATCCTTTAGTTGATTTTTTTGTCTTCCATGGAATTCACCCTAGTGGGCAAATTTTTAGGAGCAAGACCAGATCTAGAATCTCTTACAAAAATGGTTAAAATGAATTTGATTATTAGAGGAGAGGTAGATATTACACCAATGTTGAGTGGTTTCTTCTCATTTATCTTCAACTATAAGGAAGATATGAATATGGTTCTTAGTGGAGGACCGTGGGTTTTTGGTAAATGTTCTCTCACTATTAAAAAATGGGAGCCAAACATGGATCTATCAGATTCTTTTTTCTTAACCACTCCTATTTGGGCTAGACTTCCTAGTCTCCCTTTAGAATTTTGGCATCCAGACATATTTAAAGGAATTGCCAATTTTTTTGGTGAACTTGTGGCATTGGATAATGCTATAGCTTCTAGAACTAAACTTCAAAGTGCTAGAATTTATGTTAAAGTGGCAGATCTGAATCACCTCCCATAAAAGGTGGAATTATTATCCAAGCTTGGTAAAAAAACTTAAGAATTTTTTTTTGAAGATTTGTCCAACTCATGCTATGCTTGTAAGAAGCAGGGGCATCTAGTTAAAAATTGTCCTTCCAAAGGTAAAAATCAACCGAGAAGTGATTTGGATGGGGAAAAAACCAAGGTCCAGTAAAAGAAAATATCGAAACTCAAAGAAGATCATCGCCAAGAACAAAAGAATAATGAAGATTCAAAAGTTCTACATGCTGAAGTGGATAAACAACCATCTTTTGAAGATTCTAATGCTTTATATGCAATGGAGGATAAAGAGCTTTCTTTTGAGAAAGTAAACTCTCAAAAAGAAGGAAATGGCATACAAATAGAGATCATAAAATCTGAACAAAGAATGGAGGATCTAATAGATCTATCAAAACAAATTGTTGTCTATCAAAGCATAGAAGACTGATGTAGAGATGCAGATGACAAAATTTTGTTAGAGGAAGGTGAATTCTTGCCTGAAGATGGAAATTAATTAGAGGAGGGAGAGCTTCTTTCTTCTCAGTCTAGGGAGATCCAGGTGTTATCTAAGACTGATAATGACTGTCCTTTGGATGACATCCCTCCTAAATAAGTTGTGAAAGACAATGGAGAAAACTCAAAGCATAAACTAAAACAAAGAAAAAGAGTTGAAAAAAAGATCAACATTAAGGGGGTGGAAACTAGAAGCAGCAAAATAGATCAACAAACTAAAGTGAAATATCTTGCTTTAACTCCAAATAAATCTAGAAAAGGAACTAAATAGCATTCGAAGGTGAAACTGGATGTTGGTTCTCTAGAAAAACTTAGAAGAAGATCCACTAATAAAACCAGAGAGTTAGAAAGTATGCAGAATATTACTGATGGTAGGCAGGCAACTATTCTGGATTTTACCCCTAAAAAATAGATATGAAAATCATAAGTTGGAATATTAGGGGGCTGAATAGTATTCATAAAATGGATATTGTTAGGAATTTTTTTAGAGAACAAAAGCTTGATTTTCTCTTGCTCCAAGAAACTAAGATGAATAAAGAGAAAGTGGAATAGATTAAAGATTTTAAAAATTATTCTATAAATACCAGTAGTTTAGAAGGTGCATCAGGGGGAACTCTGATGTTATGGAAGAAGAATTACTATTTTGGAAATATTATGATTGATAGTAAATATCTCATGATAGCCAAAATTACTAGTATTAATCAGAAGGAGGGTTGGTATATTGTAAATATTTATGCTCCTAACATTAAGAATCTAAGGAAAAATATCAGGGAGTCTATTTCTAATTTTAAAAGAAAGGATTATTTTGGACGATGGATTATAATGGGAGACTTCAATGTGCCTCTATATGATCATGAGAAAATGGGAGGTAATGCTACCCAAATGGAAGGGAGATTGGATTTACTAGAGTTTATAAATAAAGAGGGCTTAATGGTTATGGAACTCCATGGTATTTAGTTTACTAGGAGTAATAAGAGAGTTGGTAATGAATGTATTTAGGCTAGGCTTGATCATGCTCTTATTTCTCCTGATTGGACAAAAGAATTCATTTGCAAGTTGGAGGCCTGCCAGAAAATTGGATCGAATCATTTTCCTCTCATTCTCACTGCTGCTAAAATTAATCTTAAGAAGAATTTTCCTTTCAGATTTGAGAAGATGTGGATGCAACACCCACAGTTTGAAAGTAAATTAGAATAATGGTGGAATATTTATATTGAAGGCACGACCCTCTTTAGAGTTGCTTCTAAACTCAAAAATGTTAAAAGGGAAGTTAAAAAATGGAATAGGAATAGCTTTGGAAATATCTTTGAGAATAAAAGTGCTATTAAGGAGGATATTCTAAAAATACAGGAAAAAATTTAGAAGGAAGGATATACTCCTAATCTCCTCATTGAAGAAAATGAATAGTTGGCTCAATATCATGACATCATCACTAAAGAAGAAATCTACTGGAGACAAAGATCAAGGTTGTTATGGTTGAGTGAAGGAGATAAAAACACAAAATTTTTCCATCTATCCACTTTAAAGCATAGAGCTAAAATCCATATATCACACCTAAAAAAGGGAGACTTGAAGATTATAGAGGAGAAGGACATCAAGGAGGAAATGGAGACTTTTTTCTCTTCCCTAACAAAGGTTGATCCTAACATCAATTTGGATAGTCATGCTGAAATCCTTAGAGTGATTCCTTCTCTGGTTTTGAAGGAACAAAATAAAATGTTAAGTTCAATTCCTAAGGATGATGGAATTTTTAAAGCTGTTTGTTCTTTGGGAGGAGATAAAGCTCCGGGTCATGATGGATTCCCCATTTTTTTCTTCCAAAAACTATGGAAATTCATTGGGAAAGATGTAAGTGATGTTGTGAAGGAATTCTATGGAGCTAAATAGATTCTTAAGGCAATAAATTCTACCTTTCTATGTTTGATTCCTATGAAAATTGGTGTTGATTCTCCTAATCAATTTAGACTGATCAGCCTTTGTAATTCTTTCTATAAAATTATTTCCAAAGTTCTTACTTCCAGACTTATTCAAGTGATTCCTTTGATTATTTCTGATCAACAAAATGGATTCATCCCAGGGAGACAAAATCTCAACTCTATCATCACTGCTCATGAGAATATTCACTCCTTGTCTTGTTCTAACAATCAGGGGTTCGTTATGAAAGTTGACATTGTTAAAGCCTATGACAGAGTTGATTGGTCTTTTCTTTCAAACAGTCTATTAGCTTTTGGCTTTGACCAAAAGGTGGTTGGTCTTATTTATCATCTGATTTCTACTTCCTCTATTGTTATTCTGGTTAATGGAACCTCATCTCATTTCTTTTATCCCTCTCGAGGATTGAGACAAGGTGATCCTTTATCCCCCATCCTTTTTGTTATTATGGCTGATTGCTTGGGGAGATATATTGGGGAGTTGGTTCATAAAGGCTTATATAAGGGTTTAAAACCTTCTTCCAATCCTCTAATTTGTTCTCATGGACAATTTATTGATGACACCATCTTTATGGGTAAGGCTGAAGTCAAGGAAGCTAGAAATTTGAAGCAATCTATTAACTTATATTCTTCTGCCTCTGGTCAATTGGTTAACTAGATTAAAAGTGATATGTTTTCTATCAATACCCCTATCCAGAGGCAAAATAAAATTGCTAAAATCCTTGGAT
This sequence comes from Torreya grandis, assembly GCA_037957365.1. Taxonomy (NCBI): domain Eukaryota; kingdom Viridiplantae; phylum Streptophyta; class Pinopsida; order Cupressales; family Taxaceae; genus Torreya; species Torreya grandis. The sequence continues at coordinate 485,837 of JARHVA010003758.1, forward strand.
GTGCTATAGGATCTCTCCCCTCTTCTTACTTGGGTCTTCCTCTTGGTCTGAAGGTCCCTAATTCCTTCTAGGAAGATCTTATTAATAAATTCAGCATGAAATTGGAAAGATGGAAAGGAAATCTTTTAAGTTAGGCAGGTAAGTTAACTCTTCTCAAAGCTTGTCTTCAAAGCATACCTACTTATGCTTTAAGTATTTTTAGAATTCCTATTAAATTTATTGAGTCTATTGAAAAAATTCAAAGAAATTTTCTATGGACTGGCGCTGACGAAAAAAGGAGAATGCCTTTAATTGCCTGGGATCATGTTTGCAAACCTTTAAGTGAAGGGGGATTGGGAATTAGAAAAATCAGAGATATGAATAAATCTCTTTTAGAAAAATTGGGATGGAGAGTTTACCATGATAACAAAGAGTGGAGTTCCATATGGAAACATAAGTACCTCTTCAATGCTAAATCCCTTCTTGATTTCTTTTCTTATCCTTGTGTAATTCATCCTTCTTCCATATGGGGGGCTGTTCAGGGGAGCAAAAATAATTTAGAAAAAGGATGTTTTTGGAAAATTGGTAATGGAATTAAGGTGAAATTTTGGGATGATGTTTGGTTAAAGGATTATCCGTTGATTGGAGATTTTCAAGATAAGGATTCAGTTGATCAATGTAAATAGAGATATGGTATACTAGTTAGTCATTATTGGCAGAATGATTCATGGGTGAATTTAACTTATGTTGATCAAGGCTTCAATAATATTCAATTATCTCTCAATGTTGTCTCTCTTTATCCTTATATTAAGGATAAGATTATTTGGCATGATGATCCTAGTGGTCAATTTAAAGTCTCTTATATCTTTGTTTCAAAGGAAAAGGGTAATCAACCTTTGTGGTCTCATGCCTGGATTAAGGGGCTAACCCCCAAAATTAATATCTTCTTCTGGACTCTGCTTCAAAATAAAATTCTAACCCTTGACAATCTGCAAAAAAGAGGTATAAATGTGGTTAACAGGTGTATTTTATGCAAAAATGGATTTGAAGATAGAGACCATATGTTTTTGAACTGCTCTTATACCCAGCAAGTTTGGACTGAGATCCTTAATTCTTGGGGTATAATATGGGTCCATCAAAATAGTGTGGAACTCACTTATAAAAGTTGGTGCTACCCCTCTAAGAATCATGATGTTTATTTTCTCTAGAAATTAACTCTCCCTCACCTATGGTGGGGTATATGGAAAGAAAGGAACAATAGAATATTCAGAAGTAAAGAACTTCCAAGATGGGTGCTTGGTCAGAATATCATTAGAGCCATCAAGGAGAATTTTAAATCACAGAGGGATCCTAATCAAACATTCCAAATTGATAACCCTTTACGATCTAAAAAGCCTAATATGAAAATTGATAATCCAAGATCGATCATAAAATGGTATGTTCCTCCTAATAGATGGATCAAAGGGAACTTTGATGGAGTAGCTAAAGGAAATCCAGGAAGAGCGGGATGTGGAGGGGTATTGGGAGATCATGTGGGAAATGTAATTGATGCTATTTATATCCCAATTGGTAAGTTGAATAGTCATATTGCTAAAACTACTGCAGCCCTCTACACCATTAAATTAGCTGTTGATTTGGGATTTTCTAAATTATGGTTGGAAGGTGATTCTTTGAATATTATAATATCCTAAATAATAAAAATTCAATTTCATGGTCTATTGAGGCTACTCTTTTGGAAATAAAGGCCTTAATTCAAAAATTTGAAAAAGTGGTCATATCCCATACATATCGAGAGGCCAATGGGGTAGTTGATTAGATAGCTAATCATGTTGTTCAAATGGGGCATAAGGTGAGGTGGCTTGATGTATTAAATAAGCACGTTGATCTCAAAGCACTTATTAATTATGATGGCACCCATTCTAAAGAGGGAAAGATTTGTTTGGATTAGTAAGTTAATGATTTGGTGGAGTGGGCTTACAGTGGACAGATTATCTTCCCAGAGTAGGTACATTCATGAGAATGTAATGTGGTTATTGCATGTGTCATCATATTGGCGAACTCCATTTCAAGTTACAAACAATAGGTTCCATTTTAACCCTTCTATTTTCAGTGTTTGGGTGTTTATGGTCTTTTGTTTTCTTTGCAATATGAAGGGTGAACCGCGGAAGCAAGATCCCAAAAAATGTGAAGATTGGAAGGCTAGACAAGATGTATGGAAGATTCTTCAGAAAGGCAAGGTGGTTATTTATCTGGAGCGTTTGCATGGATGTAAACCACACATCACTACTACCTTCTTCAAAAATTGGGTTGATGACAGAGTAACTCTTCATGGAGTCACTGTGAAGCTTATTGAGGATTTCATTGCTGAGGTCACGGGGCTTCCCATAGGTGGTATTAAGTTATCAAAATAGACCAGTATCTCCAATGCGGCCTACAAAAAATTTACAAAGATGGATGTAGAGGAGAAGCAATTGGAAAAGAATGGAGATTTCTTTGATCTAGAGCAGATGAAAGGAATTAGGAGAGATGTGTTATGTTGCATCCTTGAGTACTTTATCCTTGATGGTAGGAGTAAAAGAGTTCATAAATTTCATTTTGTTTTTCTAAAACATTTTAGGCATAAGGATAAAATTTATTTTCCTTTCTATCTGCATTTTTCATTGCTTCAAAGTTTGTTTTCCCATAGAAAGAAGGAATCTCACCCCATTTTACATGGAGGCCTGATACTTATCATAGAGGGTTTCTATAAAAATAAGTCCATAGCTTTGAATTCTTATTTTGACAAAAATAAGGATTCTCAGTTTGGAAAGTGTAAAAAGGATGAAAAAGTTAAAGGGATAGAAAAGGCAAAACCCAAACCCTCCAGTTCTAAAAAACAAACTGTTGAAGAAGAATTTGAGTTGGAAAATACTGAAAGTTCTAAGAAGGAAGTCTTGGAGGAAGAGGAAGGAACGGATGATGGGGAGTTTAGTTCTAATTTGGAAGGATATCTAGAAATAAAAATAAAAATTGAGAAAGGGAATGAAGGGGATATAACTAAGGGAAACTTAGAATAGAGCACTTCTGATAATGAGGATAATCAAACTGTGTTGGGTGGAGGTGTTAAAGATAAGAATATCTTAATTGATGATTCATTTTATATGAGAGAGGAGGATCATATGGTTTTGGTTTCTACTCTTGCTATGGAGATTGAGGAACAAGAAAAGGAGGACCCTATTCAGCATGAATACCCTGTTGAGACTAAAGAGGAGGAATAGATGGAAATGGAGGAACAAAATGAAAAGGTTGATTCCCCTCCATATGATAATACAGAAGACATTCATGACTCTAGGTAGAGGGACACTAAGCTCTCCTTCTTGCATTCTACCAAATTCAAAGACGATTCTATTCTCCAAGTTGATTCATTGATCTATAATGAATTAATGGGGCTGAAGAAGGAAGTGGAAATAATGCAACACAATCAAGAAGTTGATCGAATCAAAATCAGCCATTTGGAGATGCAAATGAGAGATATAACAAATAAACTTAAAGATTATGAGAATAATCTTAGAAATCTCAACAAGGAAAGCAGAACTAAGATGGAGCAAGTAACATCTAGCATCTGTGCTGCTATAGCTAATCTTAGAAAAAGAGCAAATAAAGAAATAATATCCTTAGAGTGTCCAAGTAAAAGGACCAAGCAGAGCTTGAGGAAGAAAGCCCTGTAAGATGTTACTACTTTGGCTACTATCTCCATGTAGGATATTATTATGATTGGAAAGGAGGATGTTAAGATGATCCTAGAATTGCAATAAAAGACTAGGGTCTTCTTTGTTGATTTTGTTCTTATCCAGGTCCTTATTGATGGATGTTTAAACTAGTTTTTGTTTTTGGTCATGATACTTGGTTCTTAGTCTAAAACTTATTTTGAGTTTCTAGGTCTCTGTAAAACCTGAGTACTTTTTTTGGTTTAGGTTTTTGGTTTCAGGTCCTTATAAAACTTGATTTTGTTACTATTTTTCAGTAGGATTTAGGAATGTTCTTCTTGGTGGATGTAATTGCTTTATCTTTTTCATTTTTGTTATATTGTTTTGGGGTCCCTTCAAAACCTGCTTTTACCTTAATCTAAAACATTGATCCATGAAAAATAATCTGATGGTGTAAGATGAAAGTTGTTTTTCAAATGGAAATGATTATTTTTTAACATTAATTAGCTAAATGTCACAAAAAATACACATAGATGACACAATGATGCAACACGGGTAAAAAGTGATAAAACTAAGGATTTTGTGGGCTAAAAAAGGTAAGTATAAATACATGATCTAGATGAAAATATAAGGCATGAAGCCCATTTTGGTACAAATATACATCACCATTAAAGCTCTAAGAAGACTCACAAAATAATCCTAACATATATAAAAGCCATAATTTGATATTGAATTCAACACAATTGAGTTTGGGAGATCAAATCATCATTGAAGAAAGTGAAATTGAGTTTAGGATCAAATTATAGACCACTAGTGATGATTTTGAACAAACTCACAGCCATGGTGACCAAAAAATAAGATAGAGAAGGTTAAAAACTCTATTTGGCCTCAGACATAGAGGGGAGAATCTTCAAGGACACAAAATTTGATGTAGTATCTTTAAAAATGGGAGACAACAATTGGTCCAAGATTTTTGGGATAATTAAGGAGATACATACCATCACCAAAGAAGATGAGAAGAACACATCAGTCAAGAGGAGGTACTATGACCTAGTTTTCATTTAAATGATAACCTTTATTATGATGAGGCAAAACTAGATGTACTTCACTGCATAAATGTTCTTTACCCTATTTTCAAAGATTGAAATATTAAAAAGGGAAAGATGGTTAATTAACATACTCACAAAAGTATAGGTTATATTTCTCCCGTTACTTTTGATAAATACTATAAGCTACCCAAGACCCAACTAAATATAGCCAAAATCAATGAATGGTCTAAGAATAATGACCTAAAGACCATCCTTACCCCATAGTTATATTCTATAAACCATGTATTCTCATACTTTAGTGGAAATATCCTTATTAGCTAATTTAGACCTAGGATTGGGATAACTATGACTTTAATGAACATGCTACATGGGAATCCCACCACCACTTATGTTGAAAAAATTTGGGTACCCTTGGTATATTTTATGGTTGAGATGGAACTTACCCCTCCCTTTGGAGAGGTTTTTATCACATGTTTGTGTAGGCATATTTTTCCAGGTAGGAAAAGGACTAAGAACCAATTTTACATGATGTCCTACTTGTTATATTCCCTCCTTATAACACTAATAAATCTCTACCTATTGATGAATAAATTTGTATCATAGGTTCTCATAGTTTCTAAATAATACTTATCATTTTATAATTCAGAAAATTTAGTGAATGAGTTGTATGTTTTGATAATCTTGTAATCTGTTGATGGAATAGATGCAAAGCAAGTGGATTGTTTCACAGTATTTATAAAGTTTGGAAGTTAGGAGCCATGTTGGACTATATATTTTTAAATAATGAAGAAATATTTGATAATATTAGTTAATTATGATCAAATATAATCTAAAATACTAATCTAATGTGGATATTTACAATGGAAATTAAGCTAGAGTGATCTGGTTAAAAAAGGAGCAAAAAGAAGGGTAATGTAAAAAAGATATGTTGTTGATATTCATCCCAAACATCATGATAAAGATCTAATGCCATCCAAATATGTACTTAACCAATGTATAATAACAAATAAAATGAGATCAAATCTTACTACACATCAGGAAAATATCTAAGGGATGAAAATTCATGCAAATAAGAACCTAGTTCCCTTTAAAGATCTACTCCTATAAGCAAAAAACATAATCCCAAATGCAAGAAGAGTAAATAAAATGAAATAAACTTGAGAACTTTCAATAAACCTATCATTATCACAAGTTAAAAACTCTATAATCAAAAGATGCACACCAAGATTTCACAAGAACCATTCAAATCTATAAATGAGAACAAACAAGTGAATGATAAACCATAATTATAAATGACACAAATGAATATGGAAAATATTTTCAAAATTCCTCATTTGCATTAATTTCTCAAAAGTTTACATAATTTTTTTAGCTCAAAACTCTCTCCCTGTTTACAAATTACAATATTCCTTTTATTGTATTTAAAGAAGTATGTAGGTTAGTCATATCCAATTACAAGTTTGCATGTGTAATGACAACTATTATTTATATAAGGTTTTAGAATACACTAAACTTTTCCAAGTGGAATGACGTATAGGCAATGTGCTTATAAGATTCACATGTCTTCACAAAATAATATTGTATTTTAGAAATATTACAAAGTTGTACAAAAAAGAAAATTCCTAAATAAATTGAGGTCCCTATTTTTTTGAAGAATTTTCATCTTCTATTGTTACTCATTGATGAATTGAAGGTTGACAATAGGCTTCAATAAAATATCCTTTCCATGATATTCTAGGTCATTGATGTCCTTTTCAAGTTTCTCTATTATTTATTTAATACCCCTAACATCTCCCATTTTCTCTTTAGATGACATAAGTAGGCCCATGATCCTCTTACTATCATATATTTTTTGGCCTTGCCCCTAGCCTCTCACATCCTAAATAAACTAAATGGTCATATGCTTGAACTCTTCATTAGTTATAAGACTCAATGAGCTGAGAGTTATGGGTTCCTTAACAAAACTATCCAAGATATGTAAATTTACACCTTCTACTATTTGAAATCCTTTGCTACATCTTCCATTAATTTGGACTATCTACTTATAAAATTATAATATGGATATGACCATATTGGTACATAAGATTGAATCCCTAAGTAACTCTTCCAAATGAATGGAGGACTTGGCCAAGGATTTCAAATAAGAGGAAGGTGGAATTTTTTATATCTTAGATAATTTGATCAAGGAACCCATAACCATCAACTCATTGAGTCTTATAAATGATGAAGAGTTCAATCACATGACCTCTTAGTTTATAAAGGAGGTCAGAAGCTATGGGTAAGACCAAATATTAGATGACAACAAGGGGATCATGGGCCAACTTCTATTATTTGAAGAGAAAATGGGAGATGCCAAAGGCTTCTAGAAAGCAATAGATAAACTTTAGAAATACCTCAAGGACCTTGAAGATCATGTAAAGGATATATTTCTAAAGCCTATTATCGACCTCTAGTTCATCAATGAGCAACACTATAGGATGAAAATTCTTCAAAAAAATAGGGACCTTGAGTTAGTTAGGAATAATTTCTATTATAGAACTTTTTATTATTTTGAAAATAGAATATTATTTTGTAAATTCATGTGAAACTTGTAAGTACATTACCTATAGGTCAGTCCACTTGAAAAAAATTAGTGTATTCAAGAACCTTTTAGAAAGGACAAGTATCCTTACACTTGTACACTTTTAGTTGGATATGACTAACCTACATACTTCCTTGAATTTTATAAAAAGAGTATTTTCATTTGTCAAAAGGGAGAGATTTTTAAGCAAAAACCTTATATAAACTTTTGAGGAATTAATACAAGTGAGTATTTATTCAAATATTATCCATATTTGTTTGTGTTATTTATTATTATGGTTTCTCTCTCATTTACTTGTTCTTATTTTCAGATTTGAATGGCTCTTGTGAAATCTTGGTGTGTATATTTTAATTGTAGAGTTATTAAATTTTTCTAGTGATAGGTTGACTAAAAGTTCTCAAGTTAATTTCCTTTCCTTTACTCTTATTTCATGTGGGCTAATGTTATTTGCTTACAGGGGTAGATCTTTAAAGTGAACTATGTTATTATTTGCATTAATTTCATCCCTTAGATGTTTACCTAATGTGTAGTAAGATTTGAGTTCATGATATTTTATATTATACATTAGTTAAGTGCATATTTGGAAGACATTTTATCTTTGTCATGATGTTTGGGATGAATATCAATAATATCTCTTTTCTTCCTTACCCTTCTTTTTGCTCATTTTTTACCCAGATCACTCTAGATTAATTTTTATTGTAAATGTCCATGTTAGACTAGTTTTTTAGATTATATTTGATCATAATTCACTAATATTATCTAATATTTTTTCATTATCTGTAAAGATACTAGCCAAGGTGGCTCCCAACCACCAAACCTTATAAATATTATGAAATAGTCAACTTGATTTGCCTCTATTCCATCAATAGATAATAGGATTATCACAAAATACAACTCATGTGCTAAATTATTTGAATTATAAAATGATAAATGTTATTTAAACACTTTGAGTGGCTATGATAAAAATTTAGGTAGAAACATAATCTTAATATAAGCTATGGGAATATCATTATACTAGGTAAGGATCAATGGGATTCCTCTATTAAATGGAAAAAGGGTTGGTTTATCTATGCTACCATAAATTTAATAGGGAATAATCTTCCTTTGTGCATATGGAATAATCTGAATGGAGGTGTAAAATGAATTTTAGGAGAAGGTTATATTATAACACTAGCCTTTTTAATAGGAGACAAGGATACTCTAATTCCCTTTCTATAAATTATAGGTACTTCAATTAAATGAAAATAATTTTTCTTTGAATACTATCTCATCTATGTTGGTATGTAGATGAAAGGTTGATCTTTATGAATCAGGAATGCTCAGAGTTGACAGGTGTTCTATAGACTATCTTCCACACTTGAATAATTTAGAGTAGAACCAATATATTAGATAAATTTTAAACCTTGTCCCACCAAGTGTGATATAAATTATTATCACTCTAATCATGCTTCTATTTGTGAAGGGTTCTCATGAATATTAGCATGTATCTCCTTTATAACTATCACCTTGGACTTGAAAATCAGAGAGAGATTTGATGTCTCATTATAACAATGGGATCATCCCCTAAGGTGTGGGAATATTGAACTCCTTAGGATGAAGCTCTGAAGTATGTTGACTTCCTTATATTCTAGATGCACCTATATTAGGAACAATACATAGATATATAAAAAATACAATGAAATCTATAACTAGTTTTAAACCTAAATTCAACAAAGGGTAAAAAGAAGGGAAAAGGTAAGATATTATTGGAATGTAAAATTTGATGCACCAAGAATAGAGAGAATACCTCACCTACTTAATTAAATAATATAATTAATAGGATAATTACTAGATATTCAAACTGGGTACATTGCATAAGTGTTTTGTATGGAGTTAAAGTGAACACAATATAACATTAGGAGGGATGACAAATGATCCACCAATAATGTCTACATAGACCCATGTATACACAACATGAGACCTATATATACTTTTATCTCTATGTAAAGGTGTGAAATGAGGATGGTAATGATATAAATATCCATAAATAAATATCAACAACCATGGATTCAAATAGAACATATAACATGAAGAAAAATAAATAATCTTTTAGTAATCCTAAGATCTAAGGAAATATTAAAAACTTGAATGGTTAGATCTTTTTTATAATAGGAAAGGGATATTAGATGGAAATTTTTTATTGCACTATGATTCTTAAAAAATGTTGACCACTTTATAAAAATAATTAGAATTTATATAGTACTAGATGAAGCCCTACATGATAAATTCTCCATTAGAGGTGGTAGGTAGGAAATTGAATTAAAAATTGGTGTCCATAACTTGAGGTTGATTAATATCATCAAGATATTTTTAATAACTTCTATTATCCATGGTTATTTAACCTAGATCTAACAATTTAATCATGAAAGTATTTATAAGGTCACCTATGGATCCATGTGTGCATATGATAATGAAGGACATCTAGGTAACCAAACATGGCATGTGATCATGTTATAACACTCTAATATCCACACTAAATTTAATTATGTTATGATTATATTCCTTTGATGTTAAATCAATCTCAACTACCATCCCCATTTATGGTGGTCACCTATTAATCCACATAGACTAACCTAGTGATGTGGTACTATATAGGTGTATCTTTAGGTTATACCTCATCATATTATGTAAGAAGTGGAGATATTGCATGCATCTCCATTTAGGATCATATGTATAGTATCCCCTAAGTTGTGTATTTCCATTCACGGTCATGCATAAATAAGTATATTATATGTAAAGGGTGCACATTAAAGATTATGTAGACAATTGAATATAAGTTTATGAAGGTCATTGAGGGAGATATTATGTAGAAAAATATAAGGCCCAATTATTTTTTTACCTAGTCTCTTCTAATAATATTCATAGTCTATTACTTTATATAAATCTTGTGTTAGCTAGAAAAGGAGGTGGTGTGAAGCCAAGATCGTAGTCTACCTTTTACAAGGGTACATATTGAAACTATATGATTTAGTATGGGACTTCATCATTTGAGTGAAAGTAATTATTCAAATGAGAGCATGTAATAATATTAAATATATTGATCACACTCTTCAAGATTTTAAACTTCTCCCTTTACACTAGTCTCTCTCACTCCATGAAGTCATGAAGACTTGCACGCTTTGATTTACATGCCATGTTGATGTGATGAAAGATCTTCCAATAGGGATTGAATTAATAATTCCTTATGGGCATGGATCAACACTTAACTAATGTAAAATCCTATGATAACTATTGATTGTGGCATAAATGGGAAGAATCTACATATAGAATAGATTTTAGAGAACTTGACATTGCACAAGCATACAACCGTTTTCATGGTTCTTATGAGTTTAGTGCTTGTTGAAGGGGTGAATCGGGAAGTCAACATGACTTTTAATGCAATCTATAAAAAAATTTATGAAATTAGATGGAGATAAGTTTTTAAAACTAATTACATGATAATTCACAAATATAAGTCTCACTACTTACATATTTGATGAGTATTTTCAAATAAAAACCATAATAGAGCCTTAAAAAAGTTGATTTTTAATTACTTTATTTCTTATTATTGGTAAACACTTTTTGAGAAATTAGAGATATGAACTATAATGCTTTTGATTAGAGATATAAATTAGTATGCGATATAAATGAGAGTCCCAAATTGTCATTCAAACCATCATAACAACCACATATGACCCTAAAATCATCACCATAACCACCTCAATTTCCACGTCCATGATGAGCCCCATAAAAATCTCCGTCAACCATAATTAGCCTAACATATTACCTATATTTGAACATGTTTTGGCCTAGACACAATGAAGCCATTATAACCAATTCACTATTAGATAAAACACAGAGATTGAGAAAGAACCAAATTGAACTACACATCATACATGTCATTTCATATCTAAATAATACAAGAAGACCTATTAAATAGACAAAGAAATGAACCACCCAAGAAACATGTGAAGAAGTTGAGTAAAACAACCAACATCAGTTACCATGAAATAACTAATCCTAATAAACAAACTAACCTAATAACCCAAGTGGTTAAGGCAAATAACCATAGACCTATTACCTTATTCAATAATCCAAGGTAAATACATCATTACATTAACACCCTCCCTTAATGACAAAACCAAAAAATAAGAACAATTTTATCTCTAAATTTTATGAACTTATCTACACCAAGTGGTTTGGTAATTATATCATTTGGTTGCTCTATAGTGGGGTAGTAGAAGAGACTAATGTCTTAATTAATAACCAATTATCATATGTAATAAGGGTAAACCTCAATGTGTTTGGTCCTAGCATAGAATATTGGATTTTTCACCATCTTTAAAACACTCTGGTTGTCACAAAAATTAGAGTAGGCTTTGATGACTGAAATTGAAGATCCTCCAAGATTTTATTTACCCACATAGTTTCAAAACCTACACTGACCATAGCTTTATACTTTACTACTGTTAAATATAATGTCACTATAGTTTGTATTTTGATTTTCCATGAGAAAACTTTTGAAGCAAGTGTGAATATATAGCCTATCATAGATTTCCTTGAATATACTACTCCTACCTAATTAGAGTTAGAATATACTAAAATATCAAAATCTATAGACTTCTCATATAATATGCCAAAATAAAGAGTACCTTTGACATATCTTAATACCTATTCTATAGCTAACCAATGCACTTCCTATTGTCTATACATTAAGTGAGATATAAAACTCACTACAAAATAAATATCCGGTCTATTAGTAGTGAGGTAAATGAGACTACCCACTAGATATCGATACATTATTTCATTGATCGAAGGTGAAGTACTGTCAATTAAAATTTTAGCTCCAACTTTGGTAAGTGTGTGAGTTGGATTATAATCCATCATTATAAACCTTTCTAGCAATGATTTGACATACTTATTAGATGACATGAATAAAACACAATCACCTTGCCAAAACTCAACACCTAATTAGTATTTCAATAGACCTAAGTCTATCATGTGAAAATTAAAAAAATTATCATCCATCATCTATTGAATGAGACTAGCACTACTCCCAATGATGTTTATATGATCAACATATAAAATGAGAATAAATATATCATCAGCAAACACCTTTACATAGAGAATTGGTTTATAGTTACACCTTTTTAAACTAGACTCCCTAAGGTATGCATCTATCTTCATAGACTAGGCTCAAGGATCCTGATTAAGCCCATACAAAGAATTGATCAACGTGTAAACAAGATGTTCCTTAATAAGAAACCTAAAAACCCTATGGCTAAATCATGTAGAATTACTCTTCTAAATCCATTAAATAAAGCATTATTGACATTTATTTGGTGGACATAACATCCAAACTAAGTAGCAATAGCAATAATAAAATGAAAACTTACCATATTTGTCTCAGGAGAAAAGGTCTTCTCATAATCAACCCCTTCCTCTTATGCATAAATTTTTACAATAATTCTAGCTTTGTGTTTATCCAAGCATCCCATTTATAACTATTCAATTTTTTCTTGGTGGTAGCTCTTTAATCTCTCAAGTCTTATTTTTCATCAAGGAATCATATTCTAATTGCATGGATGATTCCCAGTCATGCTTCCCTTTTGCCTCTAAAAAATAATTAGGCTTAAATACAAGTGAAACAATAGTTATTACATCAAAATTATCTTGCTCACCTCTATTACCAAATTGCTTTCCTGATCTCAATCTTCTTCTTTCCACACCCTATGGCAAGTCTTCCTTCTTTAGTGCTTCAATTTTTATAGAATACCACTTTGTATTCTTTGGTTGTTTTTTTTGGAACCTCACAATGACATGCATCAATTCCTTCCTTGGAATGTGATTCCACTGATGAGCTAGAATCCTATTCAAATTTCACACCATAACTTTTAATAGAATAATTATAAGGAAACAATGACTCAATATAAGAAACTATACCAGTTGTTATGAATTATGGCATCTTTTCATTTATTATGACATATCTATTTACCACAAATTTTTTATTAGAAACATCAAGTGATTTATAGGCCTTTGACTAATCACTATACCTAGTAAACATGTATGCTTTGCTTATTACATCTAAGTTACTTATTTTTTGACTAGGAATAACTACAAAAGATACACAACCAAAAATTTAGAAAGCACTTACATCTAGAGTTCAACCTAACTGAGCTTCCTATCGAGTCATATTCTTTAATTCTTTTATATGACTTATATTGAGTATGCACACTACTATATTCACTATTTCTACCCAATATCTATATGGGACATTTCTACATTGGAGTATATAGTGAGCCACGCCCATCACCATCATATTTTGCCTTTCCACATCTATATTTTGTTTTGGAATGTAAGGGGCAGTATATTTTGTGTATGCCTTTAGTGGCACAAAACTGTTTGAACTATTTTGAGATGAAATCACCCCATTATATAATCTAAGATATTTCACTAACCTTCCTACCTTTTTTTGAACCATAGCTTTCCAAGTAGCGAAATTAGAAGAACAATCATATTTCCTCACTATAAAGTATACCCACTTTTTCCTAGAGAAATCATCAACCAGGAATAGAAAATAATGGGCTCCAGAAGGGGTAGGTGTTTGTAATGGAACATACAAATTTGGATGTACCAAATCTAATACTCCCTTAGCTATTAAAGATTTACCAACATCAAATGAATGTCTAACTATATTCCCCAACTGAAATCTAGTACATACATTATGACTATCCAAAATATAAGGGATCCCCTTTACCATCTTACTCTTGCTCAATGTAGTCAAATACTAGAAATTCAAATGCCCTTACCTTTCATGTCATAGTAAAAGTATGCTATCAACCACAACAAGTGCACTTTCATTTTACCTTTGTGGATCCACAAGATTATACAAGACTTTCTCACAAATCCCAATAATAATAATCTTGTTATCTTTGGTAGTGACTAAAAACTATTATCCTTGAAACTTTACAACAAAATCAGGTTTTGAAGTGATCACTAATTAAAAGCAATTTTTTTCATATCATGCACATAGCTAAATTTTTTAAATGTATACCAAATTTCACCATTATAATTGATCTAAACATTACCATATCCTTTCATAAAATGAATCCTACCTTTTCCCAAATATATAGATTCATTATTACTATCATTTTCAACAAAATCCACATACCAGTCCTTATGGCATGTATAATGGTGAGATGCCCTTGAATCAGATTACCAAGCTTGATCCACTATAGAATTACCACTATAAGTCTTAAAATCAAAATCATGATATGATTTCTCACCTCAACTTTATCTACATTCACATGATGAACTTTCTATCTAGGGTTAGCCATGTCATATTGTCTTTTCCTAAAATCTTTCTTAAGGTGACTAGGTTGCCTACAAGAAAAACATTTCCACTTAGATATATTATTAGAACCACTTACTTGTCAAGATTCTATCAGAGAAATAGTAGTTTTTCCAAACTTCTTACCTTTCCTTTGTTTAATAATGAAATCTATATAGAAGTAGATGTAGACAGCACTATCTACTCCTGCCATCTCTCCTTCTACAATAACAATGCAGACAAATTTTCAAATTTCAAATTTTTCATCTTAGAAATCATGTGTAAGGACTCTAAAAATGACTCAAATGAAGGTGAAATATTCTACATAACTAGAGAAATCAAATCTTTCTCATCAATAGGCTTCTGCACAATTATCAATTGATCACTAATGTCCTTAATCTATAATTAAAACTCAAAAATGGAGCCACATTCCTACATCTTATTAAAAAACAATAAATTATTCAAATATAATACCATAATAGCTTCAAAATATTGGTATTTATAAGTACTATTAGTCCACAAATTTGATGCAATGGTCATATTTCTGACCTCTATGATTAGATTATCTGCTACTAACAGTTTTAACAACATGAGAGCTTCCTAATGATTTTTATCATAGTCATCATAACTAGTGGGATGCCTTTGATCTTTACCAAGAACTATTTGATCAAGGTTTCAATATTCACATATCATCAAAACCTTGTGACTCCACAAACTATATTTCTTGCCTATCAATTTCTTAAAATTTGGTAGTAACAAGTGTTGAATACTAGCCATTTGACATAGTTTTTCACAAAAATAATTAAATTGGAAAAAATATAATTAATTTTGTAAAAATTACTTCTACACATTGATTCTATATTGACACTAAAAATCCTACCAATTTTTAATAACAAACTCAATACCGTTGAACCAACAAGTGTTTGAGGATGATAAAGTCCTGGATGACCCGGTTGAGGACCCTATTTTGATAAATGAGAGGGAAAACACAGTTTAGGCTGAAAACCAAGAAATGGACTTGGGAGTTCAAGATGAAACTAAGGAGCAGAATCAAAGGGGAAGAGAGGACCACATTGAAGAAGGCCAGAACAGTCCTAATAAGAACACAGAAGAGTGGAGTGATAAAAGGCAGAATGATGGAAGGCACACACCTACGAGATGGGTTAATTGAAAAGTAGAGGCTATCCTCCAACTCGATTCATGGATGTTTAAGGAGATAATGGATCTCAAAAGGAAAATGGAAATAATGGAAGACAACCAGAAGGTAGTTTGGAACAAAATCAATAATATGGAAAAATAGATGAGAGACATCCCCATCAAGCTCAAAGACTATGAGAACAACCTAAGGGAACTCATCAAGGAGAGAAGAATGAAAATGGAGGAAGTTACATCTAGCATTTGTGATACAGCTATTAATATTGGAAAAAGAGCTAATGAGGAGATCAAATCCTTGGAGGGGCCTAGCAAGAGGATGAGACAGAGCTCAAGAAAGAAAGCTGTGCAAGAGGGAGCCATTTCAGTGGCTACTGCCATTTAGGATACTACTGTGAAAGGTAAGGAAGTAGTGAAAATGATTTTGGAACTGGAATAATAGCCTGGTTCTTCTAGTTGGTTGTGTTATCTAGTCCTGTTTCCTAGTTTTTTGTAATCTTTTGACTATGGTGTAGCCAGGTCTATGTAAAACCTGGGTCATGACTTGTGGTCTTACCGGTGGTTTTAGGTCCATATAAAACCTATTTATGTTACTTCTTTGTAGTAGGTTTTAGGTTTTGCCTGTGGTCGTAAATGCTTCATCTTTCTATCTTTGTTTTAGGGTTTTAGGGTCCCTTCCAAACTTGTTTTTACCTTAATCTAAAACAAACTCAATACCATTTGCAAGATCTCAAATTTTATACAACCAAAATAATTAAATAGGTAAACCTACAACTATAATTTAAATTTTTTTCCTCCATGTGCATCAAGATAAATAAACTCAAAAAATAGTGAATTTTTTTAATTCCTAGATGCTTCTATGATTATTAATCAATATTAGGTCCCCAATAACCCCTATTGGCTAAAGTTCTAATTTATTTCAATTAAAAAATTAAAAATAATTGAAATAAAACTTTAGGTTAAAAATATCATGAAAATATTTAGCCAATCAAAAAATTAGCCTATAAAACTTTAGGTGTAGATTTTGAGCCCATTTCTAATAGAAATCATAAATCATCTATACCACTATTCAAGTTATGAAGTAACTCATATTTTTGACTCGTATTTCACTAAAAATGATCAAGATTTGAATTTTTCTACCTCTCCCTAAACTGTACAATGTTGTACACTGTATGACCTACCCAAAAAATAAACAAATGCTTTAAACCACCTAAAAATACTTCCTCCAACCTTTTTTAATCTTATTTGGTCTTTTGATCCTCCTAGGTAATTTTTTGGTTTTCAATTTGAGCTTACAAAATTTTCTTTCTCCTCTGACTCTCCACTAGCTGCATGAAGCTCCTCCTTATCAAGACACCAACCTATCTATCTTCCATAGACATCCAATTAGGCTCTACAAACCATGGTATGTGAATACCATATTAGATAAAACACTAGATTGCATATCCATATACCATATACCATATTGAGAAAGAACTAGATTACATTACACAACATACATTACATTGCATATATGAATAATACAAGAATGCTTATTAAATATGCAAAGAAATGAACCACCTAAGAAACATGTGAAAAGGGTGGGTAAAATAACCAACATTGAATACCATGAAATAGCTAGCTCGATAAATAAACTAACCTCTTAACCCATGTGGTTAAGGCAACTAACCATAGACCTATTACCTTAGTCAATAACCAAAGGTAAATACATAATTATTATAACATGACACACATCTCATCGTAACTTATTAATTACTTTCTTCTTATCATATTTACAATCCAAATGTTTTTCACTATAATCATATCATTTTTATGTGTGAAATTTCATACAATTTTTTTTTATTAGACTTAATGAAATGGTTGTTTATTTGGTGAGTATGAGATCACTTCACCCAACAAATTTTTTATGTAGACACTTAAAAATCACTATTACATTTATTAGTGTTATTTTATAAATTGATCAGTTAATTTATAAAATTCAAGATATATGTGTATATGTGAAAAAATACAACATTAATGTGAAATAATATAACATTATTAATCAATTAATATGTGTAAAATCTAAGATTGAAACCTTAAATTTGATATCCCTTAGCATATTTTAAATAAATACATTTATGATACCATTTTTTAAATATACATGTATATCTGATAGAATATAGATTAAATATATAATATAAATTTAGCATAATATGTTATTTATATAACATAATATATTACTTATATATAATATTATGTATATATTAAATTTAATTATATGTATGAAACATTACACAAAACATATTATTAGCATAGGGGGATAAGTGAATCTAATATAATCATAACATATGGGGGAATGTTTTTTACATCAGCCCTAAAGTCACATTAATCCATAAAATAACAAATTAAAATAAAAGCTAAAAATAAACAATTTTTTTCTAATAAAAAAATAAGATAAAATTATCATTTTATTTAACTAACAAAAAAATCTATCCTCAACCATAAATTATTTTAGTTTATTTTGTTTTATTTCAAAAAATAATGTCTTAAGTTAAATTTTACACCACTTCAATTTTAATGATTTACACAACTTCAACTTTAATATTTTTTTAGTTTTTAATTTATTTTTAAAAATAATTTCTTGAGTTAAATTTTACACCACTTCAACTTTAATAGGATAAAATTATGTGTTATTTATTTCAAATAAAAAATGAATAAAGTGTATCCAAAAAAAATTAAAAAAGGTAGATGTAAGATACGTTTAATAGATAAAATTACATGTACCTACAAAAAAATTGACAAAATGCAGAAACATCGCAATACAATGCTTAAATGATTATTATAGGGAACAAAGTCTACAACATACATATATGTCATTATTTTTGATAAAACATTGGGTTAATTATAAAAAATACAAAATTACAAAAACATAGTTTGACTATGCATAAACATTATTTGACTTACATAAACACTTCAAAAGGCACAAATGTTATGATAAACTAGATGGAAACAATATTTTAAAAATTGGAAATACTACTTGACTTATAAATACATTTATATATTTTTATATGTTTGAACATCTACATAGACACTGATAACAAATGAAAAGGACTAGGCAGGCTCATACATTGGCTTAATTGTGTACAATATTTATGTAGGCAAAGATGTCATGTTATAGTGGGGAGAATTTATGAGTTTGGGAAGGGGTTTTATAGCTAAAAATATTAAAATTATCCTAATATTATCCCTAACTCGACCCTAAAGTATAAACATGCAAGTAAAGACTACCAAGCAATCTAATATAATATAAAGGATGTTGGGATTGTGTGGTCCCATTGGGCATTACAAATGCATACACAAGGAAATTGTTATTAAATAAGAGTGTTAAAAATTAATCAAAACCTATGTAAAATATCTATGCTAATAAATTTTAATGGTACCTTAGATAATAAAATAAGGATAAGGTACATGATACATTCACATACAAATCAAAAAGGTGATCCTCTTGATGTTGGATTATGCTCATGATAAATTAGGGATGTGTTTGTTGAATGTCAATTTAAATGTAAAAAAACTAGTTTCATATCCATTTTTTATTGAATTAATTTATTGATGAATATGATGGTGGCTTGATAATATGATTCTCAATTAGGCAGACCCTTTCTATGCTATGTGAGCTTATTAGAATGAATGGATGTGAGCTCGATTTAGATTTGTAGGATGAATGTGGACTGTTGATCTTGATGAAATATCAAGGGTTTATAATTTTTCAATTTACTCATTTAATGAGGGAGGTTTATATTAAAAGGTTAGTATTTTAGTGTTTAATAATTTGGATTTACAAAGAGTGGGTAAATTGTAATTCTTTTCCCTTGCCTTAGAATTTGTAGATTATTTTTGATTTTGAGTAAATGATTTCATGATTTTGGATAACTTTTAATTTAACATC
Source organism: Torreya grandis (assembly GCA_037957365.1). Classification (NCBI taxonomy): domain Eukaryota; kingdom Viridiplantae; phylum Streptophyta; class Pinopsida; order Cupressales; family Taxaceae; genus Torreya; species Torreya grandis. The sequence continues at coordinate 505,560 of JARHVA010003758.1, forward strand.
CCATGGATTTTTTTAGTTAATATGAATTAATTAACTAATATTATTTATTAGTTCATTAATCAAAATTTATAATTTAGTTGGATTGGTGAGGTCTAAAAATGTAATTAGACTAATTAATTAATTAGGGGTGATGTAGGGTACTGATAGGTTGAGCAAATATTTTCTTAATAAAATTAAGGCTATGATGTGATACAATGTTAGTATTTGGGTTTAAAATAGTAATAAAATTAAATATTTGGGTTTATGTAATGAATTGAGGTTTATTATGCAAAATAATGAATAGTGATGATAGTAAAAAGTGCAAAATAGAGGTGGAAAAAATGAAGTGTCTATGATAAAAATAATAATTTAATTTGAATTTATAAATGGATAAATTTATATTACAATTATAAAATTGGAAATTGAAAAAAAAACTAAGAAATATATGCAATTATTTTATTTATGTATTATTTTTATCATAAAGGTCATCACCAATCATAAAAATACTATGTGAATTCTTCATAACTTCTTAGATCATGTAACCATATCTCAAAACATATTATGATGTTATTAATAATTGAGAACCCTAAACTGATATATACTATCCTACCTCTATTAAAACTATCCATGTATGTTGTGCAACTATGCGATGCCTTAAACTATTGTACCTATACTTGTAGATGCTTCATGTGTTGACACTTTCAATTATTTCCATGCACTAATATTTGTTATCATTTTTATTCCTTATAAACCCTTATCTCACTTTTGACCATAATATGACCATTGAAAATTAGGTGTCATATATTGGATAATCCCAACCTCTCCCTGCTAAGTGACTAAGTGTTTCCCATGTTCTAATATTTAGAATATGGATCAAATGACACATAGTTTTACAACTTTGATGTTTGTGTGTGTGTAACATCATGATAAATCTATAAAATAATGTAATTCTTTTCTTTAAACACTTATAACCATGCAACTTTAAGTTATGGTTCCATTAAGAGTTGACTTTATGGATGTTCTTTTGAGATGTTTATGTATTTTTGATAATGTTTGAACAGAGTCATAATTGATTTATCAATGTGATTTCCAGGTAGTGACCAAGTAACAAGGTGAGTCTAACCTTAAAAATGATTTGGAAATTATAGGTGACTCTTTTGATATTTCACACTATGACTAACCCATGAGAAGTGACTAGATAGACCTAATGGAGAATTCCCAAGTTGAAAAATAGTTTTTAAGTGTTCATAGATGTTGTGAAAGAATATAGACACATGCGATAACCACAATTTTTTATAATATTATTACTAATATTAGAGTGAGAATCGGTTATCTATAATATGGAAAATATATATTTAGGATTATTGAATGTTATTTCATAGACTTGGTTAATCATGAATAAGTATATATAGAAGTTAAGGTTTACCAGTTAATAAACTGGTAGACAAATAGGGTAAAGTGTGAACAAGATTCATATGTGTATGTAATGTAAAATTATGTAAAATTTAATGTTTCCAAAGTTTAGAATAAAAAATTTAGGTGTCTACATTAGTAATAAAAAACATGTAAAGGAAAATATCTATAGAAAATGTGATTGCTTAACAAATTAAATGGTGTCTCTCCACCCATGGGAGAGAAATAAATGTACTAATCAGCATATCTAGCCATATTATCTTGCTTCTCACATGAATAAGTTATATTATAAAAATCATGTGTCAAAACATGGATGTGTAACCTTCATGTGTATATATATAGGTATATCAAATGACCATGATGAAGGTAAAGATTTTTTTTGTATTTTTATCATTTTATGAATGTTTTTGTATTTTCCAGATTTTATAAATTACACACTAGGAAGAAGACACATGTAGGGTAACACATAGAGAAGAGTAAAATCTACATACAATATTATTTTATAATAAATATTTATTGATGATGATCATGATAGGGATAAAGGATTTTTATGCTCTTATGTTTTAATATTTTTTTTGAAGGTTTAAACTTAATTATAAAAAAAATATGAAGAATAAATAAATTAAATCAATTAGGATGTATAGTATAAGAGGTGTTCGAAATATGTATACATGGAATCCATGTTGCCTAATAAGGAATTAATAGTTGTTTTATGGGTATGGTAAATATCTCACCCATATGTGTAATAGTAAATTAAGTGACCATCCTTATCCAAATATTGATTACTCTAAATTTGATCAACACTATTGACATTTGTTGTATCCTTAAAAGGTTGTTTTTATTTATAAATAATTCCCTTTCCAAAGTATGTTTGTTGAAGGATCTCATTTTTAGTAATTATTTAGTTCTTGTATTTTTTAAATTTAAAGCAATGCATCTATTTTTTGATGTCCCTAACTTTATTTTAATATTAGGTAAAATTAGGGTTTTTTTAAAAGGGCACCAACCCTTTTACAAAAAAGTATATTCAACAAATTTTAGCTACAATGAATAGGGCATACCAACCTAAAAATAAATCAACATCTAACCATCAGTTAAAACAACAAAATATCAATATTTCTTACTTAATACATAAAAAAAGTGTTTCAATCCTAAGTCAAACCACCTAAAAAGTGGTTTTGAATGAATATTGAAACTAGGAATAACAAAAGATAAAATAATGGGGCACAAAGATGAACAACTTGAAATAGGCCCCTTAGATGAGCACCAAACCAACCTCAAGAAAAATTCAAAAAATCATTAGAAAGTTGATAAATTGAGATATCTCCATAAAACATTTTAATGATTGTTTACCAATGACAAACCTTTGGCTACAAAAAAAAAGATAAACAAGTACAAATTATACATGAAATTTGCTCACTAAAGGATAAAATTGAAGATTTGTGAGCTTCAATGAAGATTTCCATAACCTCACACTCAAACATTATAGATACCTTGAATGACCCACTCCTACCTCTAGATAAAATGTCAAACTTATCCCTTTGTCCAAAATAATGAATTAAACCCAATATTAAAGATAAGACAAATAAAAAACCTAAAGCTTAGTTATTACACTATCTACCAAGGGTGTAGACTAGAATGCCATACCAATGTATATAGGGATATCAAGATTACATAGCTAATGGTACTTCACCTAGTGCATAGAAAATAGTCAATGAATCAAATATATATAAACTAAACTTTACAAATATAGCTAATATATCATTCCATAACAAACCACCACCTAAGATATATCTTAAGGGATGGGATCTCATCATAGATATAACCGTTCCAAACCCATCTATGAATCCAAGGCCCTCTAATACTAACAGGCATCAGTTAAAAATCCCTATCACAAGGTTGAGTGGATAAAAACCCTAAGCCATAGGATTCATAAACAAATCGAGGGCTCAACTAAAACCTTTAATAAGAATTTTTGGGTCACTAAACTACATAAAAATAGATAGTAACATAGTCTAAGTAAGAACCAATAGAATAACAGGCCTAAAAAGATTCAAATGGAGAATGAGAGAAAGGAAGAAAGAGGAGTGGAATTAAGAATATCATGATTTAAATCTTATAATACATGGAAAAAATAATTGTATGATTTTTAAATACATTATGCATAGGATTAAATTGATCAATTTATTTTACACTAGGTCTTGAAGTATGATATATTTATGTTTGGAAAATTCAAATAATTTGGTTTCATTAGGTTTCATGATTGGATTTAAATTCATCTTATCTAAAGTATCATATCTTAATTTAGTTGATATTAAGTGATACGGTTATTTGATTCCTTAATAGGTGAGGTTTTGTCTATTTTTCATATTTTTATAGATCAAAGGCCATATTTATAAGGTAGTTTAATGATTTAAAAGTACAAAACATATCTTAAGTTTGGTATCTAATTTTAAATTATTGATCAAAAACTAAGTGGATTAGGGTATGTAAAATTATGCTGTATGTAATAAATTATCAAACCTTAAGTGAGATTTACATGATGTATATACTTAACTAATAATTATTGTTTCGGATAAATCAATCATGGAATGAAATTATATCTAAAAATTAGACTCAAAATTAACCATGGAAGTGTAAGAGAAAATCAATTACAAATCCTAGGTTGAGTGGTTAAAAGAGTTGAGGTCTATCATTTATGTTTATCATAATTATATATTTTACACATATTGGGTATAAAATATTTATAATTAAATATGTCTAAGAATGTGAAACTAAAATACATCATTCAAATCAATTTGAGAGGCTACTTATTATAATCCATCCCAAGTGTCACAAGCGAAATATAAACAAACATAATTAATTAGTAGATGGGTTAAGAAACCATAATGCATTCACTATTATGTACATTTGAGTATGTATAATAATTATATTGATTTTAATTGAATTTATAATTAAATTTTGGGAATAAATATTAATTATAGTTAAATTAATACATGTGCAATCTTTTTTTATACAACCTCGACTGATTTTGTCATATCCTTGTGTTGAGTGCATCCGAGTACGATTTAAAAATATAGTTTTTTTACTTTTTATGCATTGTTTATTCTTAACTATAAATAAATTTTCACTTAATATATGTGAAGGTAAGAGTATATTGTAAGGTTGAATCTTTAGTTCTACCTAGCTTGCATACTCTAGAAAAAAATTACTAGAGTCAAGAAAATATTAAAGTAATGTTACAATTTATGTATGCTACTCTTATAAAAAAAATACCTATACATAGTTTTGTGGTTAGTGGATATAATATTTTTAGTAATGTTTTAAAAATTTAAATTTCATCTTCCATATAATAAATCCCTTCAAAATTAATATTCAAATTACTTTCCTTTGGAATAAGGGAATTTGTAGAAACATAAAGATAGATAAGTGTCACAAGTGTGTAATATTAGATTCAATGAATCACAAATTTAATGGATAATATAGGATATATTCATGAACCTTAGTATTTCAAAATTATGTAAGTGTTAAATTATATCCTCCTTGATTCTTAATTCTTTTATTCAAATGGCTTGGAAAAACCTTGTATTTATTAGATGATTTAAGATAAATAATGTGTGTTTAAAAACATTATAAAATTAAAATATTAAGGGTTAAGGGTCATAACCAATGATAATAAATATATGGACCACAAATATAAAATATAAAATATTATATGTGTATGGGTTTATCCAAGGTAGGGTTCTACAACCACATGTTTGTGTAGGAGATAATTCAGGCTCTATTTTTAAGGCAAGGTTGGGTAATGGATACAATGTAGTGAAAACATACTAATGGATAAATATTTGATAAAATATTAAGTTATTTTTATCTATAATTATCAAATATTAACTTATGATGGGTAAGGGTCATTTTTAGATACTCAAATCTCATCTTTGGTACTTGATAATAACAAGCTTGACACACATTTACTACACATTACTTTAGTGCATAAGCAAGGTCCTAATCTAAAATTATATCATAATTTAATGTTATATTATGATTTTTAACCTTCCATTATAATGTTACACATATCAATAATCTCAATGTATATTTAAAACTTACTAACTATCATGCACATATGCATACAAACTCTCAGTTTAGTCTACCTATACATAGGGAAGTTCCACTAGATTCAATAAGTATCACGAGCTGATATTGACCTGATTAAATTGGTTAAAACTAACCCTCTCCAAACAATGAATATTTTTAAAAATAAAATCTCATATTAGTGTCGACTTATTTTCCTAGTTTGTTAGTGGTGTGAAAAATTATCTTATTGGACTCATATATAAACAAAGCAAGGTCTCATTTAAAAGGAATTTGGAATTTATCTAGAACAAATATATAAAATAATTTACAACTAACAAAGATACCCTATTTCACCCAAATTTCAGACTATCTATATTATTAGTTATAATTCAATTATTAACTACATTAAATCCATGTTAAAGTAATGCTTGCCAATTATTAAGGCCAAATCATTAGTTGTATATATGTGGTAAAAGAACACAATTTCACAATCACACTAGGTGGGAGAACTAAGTGTATATTTATTTTTATCCTCAAAGTATTAGATATATATGAAACGTTAAATCATTAAATGTATTTGATTATTGTCAACCCAACCCATTACACTTTCCTAGTGTTTGTAGGTTTCTATCCCTCAAAAGCACAACTATGGTTTTAAGGAAGAGGATAATGATTTGATTATATGCACACATCATTGGGGTTTATGATAAAATATATAAATTTCATAGAAATTTAGGTTAATGTGACCATAGATTTATATACTAAACATGTTAATACTAACCAACAGAGGTCAGTATTGATTAGTAATATTGACATAAATTGGTGAACCAACCCTATGTAGATAGACTTAGTTTATAAACCAAATGGATGAAAGGCATAATTTTATCTGAGATATAATTTTTTAATAAAATCAAAATATAATACTAAAAAATCTAAGTACACTTACATTTTTTGTACTTATTATATGTAGCATAGGCCACTTATTAAATCATTATAATTAGTTCCAAGATATTAGATTTAGATCTATGATTGAATTTCATATCTCATAATTTAGATTAATTTACATTTTTTTTTATTATGGTTAATATTCATAACATTAATAAAAATTATAGTAAAACATATTACATAAATTGTATACATATCAAACCATCCTAAGGTTTCAAATCTCATTTCTGATTTCCATAAAAAAAAACATTTTGTATTTTTTATCTTAAGGTTTTAGATATAACTTCTAATTTCCATACACAAAATAATATTTTCACCTTTATCCATATATTTTTTCATACATACGTGATCCAATACTATGGATTTAAATAATTCTATTTTCCATATCCCTCTAATACATAATGTCAAATTAAGTGGGATCCATATTTAGCATAATCAAATTCCATCTACTTGAAATAGAATTGATATAATGAATGTTTCTTCTATTTTTTATGATGAAATTATTTTTGAATAATTGAAAATAGGTAATTATATTGATATGACTCCATTATAACTTAATCAAGATAATCAAATAAACATATTAATCAATATAATTATAAGGATCCAGATAAAATTTATCCTAATAAAATTATGAGGTATATTTTGACCAAGTTAAATATTTATCCAAATTTATTAAAGGAATCCTTAAATATACTAAATACATGGGTATAATTTTCAAATTAATGTTAGAGGATAATGCTACACAATAAGCTAAGTTTGATACATCTTAGATGCAACAAAAATATACCTCTGCCATTATCAACCAATGATTTTGAGCTAATGATTCCATATCAGGTGTTCGTACCTATATTTTTGGTAATATTAAATGCCTAAACCTTTAGTGATCTATGTGACATCCACCCAAGTTTTGTGGGAAACATGAATACTCCACAAAATATTGATACCTATTCTAACATAGGAAAAATTTACCCTTCCCATGATGACTATGTATGTTCCATTACCATCCTTACCCACTATACATTCCCTTAAGTAGATTATTACACTTCTACGTGTAGAGGTATTTTAGTTAGAGAAAGATGCATTTGAGATCTAGTCATTTCATGTGTTCTCAAAACTTTAATCATATCCTATTATCCTATGAAATAATAACCATACATTACCAATATGATTAGTAGCTCCCAAGCTTCCATTATAAGAATATAATGATGATCCAAAGAAACACCTTAGATAATTTTATGTTGCATAGTTGGACTATGCATACATTTAAAAAACTATTGACCAAGATATTTCTAATAGATATTAAGTATTATGCATTTTAATGGTTCTATAATCTCCCCCTCCAACCCATAAGATCATTCAACCCTTTGGATGATGACTTCGTAGCTCATATTTCCATCATCATTGATGAGAAGTTATCTTAAGCACAAACTGTTAAACTCAAGCAAGGGGATATTGAATCAATAAATCATTATTTACTTTGGTACAAGATTATGCTATCCAAGATGACCAATGTTGTGGTAAAAAAATCTATTAAAATATATATTCAATAAAATATTCATGGTACCCCTCCATGAATCAATTAAATTTAGGAGATTAAAATATTTTGATGCTATACCATACAATGAGGGATAGGGAATTCAAGTTAATATATTTTAACAAAATTAAAAATACTTTAGAAATAAGGTTTCAAAGCAAACTAGGTTATAAGGTACAAAAAAATGATGAAAATAATGAGGCATAGATTACATTCAATGTAGTGTTGTAACTTACAACCTAGATACAATTGATAGCTCCAACGAAGAGGCAATTTTAAATATTTCCATCCCCTCCTCATGTAATGATCATGAATTTACTCAAGTATAACATTATCACACTACTTCATTCACAAAATATCTATCCAAAGATTCTTACACTAATTAACTATGCAAAAAATAAAAATTATGATTATCATCAAATCATATGACATTCACCAAACATATGATTCAAATTAAAACATAATATATAATACATTATAGATGCTAAAATCATAAAATTTTCCACCTTTACAAAGAAATCTAGACCCATACATAATGGAAATTAAAATTTGAATATATTAAATTATTTATTTTCTAAATATAAGAAAATGTAATGTAAGGAAATTTTGGAGGTAAATTATGCACATAACATGCATCCTCCACATACGATGTATGATATTGACCCCAAAATATTGGATAAGTCTTAACCAATAATTTAGTGAATAATTAAACTAAATGAAAAGATAGACCATATTTAATATCCTAATATGGTGTTTGTAATAATAACCCATAACAAGCACCCATGCTCAACATGGATTGACAACAAGATAGGTGTTAGGGGCCATGAATTGAATCTTATACTAGATAAAAGATAAAGGATCTAGACATGAAACCACTTTAATATAGGAATAATAATATAAAACATAAGTATATATGATATGAGTTAAGTTTAACAACTAATATTGATAGGAATATGATAATAGATAGTATATAGTATCACAAATTCTAATTCATTAATTGCTAGTGGAAATGGTGTAATAAATGTTATGTAATTGTAATTAGTGGTAGGAAGATATCAAAGGATATTATAAAATTTAAATGAATAAAATGGTTATGTATAGCTCAGGAGAACTTGGAAAAACTCTATTAAATTTTATTTATAATTCGAGTAATATCTTAGATAGAGATAGGACTAGCAGTGAAAGCTATAAATTTTTTAGCATTATGAATGCCTTGTAAAACATGAATAATTATGTAATGTTGAGATGTATATAAATAAATATGTCTTAACTATTCCATGATAATTTTTTATGATTTTGAGTGAATGATATTTTTGTCTTACTTAGGAATAATTTTTACATGCTTATTATAGTTTCTTAGTATATAAATTAATTAATGGATTAAATACAACTAAACTAGTCCATGAACACATACCAAGATGATAGTTCTAATTACACTCTAGAAATAAGCACACACATAAGTGGTAAGATGTAAGAACATTATTATACCACATTTCATAAAACTACCCTGATCAATCCCAATATCCACTTTATGTGCCTTTATTGAACATAAAGGGTTCCATTATTGGATATGCCAACACAAGAGTTAAAAATTTAAATGCTAGATAACATGAATGGATTGATGGTCTTATAATTAACTATGATGCTAATAATTTGGCTATGTTTCTAAGATGAATCAAATTTCATTACTATGTTGGTAAGATGAAGTGATCAAGGGAACATAGAGATGGATGGTTAAGTTCTCATGAATGTTAGCAACACAAAGGATAGAATTTGAAATGGGACATGATTTTAGGAGGTAGAGAGTAAATATTTTATATGGATATACTATATGAATGAGAGATCAGGAGGTGAAGATATGGTGAGAATCATTATAATGTGATTTTCAAAATGGACCCTAGAAAAATGGAGGATAATTCCTCAATAAATATCATAAGGACCTAAATATAATGTGAATGACATGAGGGGGACTATTACACAATGTATTTACACTCTTATGATGAGGAATTAAGTGTCATTGACTATGAGGACGATAGAGGAGAAGCTAAAACATAATAGGAAGAGGATGAATATAAATATGAATAAGTTACCAAATTAATGCCCATTCTTCCTCTATCACAATTATAAGATCATGCACTTCACTCTAAATTAAATGAAGATTTTCAATACACTACATAATTAGGTTAAATAGGAATATGCACTACACACATGGGAAAATTAATCCAATTAGAATACTTGGTTCCATACCAACCACTTGAATGAGTGGTCACATAGCTATAGAAACTATCAAATACCATGTAGTATGGTATGTTACTTGTGAGAGGGGTTATGGAACTAAAATAATTAGTTTTACCTAAAGTTTAATGTGTTAGGTTATGGAGATAAAAGCTTCACTATTATGAAAATGTGGAGGTTGCTGAGTGTTATAGTAATCGACGTCGGTCAGGCCAATCAACGTTGGTCATATCCAATGTACAGAGCAACTAACATTGGTTAGGGGTTGGTTGGCATCAATCAGACAAGAACCAATGTCGGTCATCTCCAGATAGAAAGAGACCAATGTCAATCATCTGTGCATTCCAAAATTGGTCTAATTTTTTTTAGATAGTTAGTTTGCATGTAAAGACTAATTTTAGTCTTGAGTCTGCATTTCTAATTATTGTTTGGTTTTGGATCTATTTAAGAGACCCATGGGGATATATTGTAATCAAAGACTAAGGACTAAGGAAGGATTATATCCTTCACTTGAAGGCAAGAACAACAATTGGGTTGGTTGTCTCAAGGGGTGTAAGATCAGTTGATCTACAGGTAGCAAGATTAGGGAGATCTACATGGTAAGTAAGATCAGTTAGATCTTCAAGTGTTGAAGATCAAGGAGATCTACTTGGAGTACTTGGTGGACTGGTAGTAGGCAACAACAACCATTGGGTTGATTGTCACTAACTGGTGGAGGGAACAACTCTGTGTTTGAGTTGTGATTGTAATTTATTGAGAGAGAGAGAGAGAACTCTTGAGGGAGAATTACTGTATGCCTAAGAGGTGTGGGAAGAGTGAGATTTCCTCATTGTATTTCCCTCTGGAAGAGTGTTAATACAAATTGTATTGATTCTCATATTCTATGATGTCTCTAAATTCTAGTTACATATTACTTGTGATTAAACTCCATGTTTAGTTGCTTATACAAAGGTAATCAAGTGTACTCTTAAGGAGAGGATCCTAACAGCTGGTATCAGAGCTATGTGTGTGTAGATCCTGACAGGTGGTATCAGAGCTATAGGTTCATAAGATCTTGGTTCAGAGCTTGGTTCACTAACACCTTGGTTTTAGAGTGTGTTAAGTGTTTGTTGATTATAGGTCACTCATAGGGGTTTTTGTTTGAGTGGGAGTAAAGCAATGGTAGAAGAAAGTATGCTAAGAATGGATAAATTCAATGGCAATAATTATCAATTATGGAGGATGCAGATAGAAGATTATCTATATCAAAAATATCTATACTTACCATTGGGTGGGGTTGCAAGCAAGCCCACATATATGCAAGATGAAGAATGGAAGGTTCTTGATAGAAAGGCTCTTGGAGCTATAAGGTTGACACTGGCAGCTGCTGTGTTTTCCAACTTATCTCAGGCAAAGACAATGGTAGAGTTAATGGAATATTTGGCAAATTTATATGAAAAACCCTCAGCTTTGAATAAGGTATTTCTTATGAAGCAATTATTTAATTTGTAGATGTAGGAAGGTGGATCAATATATAGTCATCTTAGTGATTTCCATGAATTAGTAAACTAGTTAAATTCAGTCAAAATAGTTTTTGATGATGAAATTAAGGCTCTCTGAATCTTATGCTCTTTACCTAAAAGTTGGGATAGTTTGGTAATGGCAGTTAGTAATACTGTGTCTGCTTCAAATATCTTGAAAGTTGATGATGTTGTTAGTGTAATCTTGAATGAATAAATTCATAGGAAAAGCACAAGTGAATCATTAGTAATGCTCTAAGTGTTGAAAGTAGAGGAAAGCAAAGAGAGAAGGTCGAGCAAGGGAAATCAAGGTCAAAGATAGATAGGAGATCCAAATCCAAAAATGGAGGTATAACATGCTGGAATTATGGAAAGAAAGGGAATGTAAAGAAAGATTGTTGGTTGGTAGAAGATCATCATGAAGGAGATAAAGAAGTAAATGATGCAGGTATTATTGCATAGGATGCTCTTATATGTTCTTTGGATAAAGTAGAATCTTGGGTTTTAGATTCTGGTGCCTCTTTCCATGTAACCCCAAATAGAGAATTTTTCCATGATTATGTCCATGGAGACTTTGGAAAAGTTTATTTAGGGGATGGTGAGCCTTGTAAAGTGGTTGGAAAAGGGGAAGTGTAGCTGAAATTGTAGAATAGAAACACATGGGTGTTGAAGGATGTCATGCATGTCCCAGTCCTAAAGTGGAATTTGATTTTTGTAGGAAAGTTGGGTGATGAGGGTTGCATAGTAACTCTCACAGCAGAATCTTGGAAAGTTTCTAAGGGTGTACTTATTTTAGCAAGAGGTAAGAAAGTAGGTACACTTTATCTATCTACTTGTATTACTGATTCTCCTTCTATTTTATCTACTTCAGATGTAGATGTAAATATGTGGTTTTGTAGGCTTGGTCACATGAGTGAGAAGGGAATGGATGTTCTTAAGTCAAAAGGTATGCTTTTAGATTTGATAGACCAAGATTTTTGTGAGCATTATATTTTTGGGAAATAGGTGAATGTGAGGTTTCTCGCAACTGGTTCAACAAAGAAGAAGCACAGGATGGAGCTTGTTCACGCAAGTGTGTGGGGACCAGCTCAGGGAGCTTCTATTGGAGGATCACGGTATTATGTTTTTGATGCTACAAGAAAGGATTGGGTTTATTACATAAAGAGGAAATCTAATGTTTTTGACACATTGAAGAACTAGAAAGCCTTGGTTTTCAAGGAGAAGGTGATGGGCAGTGATCAACTTAAGAGGCTAAATAATTTTGAGTAGGGCAGTGCTGATTTAGATAAGGTTATCATCCAAAATGAGCTTATGGGTAAAAATCACCACTCAAAGGAAAACACAAAAGACTGACATCACTTAGGAAATTGACGTCGGTGATTAGGCAGGAATTGATATCAGTTTGGTGGAGACCAAAGTTAGTGATGTCGAGTAGGTGGACACCGATGTAGGTTAGGGAACTAACATTAATGATCAGGTGGAAACTGACATTAGTTGGGTAAGAACTGACATTAGTTAGGTCAGTCGCATGGAACTGACATTGGTCGAGTGTAGACTGAGACATGACCAAGATTGGTCACTGTTAGAACAAAATTTGGGTGGACAGCAAGCTATCAAGTAGTCTCAAATGCCCATGAGGAGGACTGAAAGGGTAAGTAAGCCTCAAATTCATTATTCCCCTTCTTTATACTATGCATTGCTCATTGATGGTGGAAAACTAGGAAGTTTTGAAGAGGCAATGTAGGTAGAATCCAGGAAATAGTGGGAGCATGGCATGAATGAGGAAATTGATTCCTTGGAAGAGAACCAAATGTGGGATTTGTTATAGTTTCCAGATGAAAAGAAATCACTGAAAGACGAATGGATTCATAGGTTAAAGAAAGGAGAGAATGGATAAGTGAGATAGAAGGCCAAGTTATATGGTCTTGAGCAAGCTCCAAGACAGTGGTATATGAGGTTTGACAGGTTTATGACAAAGCATGGCTTTAGTCAATGTCAATGTGACCATTGTGTTTATTTTACCAAGTTGGATAATATTAGCTACATTATCCTATTAATGTATGGGAATGATATGCTTGTTGTAGGGTCACACATGCAGGGAGTTACTTAGCTAAAGGTAAAATTAGTTCAGACATTTGCCATGAAGGATTTGGGAGTAGCAAAGAAATTCATTGGCATGAGTATTTCTAGAGAAATGGAAAATCACAGGTTGACTTTGTCTCAAGAGGATTATGTGAATAAGGTAGTGGAGAGGTTTAATTTGCAGGATGCAAAACTAGTAAGCACACCTATGGTTGGATAGTTCAAGTTAAACATAGAATAGTGTTCTAAATCACATAATGAGGTTAAGTACATGAGTACTAGACTTGATATTACCCAAGTAGTGGGAGTTGTTAGAAAGTTTATGGCCAATCCAAGAAATGAGCACTAGAAAGTAGTTCAGTTGATTCTCAAATATTATAAAGGGACCAACAGTAGGTATTTATGCTATGCAGGGTCAAACACTTCTCTACATGGGTATGTAGATTTAGATATGGCAGGTGACTTGGATGGTAGGAGAAGAACCATAGGATATGTGTTCACTATTGGTGGAATGGTGGTTAGCTAGATTTTAGAGATGCAGAAGGTTGTTGCAGTCACAGAGGCTAGCAAGGAAATGATATGGATGACTTGGTTCATGGAAGAGTTGGGAAAGGAGCAAGAGAGTTGTAAATTGTATAGTGATAGTCAAAGAGTAATTCATTTTGCAAAGGATTCAACCTTTTATTCAAGAATCATATAGCTTAGGTACCGCTTCCTTAGACAGGTATTGGAGGATGGACAGTTGAAGCTAGAAAAGATCCATATGGATAAGAACCCTACAGATATGTTAACAAAGCTGGTAACAAAGGAGAAGTTGAATATTCATTCAAATTTTGTTGGTCTTCAAGATTCAAATTGAAGATGGGATACAAGCCAGAGAAACAAGACAGAGGATGTTGTTGTATAGGTATAGGTGTAGCTGTTTATCTCTAAGTGGGAGATTGTTAGGTTGTGGAGCTCAAAGCTTCACTGTTATGCAAATGTGGAGGTTGTTGAGTGTTATAGTAACCAACGTCAGTCAGGCCAACTGACATTGGTCATATCTAGTGTATAGAGCAACTGGCATTGGTTAGGGGTCGATCAACATCGATCAGGCAGGAACCAGTGTCAGTCATCTGTAGACAGAAAGAGACCAATGTCAGTCGTCTGTGTATTTTAGAACTAGTCTAATTTTAGATGGATAGTTAGTTTACATGTAAGGACTAATTTTAGTCTTGAGTCTGCATTTCTAATTATTATTTGGTTTGGGATCTATTTAAGAGACCCATGGGGCTATATTGTAATCAAGGACTAAGGACTAAAGAAGGAATAGATCCTTCACTTGAAGACAAGAACAACAATTGGGTTGGTTGTCTCAAGGGGTGTAAGATCAGTTGATCTATAGGTAGCAAGATTAGGGAGATGTACATGGTAAGTAAGATCAGTTAGATCTACAAGTGTGTGATCAAGGAGATCTACTTGGAGTACTTGGAGTACTTGGTGGACTAGGAGTAGGCAACAACAACCATTGGGTTGATTGTCACTAACTAGTGGAGGGAATAACTATGTGTTTGAGTTGTGATTGTAATTGATTGAGAGAGAGAGAACTCTTGAAGGAGAATTACTGTACACCTAAGAGGTGTGGGAAGAGTGAGATTTCTTCATTGTATTTCCCTCTAGAAGAGTGTTAATATAGATTGTATTATTTTTCATATTTTGTGTTGTCTCTGAATTCTAGTTACATATTACTTCTAGTTAAATTTTGTGTTTAGTTGCTTATACAAAGGTAATCAAGTGTACTCTTAAGGAGAAGATCCTAACAGCTGGTATCAAAGCTCTGTGTGTGTAGATCCTGACATAATGGTAGGATCTATAGCACCATTGGCATCCTAGAAATCACTCCAAATATAAGTAATAACCATTATACAACCAATTATATACATTGTCAAGGCCACACCAGTAGTTATAGGAAGTCAAGATTTGGGTACAACTTCAAGCACCACATTGGTGATACAAGTCCAATAGGCACTAGTTGAACCTATGCCTGCCCTAAAGATCTAATATGAAATAACTTTGATATTACCTAACTATAATGGGGATGATAATGCCTTAGAGTTATCTATATTTTTGAAATCATCTAGTGCACAAAGGGAGTAAATTTTCCATAGTGAAAAAATATACACTTTTCCACTACTCTACAAGATAATGCAAATATGTAGTATATGAAGATTGACCCTAGACAAACAATCATGGACTATGACTTATTAAAGGATGTTATTTTGAAATAATTTTTTATCCTCGATATCTAACAACAACACATTTTTTCACTCAATAAGATCAATTCAAATCACGAGAGTATCTATAAATATATTTTTAGGTTAAAAATCCTATTATCTAAGCTCTCATATGCACCTTACAAAGTGTAACATTCCCAATGGTTTTTGGTGGAATTACTTAATCCAATTCAGCATGCCCTTGATATGGGGAAATTTTATCAATCAAGGAATTATAAGAAGATGTAGGAGCCAAAGTATTCAAAAAATAGACATAAGAATCAATGAAAAAATATAAGTGAAAGTCACATCAATGGAGTCACTATTGAAATGACTATTAGTCAACCAAACACATGACACATGATTTGGATTTTGGTGTGATAACTATTAGGTTCAAGTGCATAACAATAAAAATTAACCAAGGAATAGTGGACACACCTTGATAATCTCACATGAGATTTTTTGGGAGGGCCATGATACATGTAACTATCCTCTTATAAAACATAATACTAAGACTAAGTGTCTTTGTAATACAAAATATATGATGCCTCCACACACAATATTGATGATTGTTATGTGATGAATGAATTACATAAAGTGTAAGATATTAACATGTGATAGGCTATTTTAGGATCCCCTAACTAGAGACTAATAAAACAAGGCTATGGAGGATCACCTAGTTGAGGATAATGAGATAATAGGTATAAATACAAAAATAGATAGCATGTTGAATGACACAAAGGTAGTATATTTCTACATTTCTCTTGTTACAAGTGTGGGTAACTTGAGAATGTTTAGTTTTATTGTCTATAGTATCCAACTTGTCTATATTATCATGGCGCACATAAGGTTGACAAATATGTGGTGTTGTATGTCAAAATCACATAGAAGGAAAAAATTTAGAAAGGTGTTTGGATGATATGATGTTCACTCAAGACAAACATGTAAAATAAGAATAATAATTTTAAATCCAATTCCCAATCATTTAAATGGAATGTCATGCCTACACAATCAATAATGACCCCCACAAAAGTAGTTAGACTAAGATGTCATCTTGAGGGGAAAGGATAGGTAGTAGCATGTGTAAATATTATGCTTATAACTTTATTTAAATGATAATTTTAGATAGAGGTGTTGAGCTGGGTATTTAATTTGATTTATATCCTACATAAATATATTTAACTAACTCAGGAACTAGAGGATAAAATTTATAAATAACTCTACGCCCATGAAGATCAAGTTGGTGAGCTTGTTGAGCTACTAGTTCTCTTAATATGTAAGAAGATGATTCCATTGTTGAAGAACATAATATATATATATATATAATGAAATATTTATCACCCATAAGATGATAGGAAATGAGGCATGAACAACATAGGGTAGATACTATGCTTAGGAGTCTCATATCGATGTTGAGATCAATGGGTGGTTGGTATATGACATCTTGATTGACACACTAGATAAGATGAATCTCCTCAAAGGAGATGCATGTAGTAAAATTAGAAACCTTGTGATATATCCCTCACCTCAGCTTTTTTTTAATGGTGAATAATACTAGAGCACAACCCATAGCAGTTGTACATGATACTTATATCAAGATCATGCATGTCATGTGTTGATTTTAAGGTGATAGAGTTTGAAAAGGAATAATATTACCCAATTTTACTAGGAATAACATTCTTAATGGTTTATCTCTCTCTTGATGTATAGGGTTTCGAGGACCCTTCAAAACCTACTTTTACCTTAATCTAAAACATGGTGTTATGATAATAATGTAGAAATGATATTTAAGCATTGATACATGAGATTTTAGAATGTGAGTGAGTGCATAGTGATACTGCTAACTAGAAACAAAGGTTCCATGTAAATTAAGCACATAAAGCCTACAAAACTATTCAAAAACATATACAACATCACAACATATATTAGGTAGAGTTTATGTCCAAATGGGGAAAACACCCTAATTAAAGATGAAATAGAGACTAACTTCAAGACCACAAGTATATTTAGTGACTGATGGGTGTAGGATACATATGAGGTTTTCATAATAAGGCGTAGTGAAATACACTCAAATCCCCTATTTAAACATAAGCATAAGAATAACCATGATAATAACCCATTTTAGTATAGAAGGTATGGATAAAGATATAGAATAATAAGATCATGATCATTACCCCAAAATGTTTATAAGGGTCTATCTACCAAAGTTGATCCTTCCCTCTAAGAAATAATTTTTAGGCAATGTGCTAAATCAAAATAAGGTCCATGGAATTATTCTTATGATCAATATGGGTTATGTGAGTTAGATAGAGCTCTCAAAAGTGCAAAAGGGTGGGATAACCTTCATCTTTGGGTATTTTTAGAAACCCAAGTTGCACCCTACTAAAGTAGATTTCTTAGATCTCATTTAAAATTGGACTAACATTGGATTGGTCTATAGGATATGAGATACTTGTATCTTAGACCAAACCTATAGATTATGATTCTAAATCCTTTAATGTTTCAACTCTAGATATTTTACTAAAACCTTCTTTTCTTTTGGGGTGAAAAGAGTTGAAAATATAATTGAAAGGGAGATCCTATTCTAGTGATGGTGATGCACCTATATTGTTGGTTCATCTACCCAATTTTATATTTATAGAACACTAATGAACTATAAATGGACTAAAAGACTAATTCTAATGCTTCTTATGCAATAGTGTTTCACATAGGGCTATTGATTAATGATAACAAATTGGAGGTAAAGAGAGAGAGGTCTTATTTGAAACACTTTCACCCCTGTTACACTATAAATCTAATCACCAAACTTTGAAACTTCATATAACCAACATAAGATAACTCATCAATAGATAGTTCTAGCAAGGACATGCTAAGGGAATATTCATACCACTTATACACATCTAAACATGCATATTCAAATTGTAAGTAAATAACAGATATTTTTCAATAGTCCATTTTATTTATTCAATAGGTTATAAAGTTTAATCTTGGTAGAGTTTCCTCATGCCCAAGAGAGGGATCCTAAAATAAGGCTTAAAATACTGAATATATAGAGAATGAGAAGAAAAAAACCCAAAATAATGGTGTAAAGAAGATAATAAGAGGTTATCCAATCATTAACTCAAGTATAACTTTAGTTACAACTTACTACAAATAGTGCTCAAGATATCTCTCTATGTCTATTTCTCTTGCATGTTACTTGAATGAGCTCTTTGGCATTGAAAAAAAGGTGTTGGGACATATTTTTATTGTTCAAACTCCTCTTCTATCATTATATGAAATTATTTTTCAAATAACTCCTCTTAACATAAGATAAAATTAAGTGAGTGACTCCTTGCATGAAGACTATGTAATATGCCTTGGTTCCACTTTAGATAAGTTAAATCATTATTTATCCCTCTTCTACATTTATCTCCACTTATATATATTTTTGCATGTAATATACACTTAAATATCATTTATTGAGATGATAAATACACATGAACTCTTCTATAATCCCTTCTATGTTATTTTCAACTTTACTTGCTTGACCAAGTAGATCTACTAAGCTAATTAAACATAGTATCCTAATTAATTGCACTTGATGACCATAATAAACTACATGAAAATTTTAAAACCTTAAAATATGGTGATTTTAAGATATGAATAAATTCCTCACATAATTAAATATGTCCTCTTAGGCAAGCAACACCTATAAAGTGGTCAAACTGGTTGACTAGGTTAGCTTGTCATCCACATCTATAGATTAGATGATTATAAGAAGTTCATAGATTAATTTACATGCATGGTTTTGATCATATTATGATTTTAAGATTTATAATAAGTTCCAAACAAGCATCTCCAATTATTGGAATCAACTTAAATTAATTTTTACCTCTATTTCTACATTATTTCCTCCAAAAACCCTATTTTCTACCATGTACATATATTTTAATAAAGTATTGTACCATTTAAAATACCACAAAAGGGTTTACTTCATGTTTATAATGGTTATCAGGTGATTCATGGTTGTTTGGATGTAAGAAACTTCACTTTTCTCAAAACTAGTCTATAAGAGGGTTTAAGGAATGTTTTGGAGGTGAACAGTCTTAATGATGTTTCATAAAGTAAAAAAATACAAAATAAAACTTATTAACATGGATATTTATTCCATATAAAAATTAAAATTTATTTAAAATCTGGGGTTTGCATGCAAAATATGTGCAAAGATACATATGTAGAGAAGTTTGTTTATAGGGTTGTTAATGCATTTTAGACCTCCCTATTGTCGTATTGATGGATAATAAACAACATATACTTGATCAATAAAATCATTTAAGGATTTAAATTTTATAAGGGTCCGAAATTAATACTAAGATCATTTATTCCAAGTTCTTATGTGGTGAAATATTTGAGCTCTTGAATAGGTAGCTTGAATTGACTATGTTGACTGCATAGTTTGAATTAGCTCTTTGAGACCAAAAATGAATTTTATCCTATTATTTTATACTTTAAATGACTTTTATCCTCATCTTACTTTTACTATAAGGTTTTGAAAGTGCCTTCATAGTGGTGTGATCCTATAGGTCTTAAGACTGCCTTTAGGCCTAAAAGGCCTAAAACTAAGTGTTAATGTTTTGAATCACTTGTAATAAGATGTGAGGTTTAAAAAATATCATAATATATTTTTTACACTTGTTTCTCACCCTTGTGACTTCCTTTTTCTACCCAAGATCCACTTTGTCTTGATGGTCTCTTAAGACTACCTATAGGAATGGCTATTTAGACTATGTATGGGATATTTTGAGGCCTAAGAAGTTATTTATCCTTAAAATACATTTCTAATTAATATTTAAATGTATACCATATGTTATCATAGTTATAACCATGTTTGGTATAAAACTCTATCCTCTCAAAACCTTGTACTCTCTTATCTCTCTACCATAGGGTTTCTTAGCAATTGAGCCTATGTAACCCTTATAATTGGGTTTGGTGATATTTATTTTTTAACCTGATATTAAATCTCATAAAAATATTCTTATATTCCTCTACCTATGATAAATCATCTATTATCAAACTCAAACAAATTACAAATGTGTACCAAATCCCCCCTCTTCTCTAACCCTTAAGGGATTTGACTTGAAAGATGACTATTGAATACCTCAAATATTAAATGAGGACCATTACCAACTCTTCAATTATATCAAATCCTCTTTATGAATTTTAAGTCTCCTTATTTATTTATCAAACCTTCAATTCAAGCACAAAGTCTCATTTATGACAGTTCATGACTGTAGGAGGTATGTAACAAAATAGTGCCTAATTTCACTATGTAAATTACCTTTAGGATGGAATAATAAGCTTAAACTAGTAATAATAATTATTTTTATCAAAAATTAGAACCTAAATCCTCCTATGGATACTTTTAAAGTCACAATTTTCTCCAAGACTTGTTCTTTGGTGTTGATTGCATGTAGATGACTGTATAGATGCATAATGGTTATGTATGTTTGAGTTTTTGGGTCTCTATTAGCTATATTATAATAATTTAAAACTTTTAAAACTATTGGAATCCTCATCAAGATATAAACACCTCAAAAAAATTTCATGCTTCACCATATTTCACTTGTAGACCTCATTGAATTTACACTTGTTTGATCAAAAGGACCTATACACTGGGGCTTGTAAGTGAATTTTTGACTATACAAGCCACCTTAACATCACATATGAAAATTAAACATACTAATTATAAACCATGATATTATATTATCTTTTTTTAATGATTCTTGAAGCATGTATTAAGTACAAGACTATTTGAACTTACCTATCTCACTAAACATAATTCTAATCCCATGACTATAGGTGGAAATTTACATTGTTCATATGGACTAAGCATATTTTTATGTATTTAACTTGGCACCAAATGACCTCCAATATCACTATTCTTTGATCTTACTATTCTTAACATGGTTGTAGGTGGAGGTTACTATGTCTTATATAGACTAAGATAGTCTAAACATGTCATGTGAAGTGTATGACTTAGAGGGAGTTCATTATGTTCATTGATATCTTAATTCAATCTTATTCACCATAAATATCATGTCTACTTAGTTGTATTGACCTCCAAGAACTCGTTAAGCAATTACCTTAAAGAATATTCATGACTTCAATTATAAGTGAAGATGGGAAGTTGACTGTGTATCACATCATTCATGATTGATAATAGACAATGTCATTTTGGTTCACCATATAAAATTTTTATGTTTTAACTTGATCACAACCCAAAAATCCATCTTTTCCCTCTCTCTCTAAAACTCAAAACATAGAGCTTTCTTGAAAAAGGCAACTTGATTGTGCTTTGGTGTGATTGTACTAACTGAGATTGTTTTAGACCATAAAAAGGTCAAATATATATCTTATGATATTATCATTCTTTCATTTCAATTAAATACATAAGATACATAACCTAATTTCAATATTTTCTCACCTTGAAAGTCTTTAATCACTGCTCCATCTTTGGCTTATGATTGAGCATGCTTGGTGACATGACTCTAGGTGATCTTTCTTAGGATATTGATTTTAGATTAACCAAATAATATTTAAAAGAAGATAATGAAAGAATTATAATTCTAATTATGGGCTTTCCATCATAATTACACTTTAATATTTCCATTAAGGTCTCATGGTTGCTTTTATATTTGCACTTGGTTATCTCTTTTAACATGGCTATAGGTAATCAATGTAGCTTGTACGAAAAGAGGTGGAGTTAGACCTTCAGAATGTCACAAAACTTGAATATGAGCCTCTAATTCATTCATTAATACTTAATGAAATGGTTCAACCTTATTCATTTGATAACCATGTTTTCTAGTCTTCTCAAGACAATACCTTCATGAATCATAACTTAACTAACTTTTCCTTTCTATAGGTGATCATCCATCTCTATTTATAAATAATTTTAAGGTTTACATACCATACCCTCATGAAAATAAGAGTTTATAAGCTCTTGAATCTTCAAAATTGTGAAACAATGAGGTGGGAGTGGATATAAGGTGATATGATGACAATGGATTATCAAGAATGAGAAAGAGTTGGAAAAATAATCTTGAAATGGTAGTGTGAAGATTATGTTTGGGATGAAACAAGATAGATGTGAAAATAACATGTGAAGTTTATTTGAAGACCATATTTAAGGGTATTAAGAAATCATAGGCACACCCTCAATAATATATAATAGTTTAGAAACCTTTGAACAAGCATATGGTGCAAAAATCAAAACATGTGATTCATCAAAAACCTTAACAAATCCCAAGTTTCCTTATTTTATACTAAACTGATACTCCATAAATATATTGAGAGAAAATTTATAGCTTATTTTTTATAGTTATTTGAGGAAAACTTGATAATATTGAAAGAAGAACACTTGAACATGAAGGATACCTACAAACCATGTCATAAAGAATCTTGAAATCCATGAATCAAACTCTAAACTATACAATCTCTCCAAATTTCTTGTACACTATAGAATTGGAATTCATTTATCTTATTAATATTTATATGACATAACACATGTGGATATAAGATAAATATTATCATGATAAGGTGGATCATGCTCTTGAAAAAATTCACAAACTTGATTTTTCTATCATGATGCCTAGATGAAGATAAATCTCAAAAAAATGGTTGTTTGCTTGAATGGAGAAGGCATAATTAGTGCCTTAAATTTTTAATGATGTTCATTAAGGAGAGAGAGAGAAACTAAGAACCAATTTTCATAGCTGAAATCTCTCTCAGACCCCTTCCTTGCCCAAAATTGTAAACTTTGATTTTCTCTCTCATGGCCATACCATCTGCAAAGTAGAAGGGCTCTCTTGATGTGCATAGAAGTAAGGTGAATCTATTATATAACACCTATTATTAAGTCTTCTTCAAGCTCAAGATCTTTGGTGTATGGAAAGGCCATAAAAATCTTTACTTATGCATGGAAATAGATGAAAACAACCTTTTCTTCACATTTTCTCCAAACTTGAAGCTTGAAACTACCAATTTAGGGCATAAATAGGATGCATATGAGTCATGAAGGATATTATAACAATAAATAAGTCCTTTGACATCTTTATGGTGCTAAATTTGGCATGTGGGAACTAATAGAGGCATTTTCTATGCTTATACTTATAATAAGAGCTATGATCAAATCATGAAACATTTAACTTAAGGTAATGAAATAAAAATGAAGGTGTTACAAAGTATTATCAATGGTTTAATAGGATTTTAAGATGTAATTTATCATTTAAGGACTAAAAATCTCTCTTTTAGGCAATATACAAAATTTTACAAGGATATTTGTCAATAAGCACCATGAAAAATACCTTATATCTTTCCTACAATCCTTGAATGAGTATTTTATGTATCTTGATCACACTTTCAAATCTTTTAGACATATTCATACTTGAATATATGAATAAACTCATATAATCTCATGATGATCATTAGCTACAATTCCTTATCAGAGACCTCCAAACACTCTTAAACATCATAATGACAGTTGACACCAATTGAAATGAGACATGATAGTGACAATATTGAGACCTAATCCATTAAATTGATAGTTAATGAAATCCAAAAATTCAAACACATCACTTAAGGACCCAAGACAACTATTAAATGAAAAGTTTTTAATAGTAGGGGTTGGAATTTATCCTTGACAGGCTAAATTGCCAACATTTTTGGTGACTCATAGGGGTTGACTAGCCTGCTAGTAAAAAAAATCAGTAATTTTTTATGATAATGATAGTTTTGAAACATAAAAACATGATTTTGATGACTCTCTTGATTATGAAATATAATTTTTTACTTTGATACATTTCTTATTGACTGTAATAACAATAAGACAACAACATAGAGAACTCAAGAAACACAACTAAATATAAGAGGAAAACACACCTAACCTAAGGAAATAACAAAACAAGACAAACACAACAGGAAAAAGGTAACATACTACTAATTTTGCTAACTACTTATTGAAAAAATACAACAAACATAAAATAACTAACCTAAAGTGAAAATATTTCTTCAAGGGTTAGATGGAAAAATTGATTGTCCACCATGAAGCTATTAAATATTTTGACCACAATTAAAAATAGGTCAACCCCCTATAGTATAAAACATGATATAGGGTCTTATAAGGTATTATGAGGTGTGTCATGGTCCTAGATTGGGTCATTTGGTATGTAATTATACTTTTCATGGTCAAATTTTAGTTATTTTACCATTTCATGTCATAAGGAGTCATATTTAAGCCATTTATGAAAGTTGTATGATTTTCCTAAGTAGAGAAAGGTGTCTAAGTGTTTCTCAACATCCATACATTATATGTTTTCTATTCATGTCAGTCCTAACTAAAAAACTTGAATGTATTATGTTGAAATCAAGAAAATAGTTAGGAAAGAGGAAGTTTGAGAATTTTTACAACTTCTATAGAGGTTGTGGCAACCTATGGAAGGCCTTGTAGTGACTCTTCAGATACCATGAGCTCACATTGACACTTTGTTAGATTTTAAAGTCCAAAACATAGCTAAAAATAATTTTACCTCTCCATCTATCCACTAGGCATGCAAAAATAGCTAACTAATTTTGGTTGAGTACTGACTACATAAGTTGATTCAAGAAAAATATCTTGTGAGATGTTAGTACCCTTTGTATAATTCATATTCATGGTAGTATTTTAAATATTGGTATCCTATACTTTGTGAGTCAATGTTAAGAAGTTGATTATTCCTTTTTACATACTAGTCCCCATACCCTACAACTTTTGCTTCTATTTATGTCAATTAAAACAATCCAATTGATGAAAGTAATTATATAATATGTGGCCATAATTATCTCATATTTTAAATATGTTATTGCATGTGTAGAGGTGGATTGAGGAGAAAAACATCTTAGCTTATCATGGTAGGAGTTTCACTATTATGTTATAGGCGTGCTCATAAGCTAAAAAGGTTTTCCTTTCTTATAGTGGTCTCAGTCAAGGTTCATGTGGTATGTCACTCCTCAAAAAATAATGATAACCCTATCCAAGAAGTTTTAGTCCCCAATACATCTCCATGGTAAGTGATAAGTCAAAAATGACCAACACAGTCAGTTTCTTGCATGTCTTTATCTATAATCAGGTGAATGAGGTGAATGAAAGTTTTGAATACAACCATATAAAGGTATTAAAGAGTTTAAAGAGTTGTGTACACTCTAAAAACATGAGAAATCAATCCAAGCCATTCAAATGACATATAAAATACTATTAAAAACAATATAAATTCCATACATAGTCCTACATCATTGATTGACACCTACAAGTACCCTATAGGATACTAACCATATTATAATGAAGATGTTGAAAATAATTTGAATTATTCTAAGATGGGAAACATAAATTTGAAGAATTTAGTGAGGCATAATATTTATTATAGGTTAATTCACTATGCATGTTTTTAAGTTCTCACATTCACTACCTTTATCCTATAATGTGCA
This sequence comes from Torreya grandis, assembly GCA_037957365.1. Classification (NCBI taxonomy): domain Eukaryota; kingdom Viridiplantae; phylum Streptophyta; class Pinopsida; order Cupressales; family Taxaceae; genus Torreya; species Torreya grandis. The sequence continues at coordinate 532,073 of JARHVA010003758.1, forward strand.
CCTATAGGTGGCTCATACAGAGTGTAGAGTAATTAGAAGACATATGTTGAAACTTGTTTGGATCTTAATTAAGGTATAAAGTTATTTAGGATGACCTAGTAATCAATATTGAAGCCATTGAGTGGAAAATAGTCTTGAAACCATTCTCTTACATTGATTAATCAACTTAGGGATCAATTACCTTAAAGTTTTTGAAACAAGGTTTCCACCCTTATTTCAATTGTTCCACAGTGAAACATATGAGGTATTAGAAGGTTTAGAAGTTTACATAATGAATCCTTACCATATAGTTTATTTTTTGACATGAAAAATAGTTTATTTTTCCAAATTATTATGATGATGGATATCTCCCAACTCATGCAATATGTCACTATAGTCCCTTAGTATTATCTATAGGATTTTAAAACCCCAAATGGCCTTGTGGTGATATAAGACCTAATGAAGGCAAAACTTAACATAGAACTATTAATTTGGGATTGTAATGGTACTAGTGATTTAACTAACATTGAGATAATTTTAAATATTGAATCTCAACCCATATCACAACATATATGACCTTTTTTGTCCTCAGAATAAACACCTACAGGTTGACTGTAGGGTGACAATACAAGTTGGACTAAATAGTGGGTGTGTTGGTCTAACTCAATACATAGTTATACAAGTTAAAATATGATATGAACTAGGAGGACTCCAATAATTTTTTATTGAAATACATATGACCTAATACTATAGTATATACCTATAGGTATGCCATTTCTAAGTAAAGAACATAATTTCATAACCTTCCAATCAAGACTATGAAAGTGTAATGTACACATTAAGGAATTTATCAATGGTATTGATGGTGAATATGTTATAATAACACCTTCACACGTGATAAAAACCATATCATGATATTTTAATCACATGTAAATATGTAATCATATCAAAAGTGTTCAACAAATGAGGTACAATTAGTACACTATCCTAATACATAGGCAAGGAGCTTGAGAAGCATGTCTTTGGGTGTTTAAATAAATGAATAATATATTGATTTGATCTAGATCTAAAAATTATTTAAAAATTTCAAAAATACATAATTAATCCCCCCATATAATCATCATGGCTAGGACAACAAGGGAAGTTCCCTCTATTATGTCTCAGATAGAGGGCACTCCCAAAGAGTCATCTTTTGTAGGTTTGTCATAAGGAATGCAAGAATGTGAGTTGAGAGTTATTTAAAAGATTTAATATAGATTTATATAGTTTAATTTAACATTAATTAACATGATAAAATATTCACAAGTGCTAGGGACCAATCATGGTGGACTAAACCCATAGGTATACAATCTAAACCTATTAGGCCTTGACTAGGCCTAATGCTTAAAGAGGATCTAATACAAATTATAGGGTCAATTTGACATTATATGGCATTTTTGAACATTAATGGGGAGTTATAAGGCGTTTTTAAACCTTTATTTGGTAGATAAATTCATTTTATTGGCTCAAGAGCAACCTAGGGTGCATAAAATGTAAGAAATAACTTGAGAATCCACCTTAAGAATGTCATATCTATACAGATGATTAGAATTGGAGATCAAATAGGTAATATATGTTGTAGAGGGTACTTAAAAAGGTTTTAATGAAATTTTTTTTTGGGTTGGATGTCACTATATTATTAACAATCCTTAAGTCATAAAACAACTCAAAACCCTCCAAAACCCTTGATAATGACCTGATGGAGAAAATAAATAAGAAATGACATCCATATGATATATTTTTTTGTAGGAAAACAATTTTAAATTTTATAGGACTGTCCATGGATCCTTCCCATTAGATTGACTTATGCCCTATTTGTATGGACAAGGTAAATAATGGATTTTCTTGATAGTTTTTAATGTTTTTTAGGTATAACAGAGTTTCAAAGGATCATGATTAATTTTAGAGATAAATTAAGACATAATATAACTCCACATGTCCATACCTTTCTTTATTAAAACATACAAGTTCTTCTTCAAGTACAGTGACTTCAGCCAATCCAAACCAGCATTATGAATAAAGAGTGATCATCAAGTGATAAGGTCATAACTTCAATTGGGAGGCCTTTTAAGTTATATATAGTGTATATAGAGACTTTATGTCCCTTTAAAATTTTCATGCCCTCCCATTTATGTATTTTTTTGAATAAATTATGAGCATATTAATGCCAAATTTGAAGACAATTTTAAAGAAAGATGATTATGACTGTAGATAATGAGAACAATTATCTAAAAGAATATTGATGATTAAGGACATATAAAATTCATTTAATATTATATTTATAATCCCCCCCCCCCCATTATCAATTAAACTATCTCATATTTTCCTAGTATACCTTGGAGTGCTAAAGAAGGACCAAATGATGAAGGCAATTTTCAAGGAGCTAGTTGAAGGGTCCTATGCAAGAATTAAAGAGTTTCATGCCTTAGAGGGACATTTTTAAAAATAAAAATTTAATTTTATATATCATACTTTATTAATTTATATATTTAACTACTTATATTATCTTTACACTTATTATTATGACCCTTGAACTTCATTCTTCTTTTTTATCTCTCACATTATATAAGTACTAGCCATTTTGGCTCTTGCAAACAAATACCACACCTGCTATGGTGAATCCTTGGTATTTTTGTGTTTTAATTTGAATTTTAATAATAAAATAAATGTGATTTTGAGTTCACAAAAATATTTTTTAATTATGTGAAGAGATGAAAGGTGAGGTTTAGTGATAAGATTTTATCCTTGCTTCTCCTTACCCTTTCATGTTTGGTGAAAGAATTTATCATTATAACATATAATATATAGTGTATATAATTTTTGGCTCCATTAAAGTGTGCAAGGGTCCATTTTAATCTTCAAACTGATTTCTAGTCCACTTACCTTGAGTTTTCTCATGTATATCACCTCTATATTGAAATAATAATGTTAGATCATCTTAGTACTTTAAAGCTAGTGTTGTAGGTCTTGTTTATTGGTGAAAAGAGTATGATAATATTGTGTAAATATTAATGGTGTATCACCCCTTATATTTTTTTAATTTCATACAATATTATATCCATTTTCCCACAAGCATTTAGTTAGAGTAGGTGATAATCACTTAAAGGAAAAATCAGGGAGCTAAACCTTAAACCTAGAGGACTAATTCTTCTATAGGTATCCCATATACCTTGATGTATTCCAATGTTTCCAAAATATTATAGTAGGCTTGAAAAACCTCCTTTATTCTATAATATTTCATTATAATAGTTATGCCATGCCAGTTGGGACCCATTTTCCTAAAGACAACTTGTCAAGGAGAATGTTAGTCTTGACAACATCAACTACATATTGGTGTGCTACTTAGCATTTGGAAAATCCAATAAAGGTAAAATATAGTTGTAGACCATTGTTTTGTCATTTATTTTTTCTCATACTTCATGGTCCTTATTATTCCATCTTCCATTAGAGTTTTCAATCATATCAATCTACCTCTTTAACCTAAACTTCCTCCAAAAGTTTAACATCCTCAACCTATTCTACCCTTTTAAGATAAAGAAGACTTTTATATCCAAGAGGATCAAGAGAGTGAGGAATAATTTGAATAAAACATGGATATGAATCATGCCTTTCCAACTTTTAACACTAAAAATATAATTCATCTTGATGCTTATGATGGCATTCCCCCTAATACTATAAAGATTGTGCCTACATTCAATGGTGAAGGTCATGTCACTCCAAGTGAGCACATTAGGTATATCTCAAATTTTTGTAGTTTTCAAAATATTACTGAGGTTAATATTTAAATTAGACTCCTTGACATGTATTTTAGAGGGAAATAAATTTATTTCTATAGGACTTTACCTGGTGGATGTATTATAACATGGGATGACTTTGAGCATTGTAAACATCAATATTTGAGGATAAGAGTGACCACACTTCACTCATTCACCAAATAAATGTTATCCAAAGATCCCCCAAGGGCACAATTCATGAATTCAATGAGAGGTATCAAAATACTTGGTATAGGTTTCCTCGTCCCATGATATTACCTACTAGCTTTGTTTTTCCTACATACCTAAAGGACATTCGTACTGATATTTCCATCATGCTACAATCCATGGGTGGTTTCACTCTTTATGAAGCATATGACCTTGATATTAGAGCTAAGAATTTCCTCACTTAAGTAGGAAAATTACCTCTAAAACTGTATATGCCTCTACTACCTAATGTTAATGTTGATAGCCCAAATGTTTCCCAAGTTCTTAAATTCAATACCAAGTGAAATAATACTCCTAAGAAGGTAGATGATGCCATGGATACATACATAAAAATTCAATGGTTAACATCTAAGCTTAGGCAAAAACTAATGCAAAAGGGTGTGAATCAAAATCTTATCCCTATCATCATCAATATGGTGAATAATATGGGCAAGGGAGAGGTCAAGGGCATCCTAACTTCAATAGGCCTACCAATGCATATAATCCTACTTCAACCTCCAACACAAGATCAATGGTACTGATGTATAACAATCTAATCCAAGGAAAAGATTCATAATAATGTCAATTCATGGATGAAAATTAAGGTGTAGAGCAAGATTTATTTACTCAAGGAGGAGTCACTCCTTAGCTATCAGATAAATATGAAATCCTCATGGAAACAAATGAAAGTTGTCATCCTCAAGGAGAAATATTCACCAACTTCCTAGTTGAAGACACTTTTGTTCTTATTTAATAGAATTTAGTTGTATATAATACTATAGATAAAAGGAAATATTTGGGAGATGGTAATGGTGTGTTGACAAGTTCATCTAATCCTCCTATAAGGTAGCAATACATGATTGCAAACATGGTAGTCCCTACAAATCTTGCATCTCTTTCAAGTTAGAATGTTGGGAAGTCTTCTCAAGGTTATTAAATCCCTCAAGTTATAAGAACTTCATTTCCTCTAAGGGATAAATAAAGATAAGGTATTTATACCCTAAACATTTTGGAATCATTAAGAAATACTAAGAAATCCATTTCTCTTTGGGACATTCTTCATATACCTGGCCAAAAATAACTCTTGCAAAGATAACTATCCACTATCCATGATATTAACCCATCTTAAAACAATTATCAGGGTCATATATATCTTAATAATTACCCTAATAAAATTTTGGATCCATCTACCAAATTTTAGAAGCCTCCTCATTTTTACCTCACTCTCATTATGGGAGAAAAACTAGTTTATAACTGTATAGTTGATAATAGATCCTCTACATCAGTGATGCCCAAAGTTGTAGCTAAAAAGTTGGTCCTTAAGTATGAAATAGATAGTAAGGTATTACTTCAATTATATGTTACAACTTTTAAGTTAATATGATTTATCAATGGGATGAAGGTTTTCTTACATGATTGTCTTAGTTTCCCCATCCTCTAAGATATTTGGGTTGTGAACTTGCCTGCTCATTTTACAATTTGATTTTCAATGGATTTCATAGCAAAGATAAGAGGATACCTCTCAAATGATTCATCCTTATTTACCTTTATGATAAGTTATGTATAAAAAGTAACAACTAGGACTCACCCACTTTCTAAATTTCATATTGAACCTTATGTTGAAGCAAGTTCCAATCTGAATTATGCTATCAATGATAAAGAGGAGCCTATTATGGATGATGGTGATTATTCTAAGATTGAAGGAATTTATCATTTGTTTCTTAATGAGTATGGTACTAACACCTATGAGAATTACAATTATTATTCCATGGAAGAAACCTATTTAGGAGTGTATTGCCTACATGAGTTAGGAATGCGAACATCCCTACTTACCAAAGAGGAAGGTGAGAATGATGGAATGTGGAAAATGATTTTTGATGGATCAATAAGTTAGGTTTCTATAGGATATGGTATTATTTTGGCCTACCCATCTATAAAAAAATTAATATTCTTCATATATTTTCCATTTTAGTTTCACTTGCAATGTGGCTGAGTATGAAGGTCTGATTCATGGCCTTCAATGGCCAAGGAGAAAATGAATCAAGAATTTGCATGTATATGGAGATAGTGAATTGATTCTGCATCAAGTTAGTAATTTTATTGCTATAACATCATTTTTATAAAGTATTATAATAATAGGGTATGTGATTTTATTAAAGACTTTAATGCATTTAACATAAAATCAGTCTTAAGGGAGTAGAATAATCATGTTGATAGACTAGCTACCATAGGAGCACAATTTGATACACCTACTACCATTAAGGAATAAGGAAATAAATATCACATAAAGATAATTTAAAAATCCTAAATTCTTGATACTTAGATGTCTGGGTAGGTGTTTTATAGTGATAAACACATTGCACACTTCTTGAAAAATGAAGCTGAGTTTTCTTTAAGAAACCAAATGAGACACCAAGAATAGTTTGATGATCAGATTGTGCAACTAAGAAAAAATAATAAACCTAAGGGATTAGTGACCTTAGATAATATATTTTATTAATATTACTAAATTATGAAAAGGAATATAATTATGAAAAGGTCTTGATCTTCAAAGATAAACTCCTTAAACTAGGGAAGGTATGTTTTACATTAGAGAAGCAATTATTCATTGAATTGTGTAGAAAGTTTCATGACATCCTTAATTTGGAATATAAGTATATAATGGGTTTTTTTCCTATCCTATCACATCACACCATTGAATTGGAACCTATATTTAAATTGGTTAGGCAAAAATAAGGACTCATCAACCCAAGGTTGAACAACCCATGAGGATAGAACTTATCAAACTCCTTGAATCTGAAATAATCTTTCCTATCAAGAATTCAAAATGGGTAGATAACCTTGTACCTATTATAAATAAAAATGGGGAGATAATACTTTGTGTATTTTAGAGATATTAAAAGAGTGTCACTCAAAGATCATTATTTTTTACCTTCAATGGATCATATCTCATAATTTATTTTAGGTTCACAACATTTATCTGGATTATATGGATATTATAGTTGTAATAATTTTTTTTATAATGAAGATGATTAGTTTAAGATAACATTCACTAAAAAATAGGTGATTTTAGATTATAGGAATATGCCATTTATTTTTTCAAATATTGGTGCCACCTTCGAAAGGGAAATGTACATGGATTTCAAAGGCCTAATCAATGAAATGTTGTTGGTATATCTATATGATATAAAAAATTTCTCTAAGTATGATAATGATAATATGAAACACATAAGGCAAGTGTTTGAAATGTATAGGTAGTATGGAGTATCTCTCAACCCCAAAAAATTCATCTTTGCTATCCATGAAGGTAAGCTCTTAGGACATGTTATTTCCAAATATTGTCTAACTATTGATCCTAAAAGTATAGAGGCTATTATAGGTATATCATTACCCTTGAATAATAAAGGGATCCAAATTTTCCTAAGTAAGATAAATTTTGTGAGAAGGTTCATACTTGGTTTTTCATATTTGGTGAAACCTATCACAACCATAGTCAAGAAAAACCAAGTTTTATTTTAGAATAAGGAAGGTAAGATTAGATTTAAATCCATAAATAAAGAAATTACACAAGATCACACTCTTTTTATACCTAATTTTACTAAATACTTCATGTTGTATTAATTTTATAACCTTGATAATATCTCAGCTATGTCAATGCAAAATAATGATGAAGGTTTGGAACAACCAATTACATTCTTTAGTTAAGGTTTGGAAGATTATTATGTCAAGTACATATTTATAGATAAATAAGTCTTTTATGTTTTAATATAACTAAATAAGTTTATGCATATGGTTTATAAAAATAGGATTCATATTGTGGTCTTTTATCTTACTGTCAAAGAGTTTCTTTTGAGTAAAGACCTTAGTGAAAAGAGGGTAAGGTAGATTACTATGGTAATGGAATATGATGTTGATATAAAAGTGAAAAAGAGGATAAGGGGTAATATCATTTGTTAACATGTAACTTTAGACCTCCATGAGTTAAAATAATAATATTTAATCAATCATGATTGCTCCCAACTAGTTGGTTCCATACCTCTACAAAGTTAAACACAAGATGTCATCAAATTTATTTAAAGTGGTGAGTACCCTAATGTTTTGAGTATACCCAATAGGATGTAATTTAGATTACAATATATCCCTTATTATCTTTTATATGGTGTGATTTTTAGAATAGATACTAATGGTGTGTTTTTAAGATGCATTGAAAATGACTAGTTTAGACTGTTACTTGAAAAGTTTCATGATGGAATAATAGGAGGTAATTTATCCCCAATAATCATAGTTACCAAGATCATGAGGATAGGATAGTATTGGCTTAGCCTATTTAAAAATTAATATGCTTGGTTGATAAGTTGGATGTAATGTTTTTTATTTATAGGAAAATAGAATATTGAAACTCTCCCTTTGTGGCATATTCAATTAGATTAACCTTTCATGAAATATGGTCTTGAATTAATTGGCATGATAAATCCCCCATAAATTTATGGTAAAAAATGGATAATCATAGAAACTAAATACTTCACAAGGTCAGTTGAGGTAGTGGCATTGAAGAAAGCCAATGAAAATGCTATCTTGGATTTCCATGAAATATCATAACAAGGTTTAGGACCCCTTCCACCACCATTTTATATAATGCACTTGCTTTCATGGGTGATAAAATAGCTGATTGGGCAAGAATAAATGGCATACAATTGAGTACATCATCCAACTATTAACCTCAAGGTAATGGGTTGGCTGAATTTACTAATAGGAACCTAATTAGAATCATCGAAAACACTCTAGAGAATAATCAAAGGGCTTGGCACACTAAATTGAAGATATCCCTATGGGCTAATATAATAACTCACAATAGGTAAACATGTAACTCCCATTTTGTTCTTGTTTATGTAAGAGAGGTTAGGCTATCTATATATCCTAAGAGTTGCCTACCTTAGAGTTGTCACATCAACTATAGCTTGTTGAGAAGACTCCAATGGAGGTGAGGTTTATAGAGTTAATAGAGATGGAAGAGACTAAAGATAATTTTCATAAATTTATGGAACATCACCAAATTATAATTAATATATACTTTGATAATAAGGAAACTCCAAGAACATTTGAATAAGGTGATATAACATTCAAATGGGATGAAGATAGAGAAAATCTAGGGAGAAATACCAAATTTGATAGTTTATGGAGTGGACCATATGTCATCATCAAATCCAAATAAAGAAAATCCTTCTAATTATAAATAATAAGTAGAGAAGAGCTACCTATCCATATAAATGGGATCCATTTAAGTCCTTTTTATTAATGAAATGAAGGTTAGTATTGTAACTACTAGATAGGTGTGTGTTTTTGCTTTTGATTTAGTGTGTGTTCCCTAAGTATCCTTGAGAACAAATGTTTGTTTGATTTGGTGTGTATTGTTTTTTGTGTATTTTATATTATTTTATGTGATTTAAAAGTCAATTGAGTGTTATAATTGTGCATGAGTGACTCCATATCCAAAGAGATGGGAGTAGGTTACTATTCTTAGAATATCAAACATACCACCCCTAGGGAATCACCAAGAATGTTGATTATTTTAACCAAAATTCAAAATAGGTCAACTCCATATAGTGAAAAACTTGATATAGAGTCTTATGAGGTCTTATGAGGTGTGTTATGGTCCTAGTTTGGGTCATTTGGTTTATCATTAGCTTGTCATGGTCAACTTTTGGTTCTTGTACCATTTCAAGTAATAAGTAGTCATATTTAAGACATTTATGAATATTTTATGGTTTTAATAAGTATCTAAAGGTGTCCAAGTGTTTCTCAATGTCACTTATGTTAGATCCTTGTCGGTCATGTTAGTCCTAGTTGAAAAACTTATAGGTACTACCTTGAAATCAATAAAATAGTTAGGAAAGAGGAAGTTTGGGAAGTTGTATGGATTTTTTAAAGGTTGTGGCACATGTATAAGGCATTTCAGTGACACTTAAGCTCCCATGAGATCAATTTAACACTTGGTTAGCTTTGTAAGTCCCAAAAATGGTTTAAAATTGTTTCACCTCTCCATCACTCTTCTAGATATGCAAAAGTGGCCAACCATTTTTGTTTGAATATCGACTAAAAAAGTTGATTAAAGATGAAATATATTGTGGGATGTTATTAAAATTAATATAATTCATATTCATGGTAGGATTTCAAATATTATTTTCCTATACTTTATGAATCCATGTGAAGAAGTTGATTGTTCCTTTCTGCATACCAATCCACGCACCTTATAGGTTTTTCTTCTCTTAATTTTGATCCATATAATCTAATTGATGAAATTAATTATATAATATGTGTACACCCTTATACCATAGTTTATATATTTTATTTCATGTGTGAAGGTGAATTGAGGAGTAAAACATCTTAATTTTTCTTGGTTAGAGCTTCATTGTTATGTTACAGGCATGATCATTAGCGACAAAGGTTTTCATTTCATATAGTGGACTCAATCAAGGTTGATGTGGTATTAAAATTATAAAAAAATAATTATCATCTTATTAAATAATTTTTAGTCCCCAATACATCTCCATGGCAAGTGAGAAGTCAAAAATGACAAACAAGTTAGTTTCTTACATGTGTTCACCTACAGTAAGGTGAATGAGGTGAATGAAAGTTATGAATACAATCATGGAAAGGTGATGAAAATATTAGGGAGTTTAATAAAATATTTAAAAATTACCAATAAATAAAATCCATTTAAATTACATATAAAATGCTTTGACAAAAAATTTAAATTATATACAGAGTCCTACATCATTGATTGACACCTAAAAGTGCCCTGCAAGATACTAACTATACTATAATGAAGATTTTGAAACTAGTTTGAAGTCTTCAAAAATGGGAAATATAAATTTTAAGTCTTTAGGGAGGCCTAATATTTATTATAGGCTCATTCACTATGCATATTAACAATTTATCACCTTCACTACATATATCTTGTAATGTGCACTTACAAGTGGCTCACACAAAGTATGAAGTAATTAGAAGACACATGTAGAAACTTGTTAGGCTCTTACATAAGGTATTAAGGTGTTGAGGATGAAATAGTAATTATAAGTGAAGAAAATAAGTGTAAAAGAGTCTTAAAAACATGATCCTAAATTTATTAAGCAACTTTAGGGATCGGTTACCTCAAAGTTTCCAAAACAAGGTTTTCACCCTTATTTCAATCTTCCCACAATGAAAGATATGAGGTTTTGGCAGGTTTAAATGTTTCCATAATGAATCCATACCATAGGATATATGTTTTTATATGATAAATGGTTTATTTTTCCAAATTATTATGATGATGGAGAGCTCCCAACTCATGCAATATGTCACTGTAGTCCCTGAGTGTTATCTACATGATTTTGAACCCCAAATGGCCTTATGGTGATATAAGACCTAATGAAGGCATAACTTTGCATAAAAATATTCCATTTGGATTATAATAACACTATTGATCTAAAAAACATTGAGATAATTTTAAATATGGGGTCTAAATCCATATTACAACCTACAAGACCTTTTTGTCCTCAAAATAGACACATGTTGATTATATGGTGATAATGCAAGTTGGACTAAATAATGGGTGTGTTGGTCTCACTCAAGACATAGTATATACAATTTAAACTAAAATATGAACTAAAAGGACTAAAATAATTTCTTATGTAAATACAAAGGACATAATACTATAGTATATGCCTTAAGGTATGCCATTTTTTAGCAAATAACAAAGTTTAATAACCTACCAACCAAGGTTGTCAAAATGGAAGGTACACATTAAGTAATTTATCAATGTTTTCAATGATTAATATGTTCTAATCACACCTTCACAAGTGATAAATAACATATCATTATATTATCATCACATGTAAATAGGGAATCATGTCTAAAGTGTTCAACAAATGATGTATAACTAGTACACTATCTTGAAAGACAATCAGTGAGCTTAAGAAACTTGTCTTTGGGTGTTTAAATAAGTAAATGATATAGTGATGTGATATATCTATAAAAATAAGCATATAAGGTCACAAATACATACTTTATCCCTCCATATAATCATCTTGGCTAGGATAATAAGGAAAGTTCCCTTTATTTTATCTCAGATAGAGGGAACTCCTAGGGAGTCATCTTTTGCAAGTCTGTCACAAGGCAAGAAGGTGAGTTGGGAGTTTTAGAAAACATTACATAAATGTTTACATAGTTTAATTTAACAATAGTTAACATGAAAAAGGCCTCACATTTGTTATAGACTATACATGGTGGCCTACACCCACAAGTATATATTTTAAATGTTATAGGCCATGACAAGGCATACTACCTAAAGAAGACATAATACCAATTTTAAGGTCAAGTGGACATTATATGGAGTTGGATAACCTTCATGTTGAGTTAAAATGTGTGTTTAAATATTTATTTGGTAGATAAATCTATGAAAAATCCATTTTCTTGGCTCAAGAGCATCCCAAGGTACATAAAATGCAAGAAAGAACACAAGAAGCCACCTTAAGAAGTTCATATATGTATAGATGATTAGAATGGGAGATTATGGAGTTATGATATGTTTTAGAGGGTCCTTAACAAGGATTTTGTGAAATTTTTATCAGGTTTGAATGTCATAGTTTTATGAACAATCCTTAAGGGTTGAAACTTAACAATATTAAACAAACTTCTATATGGTATAATATTTGGTGACAATAGGAACCTTAAAGTATGATTTACACATCCTAATAGGTCTTTATTTAACTTAAGATAATTTACACATTCATATCCTCTTGGGGAAGTAACTGGTTCTTCTAGTTCTTCTCTCAGGTATATGGATTGTACATGAGATTTTAATACCCAATCATTTCCCTCCCATATCCTTATACTTTGAAATTAAAATGTTTATTATACGTCTTTCATGGGATACCAATGATCTACCATGTCTTTATTTATTCTTTCATTCTACTCCATATGGAATGGTTACTTGTGAAGACTTTCATGATTGACATATTGAACTTCTTTGTGCATGCTGAAGGACAAGAAATATTCACTTGTTTTGTCTTCAGGAGTATAAATTTCAGTTAAAACCTCATCAAACATTTATTCATTCTTTACATCCCCATGTACATGATCTCATTATAAACAAATCTTGGTAGGGTCAAAAACCAATTGTTCTTCAACATGTCCCATAGGAAATGTTAGACCTTGAAGAGCCTTACATTCATTGAAAACATTCATATATCTATTTCAAAGGTCATAATTATCACATTGACACTTATATTCTTTGGTTTAATGAAATACTAAGTCATGGTTATCTTTGTCAATAATTTTCTCAATGGTGAGGTCCTCTTCATATTCAACTAAAACCTATTTCTCACCACCTACCACTTCATATTAATCTTATTCATTTACCTCACAAAGTAGAAGTTTTTTATCAAGAATTGGCATGGTAGATCCTTGAAAGTACTCAATAATATGAGATAAATCCAAAGGATTTTCCATGAATGCTTTATTTTTCTCATGGGGTTGCTCAAATTTGATAAACATCACCTCTTCTCTCTACTACATTTGTATTTGAATAGACTTCCTTGAAGGGAAGGCCTTGGGATCTTGAGGAGAAAGGGGTGAGGATTGAATTACTTTAGACTTGTACTTAACTTCAACACTTAAGTTTATGCTTGAATAATCTTCTTTCTCTCTTGACTAATGTACTTATTTCCAAGTTATAAACTTGGGTTTATGAACTTCTTATTTTTCACTTGTTATAGCCATGGGTATGAATGGAAGAATCTTCTACTGAGATTATGTTACTTTTGTAGCTTCTATTGACTACTAAAGATGTTGGTTTGCAATCTCAATTTGATTATCAAAGTGAGACACAAAATTAGGAACCATATCATTGGATATCTCTCCCTAGTGATCAAAAGATGAAGGTTCTTATATTAACTACTATGAAACATGAAAATTAGCCTCCTTAAAATTTACTTCTTCCACATTCTAAGGTCTATCTTGGATAGAATTCCAAGTAAGAAAGCTTGGCAAGGCTTAAATAGAGTTTTGAGGGTTGTGATGCACATTTATTTAAAATTCTTGATTGGAAAGGGGAAGTTTAATGGAGGAATGATGTGAAATGAAGTATTGAAGATGCTATAGGTTATGGTGAACTTGGTGTCTCTCATGGAATACCAACTTATCTTTAATGCCTATAATCAGACCACCTATGTCCAACATATCACCACTAAATTTAATAGCCTTGCCTTATGAAAGATGTACACTCTTCTTTATCTTGTTGTAATGAAGTTATCATGCTCTCAATGTCATGCTTGGGGATCTCTTGTCTATAGTTCTTTTGAGTAACTATACTCACCATGTGTTTCTCATATCAAAATAAGGTTTATTTAATGCTTGATATGGAATGTCTTAGAACTTAGATGAACTAATCAGGAATATCATGATATTTACATGATTGATAAAAAGGCTAACAAGGAAGTGAATGATTTTCACAAGGATCATAGGGTTGATAGGGGTCAAAATGAGATGAATATGGATCATGTTAGAATTGGAATGGATCATAGGGTTTCCAATAAGAAGTTATGTGATAGACCATATGTTGTCATCATTCACCATAAGACACATAAAAATTAATGAATATATGAACAAGAGCTACCCTTTTACGTTAGAGATGATGACAATATGAGTGCTTAAAATTTATCATGAAGACCAATATGTTACAAATGAATATTCCAGTACATGAATCCTTGCCCCATCAGGCATGCTAGAACTATTAGTAACCCAAGTTACACTCTATTGAAGTAGATTTATTAGACCACCTTCAAACATAGACTAACATTGCATTAGTTTATAGGCTATGGGTAACATTTATCTTACAGAAAACCTTAAGATTATGAGGCTAGGTCCCTTGATGTATCAACTCTAGATCTATTACTAAAACCTACTTTGATTTTGGGGTGAAAAGAGTTAGAAAAATAACTAAAATGGAAATCATATTCTAGTGGTGGTGATACACCTATATTGTTGGTTCATCCACCCAATTTTGTACTTCTAGAACACTAATGAACTAGAAATGGAATAAAATAATAACTCTAATGATTCTTATGAAATAATTTTTCACATAGAGGTATTCATGAATGATAATATATTTGAGGTAAAGAGAGAGAGATGGATAATTTAAAACACTTTCACCCTTGTTACTATGCACTTAACCCTTGGCATGTCTAAGGATATATGTGGTCAACTTGTGGCTTACATACCTCTTTTATACTATTAATTCATTTCTATATGTTCTTATTTAGGTCATCATATATAATAACCATGGCTAAGTAGAATATATATAGGAGGTGCTGGTTTGTCTTTGATCATCATATTAACTATTCTAACCTTATTGCATTATTGTGGAGGTTTCCCACTTGAAGAAACTTTTCTATATTATCTAGTATTTTTATCTTTTCTCAATTATTGCTATGTGATCTCTCATATTTACTTATTTTGTGTGATATATCATAATTTTATTTTAACATATAAGTAATTTCATTATAATTTATAATAGAGCTTCTATTTGGGAAAGTTTCTTATGGCATTTTTTGGATCTAGTGAGGTGCAACGTCTACGAGTTGAAGGAATGAAAAAAATAACTTACAATATGGGAAAAATTATTTTTTTGGTCAGTGCAATATTTTCCAAAATGATTTTTTGAAAAAAAAAATTATAAAAATAAAATACCCTAGTACACAAAAGTAGTCATTAGATTCATCTTGGCAAGGTGATCATAATGGTACCATCTCTTGGTACACTTTTTTCAAGGAAAAAACCCTCCTAGGGTTTGTATATGGTAGGTATTACTTAGGGAATAAAAGGGCCGAAAGAAAATTTTAAGACTCCTACTAGTGATATGAAATTCAAAACTTTAAATCCATTGATTTCTCAACTTCAAGAGGACATAAAGGGCTTGGTACAACATGATGACTGTGTTGTAATTCAAACTGATGTTTTAGGGATGAATACAGAGATTAATTAACTTTACACTCAATTGAATGAGATAATTATGTAATTATATTCCATTTAATCTTAGTTATATCAAAACAACCCTCTACTTCATCATTTGGGTCCTCCTCCTCTCAACACTAACAACTCCAATTTTGGTGTGAAACAAATATTTTCAAAAATGGACATGTGTAATTTTTATGGTAAGGATCCTCTCACTTGGATTATCCAAATTGAGAATTTATTTGATCTACATCAAAATCCTAATTCTTAGAAGCTAATAGTGGCATCTCTATATCTAGAACATGAGTAGTTCATTTGGTATTGTTAGTTGTGTGCTCAAAATAAAAGGAATGGTGTTGTTGTTACATGGTCTATTTTTGTTGATGATTTGTTGGATCATTATTGAAATAATGTCTCTAATAATTTCTTTAACCAATTAGCCAAATTATGACACCTAAGAACTATGAAGGATTATATTCATCAATTTTAGAATCTATCCTTACAGGTGGAAGACATCACTAAGGAAAATTTTATTGATCTTTTTTTCGATGGAATAAAAGATAGCATATGATTTGAGGTTCATATGTTTAACCCAACATATGTATTATAAGTTATCCCATGGGTATGCATGGTAGAATAAAAATAAATGGTTAAACAAAAAACATTCACTACTGGTCATGATCACACCTTTCCATCACCATTATTTCCTCAACCTACCAAATTGACACCTCAACAAACTAAGGAAAAACAAGTCAAACGGTTATGTTATGGTTGTGACAAAACATGGATCACTGATCATTGTTATGATGAAAATAATCTATTTTACATTGAAGGTTACAATGAGGATGATGATGATGATGATGATGAGGAGGCAATTGAAAAAGATGAAGAAGGTCCTAAGGAGGAATATAAAGACTCTCATCCTACTATTTTATATCATTTTATTTTAGGTATTATTAATCCTCACACTCTTAAGGTGGTGGGTTTCTTAAATAAATAAGTCACTATATTGATTGATTCTAGGAACTCACACAAATTCATCAATAGTAATTTAGATACTCATTTTAATTATTTTATTTATCCTACTCTTAAATTTTAGATCATGATTGTTGATGGTAGTACTATCAACTACTCAGGAAAATGCAATAGTATTAAGCTAGCCATGGGAGACTACTTGTTGGATTCTCCTATGTTTCTTATTCTTACGGGGGGATATGATATTATTTTATGAGTATAGTGGCTCACCACTTTGGGTAATATTGAGATGAATTTATAGGAATTATTCATGAAATTTCTAAGGGAAGGACATTTGAGCTAAGGGGATTAAGGGATAAATCTCCACAACTTGTTAGATCCCATCAAATGATAAATAATCTTCATAAGCATGCAGAAGGATTTTTATCTTGTTTACTTTCCATGGAATATCATCCAACTCAACCATATTTACCTACTGATCTACAAAAAATAATTGATGCCCATTCAATTATTTTTTGTGACATGCCAAAAGGACTTTCACCTAGCCACATGCATGATCATGCTATAAAAATTATTCTTGATAGTACACCACCCAAATTTAGGCTATACAAGTATCCATATGCCCAAAAATTGAAATTGAAAAGATGGTATAAGATATGTTGGATGTAAGAATCATTCACCATATCCAAAGTAAATATTCTTCACCAGTTATCATGGTGAGAAATAAAGATGACACTTAGAGGATGTGCCCTAACTATAGATAACTTAACAAGTACACTATCAAATATAAGTTTCCTAGTCCTATATTTTATGATTTTTTAGATGAATTAAATGGTGCTCTTTATTTAACCAAGTTAGATATGTGGTCTGGGTATCATCAAATCTAGATCCATGATGAAGACATACCCAAAACAACTTTTAGGACTCATGAGGGCCATTATGAGTTTTTGGTTACGCCTTTTGGTCTAAAAAAATCACCATCCCCCTTTAAAAGTTCAATTAATTCTATTTTTATGCAATTTTGAGGAGATTTTTTCTACTATTTTCTTATGATATCCTCATTTATAGTAAAAATTGGGAAGACCATTTGCACCATGTGAAACAAGTACTCTCAATTCTAGAATAACATTATTTATATTCCTAACCTTCCAAATGTACTTTTAGAGCTTATGATGTTGAGTATTTGGGTCATCTAGTTTCACATGGAGTGAAAGTGGATCCTAAAAAAATCTAAGCAATGGTGGACTAGCTGATTCCTAAGACAATAAAGCAACTAAGGAGATTTCTGGGGCTAACTGGTTCCTATCAAAGGTTTGTCAAAACTTATAGTAGCATTATAGAATCACTCACCTCTTTATTGATGAAAGACTACTTTTAGTAGACTGATATAACTACCAATTCATTGAAATAATTGAAATTGGCTATATGCACCACTCTAGTGTTGGCCACTCCTAATTTTTCCAAGACTTTTGTGGTTGAATGTGATGCATCTAGGTATGGTATGGGTATTGTACTCATGTAATAAGGTAGACCACTTTCATTTTAAATTCATCAAATAAAAGGTAAAAATAAATAGAATCCCATTTATGAGAAGGAAATGATGGCCACTTTTCATGTAGTCAAATAATGGAGACCTTATTTGATAGGTCATCACTTTTAGGTAAAGATTGATCATGATAGTCTTAAATATTTTTCTATAACAATGGTTGTCATCTGAAGAACAATAAAAATGGGTAACTAAAATGTTAGGCTATGATTTCAAAATAGTTTAAAATAAAGACAAGGACAATGTAGTGATAAATGCACTATCTAGGAAGGATGAATCAATTGAGGTATTGCTATGTTCTATGACCATTCTAAAGGTATATTGGCTGGAACAAGCATGATTAGAATGGTAAAATGATAGTGATACACATGATTTGATTGATAATATTTAACAAGCTTTGGGTGGATTTGATAAATTCATAATGATGATGTATTATGGTATAAAGATAAATTATACCTATGTAAGAATTCTCTTCCTAAACAAAAAATCCTTTAGTAACTTCATATAAATCCAATTGGGAGTCATTAAATACTTTTTAAAACCTATCATAGAATCAAGCAAGATTTTTTTGGGAAGGACTCAAGGAGTATGTCAAAAAATATGTGGCTTAATGTATGATCTATTAAAAAAATAAAGTGAAACCATCAAAACCTCAGGTCTTTTGCAGACTTTATGCAATCTTAGACAACATTGAGAAGAGGTATTTTTAGATTTCATTACAAGGTTAATAAGAATTGATGGTCAAAATATTATCATGGTTATGGTGGATCATCTCAGTAAGTATTCTCATTTTTGTTTTTTATCATAACCATTTATTTCTAGTACTGTAGCTTCTAATTTTCTCAATACAATTCATAAATTGCATGGTACCCCTAAGATCATTGTTAGTGATAAAGGTCCCATTCTCACTAGCAATTTTTGGACTAATTTATTTGCATGTTTGGGCACCAATTTTTCTCATAGTTCATCCTATCATCCTCAATTATATAGATAAATTAAGGTATTAAACTAATGTTTTAAAGGATATCTCCATTATTTTGTTTTTGACAAATAGGATAATTAGGTTCATTGGTTACCAGTTGTTGAATGGTGGTATAATACTTTTGTTCATAGTTCTTCCAAAATGTCTCCTTTTGTGGCACTATTTTGATACCACCCTTCATCCATCACTTCAACCTTTAAGTTCCATCCTATGTTTTATGCAGTTGAAGAAAATATTCACCCTCAATAGGAGGTACTTACAAGTTTTCATGAAAATTTAGACATGACCCAAAATCTCATAAAGCAGCATGAAGAAAACATAAGAGTGAGAGGAATTTTGACATTAGTGATTGGGTCATTGTTTGCTTGTAGCCATATAAGATGGTATCCTTTAAGAATTAAAAAAAGGATAACAAGCTATTTCCTAAGTATTATGGGCCTTATCATATCTTGCAAAAAATTGGTAGTGTGGCCTACAAGTTAGATTTTCCTTCCTCCTCTCGCATACATCTAGTATTTCATATATCCTTCTTGAAGAAAGTCATTGGATAAAGAGTTGTTAATCAAACTAAGTTAATATAATTAGATGAGGAAGGAAGATTTATTCTTGATACTAAGGTAATATTTTAAATCCACACTAAGTAGTTATGGTCTAGAATGATTAAGGAGTACTTGATCAAGTGGAAGAATATGCTTTGTGAAGATGCCACTAGGGAGGGGCATGTTACACCCTTAATGTTTGGCATGTCTATGGATATGTGTGGCTGAATTATGGATTACATTACTCTTTTATATTATTATTAAATTTATTTATGTTATTAGTTACATTGTTATATGGAATAACCATGCCTATATAGACTATATATAGGAGGTAGTGGTTAGTCTTTGATCATCATGTTAATTATTTTTCTCTTATTGGATTATTGTGTAGGTTTCCCCCTCAAAGTGGCTTTGTTATATTATCTAGTATTCTGATCTACTCTCAATTATTGTTGTGTGATCTATCATATTTGCTTATTATATGTGATATATCATCATTTTGTGTGAAAATATAAGTAATTTCGTTACACTTGTTACATTTTAAATCTTATCACTAACCTTGACACTTCATATAACTTGCATAAGATAAATCATCAATAGATAGGTGTGGAAAGGACATTCTAAGGAAAGATTCATACCACTTATACACATATGATTAATCATAGACACACTATAAGTCAATCATAGATATTCTTTAATAGTCCATTTTATTGATTTAAGAGGTTACAAATTTTAATCTTGGTAAAGTTTCATCATGCCCAAGAGAGGGATTTTTAAATAAGGTCTAAAATATAAAATACATAGAACATGAGAAGAGAAAAAAACAAGAGAATGGCATAGAATATAGAAAAAGAGGTCATAAAATCATTATCTCAAGTACAACCTTAGTTACAAATTGTTATAAATAGTCTTCAAGACATCTCTCTATGTCTACTTCTCTTTCATGTTCCTTGAATGAGCTCTTTGGCATTGAAAACAAGGTGGTGGGCCATAGTTGACTTGTAAAAAAATCCTCTCGTATCATTCTATGACATTATTTGTCAAATAAATCCTCTTAACATAAGGTCAAGTTAAGTGAGTGATTCCTTCTTGCATAAAGGCTATGGAATATGCATTGATGCCACTCTATATTAGTTAACTCATTCTTTAGCCATATTTTGCATTGATAACCACTTAGGTCAATTTATTCATGGAATATCCACTTAAATATAATTTATTAATCATGATAACTCCACATGAACTCATTTTTAAACCCTTTTACACCATTCTTAACTTTACTTTCTTGACCAAGTAGGTCTACTAGGCCAATTAGGCCTAGTATCCTAGCTACTTGCACTTGATGGATATAAAAACCTACATGAAACTTTGAAAAGCTAAAAATATGATTATTTTAATACATTAATCAATGCCTCACATCATGAAATGTGTCCTCCTCGACAAGAAACACCTAAAAAGTGGTCAACCTAGTTGACTAGGTCAAGTTGTATCCAAATATATAGATTGGATGATTAGAAGAAGTTCATAGAGGCATTTTTAGGAATGTTTTTTATTATTTTATGATTTTAAGATGTATAAATAGTTCCAAACAAGCATATCTAATTATTATAATCATATTAAACTTCTTTATACCTCTATTTTAAATTTTTTTCCTCAAAAAACCATATTTTATGCCATATACATACATTTTCATACATCATGATATCATTTACATGATCCACTTTGAGTTTACTTCATATTTTCAATGGTTATAAGGTGATTCATGGGTGTTTGGATGAAGAAATCTTCTCTTTTCTCAAAATTGGTCTGTAGCAGGGTTTAGGGAGGGTTTTAGAGGTGAACATTCTTAGAAATGGTTCATAAAGTATGGAACTCCAAACAATAACTTCTATCCATGTATATTTATTATATATACCCATTCAAATTTCTTGAGAATCTTGGTTTTCCATACAAAGGGTGTGTAAAGATACGTGCATAGAGAAGTTTCCTTATAGTGTTCTCAATGCATTATGGACCTACCTATAGTCTTAGTGATGGTTTATAAACTTTATCTCATTAATAAAACTCAATTATAAATGGATAAAAAGTTCATAGGGGTCCTCAAATCATGCTAAAATATCTTGAATAGGTAGCTCTAATTGACTGTGCTGATTGCATTGTTTTAATTAGCTCTTTTAGACCAAAAATTTATTTTTTCCTATTATTATCTTCTTGAAACCACCTTAATTAGACCTATAAAAACCTTTAACACATTCTCCTTATCTTAATTTTCTTAAAAGGGTCTAAAAGTGTCTTCATCGTGGTGTGAGCTTATAGGTCTTAAGACTATCTTTAGGCTTAAAAGGCCTAATACTGAGTATTAAAGGTTTTAATAACTTATAAGAGGATATGAGGGCTAAAAATTCTCATAATATATATTTTAAACTTGTTTATTACCCTTGTGACTTCTTTTTTCTGCCCAAGCTCCACTTTATCTTGATGGACTCTTAAGATCGCCTTTGGGAATGATTACTTATACTATTTGTGTGGGCTATTATGAGGCTTGAGAGGTTATTTATCCTTAAAATACACGTTTAATTAAGTTTTAAATATCTACCATATGTTCTTAAGAGTTATAACCATCTTTTTTATAAGCCTCTATCTTCTCAAAACCATGTATTCTCTTCATCTCTCTACCCTAGGGTTTTTGGGTAATTGAGCTTGTTGAAGCCTTATGGATAGGTTTGGTGCTCTTTATTATTTAACCTAATCTTACCTATCATAAAAATATTCTACCCTAACTCTATATATGATCAATTAGTTTTTATCAACCTCAAATAACTTCCAAATGTATACTAAACCCCCAATTTGTAAGTACAAACTAGCTATAGGCTTTCCTCTTCTCTAACCCTCAAGGGATATGACTTGAAAGATGAATATTGACTACCTAAAAGATAAAATTAGGGAAATTACCAACACATTATATTATCTCAAAAACTCTTCATGAATTTTAATTCTCCTTATATGTTCATCAAACCTTCAATTTGAGAACCTAGTCTCATATATGATTTTTCATGATTGTAGGAGGTCTATGGTAAAACAATGCCTACTTATATTATTGACATAACCTTTAAGATGGAATAAAAATATTAAAATATTCATAATGATATATTTTACCTAAAATTAAAACCTAACTCCTCTTCTAGATAATTCTAAGGTCATAATATTCTCTGAGACTGGTTCTTAGGTGTTGACTATGTGTATATGACTATATAGATGCATACTAGTTGTGTATGTTTAAGGTTTTGGGTTTATATTCACTATATGATAAGAATTTTTTAAACTTTTTAAACCCTAATAAATCTCAAAATACCTCAAACAACTTTGATTATTCACCATATTACACTTGTAGACCTCATTGACTTGACATTGGTTTGATCAAAAGGAGGACCTATAGATTGGGTCTTATAGGTCAATTTTTGAATACATAAGCCACCTTAACATCATATATAAACCTTAAATCTAATAAATATCTACCATTATATTATATTATCATTATTTAATGATTCATGAATCATTTATTAAGCATAAGACCATTTGAACTTACCTATCTCACTAAGCATATTTGCAATCCCATGACTATAGGTGGATATTTGTATAGTTTTTATGGACTGGGCATAGTTTTATGTTTTAAAATTGGAACAATATAGCCTCCAAGGTCACACTAATTATTTTTCCTTATTTTAAATTATATTTAGTTCAAAATCTCTCCTCATACATCTCAATAACTCATTTGATTGCATCTTTGATGTCACTATTCTTAGCATGGCTATAGGTGGAGGTTCCTATGTCTTGTACATACTAAGACAATCTAAACATGGAAAGAAAAGTGTATAAATTAGAGGGAGATTATGATGTTAATTATATATCTTAATTATATATTATTCACCATACAAATCCTATCTATTTACTTGTCTTAACCTCTAAGAAATCCTTAAGCAACTACCTTGAAGTATCCTCATGCCTTCAATTGTAGGTGAAGATAGGGAGTTGACTATGTATCTCATCATTCATGACTGATATTAAACCATTTGATTTTCATTCACCATATATATATTTTCTGATTTACCTTGATCATAACCCAAAAATCCAACTTTCCCATCTCTCTCAAACTCAAAACATAGATCTTTCTTGAAAAAGACAACTTAACTATGTTTTGGTGTGAATATATGGATTGAGATAGTTTTAAACCTTGAGAAAGTCAAATATATATATTATTATATTCTCATGATTTCATTTAAATGACCTCCATAAGCTTCATAACCTCATTTCAATATTTTCTCACCTTGAAAGTCTTGAATAACTACTCTATCTTTTGCTTATGACTAAGTGTGCATAGTGACATCACTATAGGTGATATTTCTTAGGATTTTGATTTTGGATTAAATTAATAATATTTTAAATAATATGATGGAAAATTATAGTGGTAATTATGTTATTTCAATGATAAATCCACTTAAATATTTTAATTAAGGTTTCATGGTTGCTTTTGTATTTGCACTTGATCTATTTTAACATGGATGTAGGTGATCAATGTAGTTTATAAGGACAAAGGTTTATTTAGAAGTTGAGAAGTTCAAAAAACATGAATATGAGTATTTCCTTAATTAATTACAACTTTAGGAGATGGTTCAACCTTTTTCATTTGATAACCATGATTTCTAGTCTTCTTAAGGCCATACCTTCATAGAGCATAACTTAATTGAGTTTGCCTTGCTATAGGTGATCATCCATCTCTATTTTAGTAATATTTTAAGGTTTTCATACCATACCCTCATGACCATAAGAGTATCTAACCTATTTACTCTTTAAAATAGTGAAAAAATGAGGTTAGAGTGGATAGAAGGTGATATTATGAAAATAGATAATGGATAATGAGAAAGAGATGAAAAAAGAAGTTTGAAATAATGAAGAAATGGTAGTGTGAAGATTGTATTTGGGATGACACAAGATATAGGTAAAAAGAACATGTAAAGCATATGTCAAGGAAATATTTAAGGGTCTTAATCAAGCATAGGAACACCCTAAATAAGATATAATAGTTTGGAGACATTTGAACAAGTATATGGTGTTAAAATATAAACCTAGGATTCATCAAAAACCTTAATAAATGTTATGTTTCCTTAATTTTTGATAAACTAAGACTCCATGAATATATTCAAAGAAAATTGATGAATTATTTTCTATGGATATTTGAGGAAATTTTGATAATATTGAAACAGGAACACATGAACATGGAGGAGACCTTTAAATCATGTCATAAAGAATTTTGAAATCCATGAAACAACCTCTGAACCACAATCTCTCTCGATTACTTACAGACTGTAGAATTGGCATTGATTTATCTTCTTGAGATACATATTACCTCACACATGTGGAAAAAATATTAATAATATCATGGAAAGGTGTATCATCCTCCTAAAAAACTCCAAAAACTTTATTGTTTCTTTCATGATGCCCAAATGAGAAATCTTAGAAAACTAGTTGATTGCTTTAATGGAGAATGAATAATGAGTTCATTAAATTTTTAAGGATGGTTCATGAAGGAGAGATAAATAGAAAATGAAAACCAATTTCCATATTTATAATTTATCTCAGATGCCTTCCTCTACCCAAAATTATAGACCTTGATTTTCTCTCTCATAGTCATACCATCCATAAACTTGAAGGGCTTTATTGGTGTGCAAAGAATCAAGGTGAATGAAGGGAAACAATTTTGAGATTGTATGGAATAATTTTACCTTCAATCTATTCTAGAAGACCTATTATGAAATCATGTTTAATATCATGACTTCTATTGTACAAAAAAAGGTCATACAAGTCTCCACTTCTACATGGAAACACATAGAAACAACCCTTCCTTAGCATTTTATCCAATCTTAAATATTAGAACTACCAATTTAGGGCATAACAAGGATGAATACAAGTCATTAAGGAAATTAGTGTTTTAGTGAATTTTAGATTATTATTTTGGGAAGGAAAAAGAAGAAACTAAGTATGGGTATGGTTAGAAAACTTGTTTGATTGTACACACATGGAATCAAAAGATTATGAAGAACTCCTCTTTGGTTTTGGAGGATGACCAATAGATAAAAAGAATTAGAGAAAATGTTTTTGTTAGATAGATAATTGAGTGGATTTCCTAGCAATAACTAGATCTTATAAGTAAGAGCTTCCTCAGGGGATATCAATCCAAATGTTTTTAAACAATTAAGTTTATAAACATAATAGAAAGTACTTGCATCAATGATTAAAAGATACTGAAATTGAAGAGAAGAATGTTTTCTTAAGAATATAGATTATAAATGATTAAAATAGTGATAATTTAATTAATATTAGTGATAGATGATTAGGGTCTACTTCAAAAAATTAGGTAGGGGTCCATGAATAGGGAGGGACATAGAAAACCAAGTTTGGGTAGGTAGGTGTAAATCGCTTGATAAAATTTACTACCATAGTGATCATCAATATTTGGGCTGATCATCGATGGTTAAGGTGACCATGAGTGGTCAAGGTAATAATTAGTGGTTGGGCAAGCCATCATTGGTTGAGACAACCATCGATGGTTACTATGTGTAGATTTGGGTTGAAAAATGGCTGGTTGAAAAGATCACAAAGTGAAATTTTGGGAGATGGGTTGGTGCTAGGTTGAGTGCAAAAGGAAAATAAAGTAATTAAATTTTGTAAATCAAGTACTTATCTTCAAAAAATATGATAAAGTGATTTATTAAGGTAGTTGACTCGTTGGTGGAGTCTGACATGATTTTGATAGAGTAATGTTACTTGGTGTTTTGGGATAGCTACGATGGTAAGTTGGCTCTATAATGTAGTATCTGGTTTACTAGATTATTGATGATGATTTACCTATAAAATATAATTCTATATGCATAATATATTGATAATAATTTTATATCCATTTCACCTCCCTATTCCTCTCTTATTATAGACAAGGCAAGAGAGTTGCAATAAGATGTGAACTGGACCTTCTAATTTTAACTCATGCATGTAATGGCTTGCACACAGATGAGGTAAGTTATTTTTAGAAAATAAATATTGGTGGCTTGTATGTTGGTGGATAAGGAGGTGTACCCTAACCATTTATGGTCAAGGTGACCATCAGTGGTCATCCTAACTATTGGCAGTTGAGGGTAAAGGGTAGAAATATGTAAAAGGTTGGGTTAAATTAGTTTGGCAAACTGACTTGGGTTAGGATTGATTAGGGGTTAGAAGGTTAGATTAGTCCCAAGGGGGTTTAGGGGAATTAATACATTTGGAAATATGGTATGTAGATTTTTATTGTTTACAATTAGAACAAGAAATAAGTCTTTTGACATCTTTATGGGACTAAATTTGGCACGAGGGAACTAATGGAGACCTTTTCTACACTAAAACTTACATGAAAAGATATGATCAAAGCATAATTTTTTTTAATTAAGGTAATGACATAAATATGAATGTGTTTCAAAGTATTATTAATGGTTTAATAGCCTTTTAAGGTGTAATTTATCATTTAAGGACCCAAAACCTCTCTTTTTAGGTAATATACAAAGTTTTACAAATATATTTGAAATAAAAACCATGAATAATACCTTATATATTTCCTAAAAGGATTGAATTAGGATTTTCTATATCTTGATCACACTTTCAAATCTTATATACATATTGATACTTGAATATATGAAGAAACTCAAGAATCTCATGATGAGCATTAGTTACAATTCCTTGTTAGAGACCTCTAAACATTCTTAAACATCATAATGACACTTGATACCAACTAAAATAAGACATTAAAATGAAAATAATAAGCCATACACCCTCCACTTGATGGTTAATTAGATGATTATGGTCAAACACATCACTTAATGACCCAAGACAACTAGGACATGGAAAGTTTTTAATGGTAGGGGTTGCTAGTTGGCCTTGACAGGCTAAATTGCCAATAGGTGTCACTTAAATCTACTACCTCTAAATTAAGTAAGGCATCTTGAATTTAAAAATATATACTTCCATTATAGGATAAAAACAAGATACCATATGCCCTAGTATTGAGATAAATAGTTAGTATAATGGACTATTAGGCTATGGATCACATACCATAAGTGATGAGATGACTCAATGGAATTTATTTAGTTATCATCTTAGGAAAAAAGTGTAATAAGGAGTTTACACCAAGGTGTAATAAGTATGTTTAAGAAATTATATTTTTGCACTTTTACTTTGATTATAATAGAGTAAGATATTCTTACACACACTATATTAATGTAATTTATAATAATGCATGCACTCATTGTAAATATATTTTTGTGATTCAAGTGAATACTTTAATTAATAGTCATAATAACTAAACATCTATTTTTTTTGGAGAGTATTTTTGTGCTTTAAAATATTGATAAAATTTTCCTTCTGCCAACTAGAAATAGTGAAAATCATGTAGCACAACCATATTGGAAAAAAATAATAATTTTATTATGTTTGATAAATTTTCATAGAATTTAGTGTGGGGTAGGTGCTATCAAACATATATTGATAATTGGTGTGAAGAAGAGAGCTAGGAAGAAGGCATGCACATAAGGAGGATAAAAATTACAAGATGTATAAATAAAATAGATAACATGAGGGGAAGGTTGACATTCATAAAAATAAAGGGTATGACATGGAGTGATAAAATCTAATACTAGAGATATAAAGTGAAAAATGGTTAATTGGCAAACTATAAAAAATTACATCTAGTAGTGATTTGATTAAAGGAAAGGGTAGTGGATATAAAAGGATGATATAAATTGATTACTATCAAAATTAAGTGTCTTAAGGAAGGAATTGAACTTAGAAGGAAAATATGATAAAGGCTTAAGGACTGAATAATGATGAAAATTTTATTAATATAAAATTCATAAGTATGACTTAATTAACCTAACACAGGTGGTTGGGATAAGAAACAAACTAAATAGAGGAAAACTATCAACCTCTAAACCAAACTAATTGATTACCCACTTTCACATTTATAATTTATTTAATTTATCTCATGATAATTGTCTCTCAATAAATTTTATGTTAAGGACATTATTTTATAGCAAATATTGTGCTATTGGAATTGTATCAAAAAATATTGAGAGACATTCATTATGAAGAGAAGCTAAAGGGAGGAGGAGGATAAATATGCAAGTATTGAGCTCTAAATATTGTGGACAAAAGATCCCAAATCTAGTAAAGGGAGATTGTAATCCCATTTTATGGAGGCTAAAGGTTGATGATCCAAAGGCACACACATTTTTATTTTATATTGGTTATTTAAATAATGAAGGTTATGAATTTTTGACTCCCATCCTTGGGAGATCACAAGAAGATTAAATGGAATGAATAATAGGAAAAAGAATTAAAATAACACTGAATAAGTGGAATAGTTGTTCAAGATATGACCTAGGTATTATTTAGTGCCATCTATAAATAAAATATGGGTAGAGGGTAGAAAATAAAGGAAAAGACATGGGAATATCAAGGAAGATCCATACATAGATAAGAATCAGAGGAGAGGAGGAACCAAATCCAATACAACATGCATAGTTTTCTATAAAAGGAAATTAGTAGAACCATAGGGAAAGATACGATAGGGTGGTATTTTTCACTTGGAGGATGCAATAACCTAGAGGAGGTGGTTAGTATATTTAATGTTACATTTGGTATTGTTTGTTTAGACTCACTAAAAGGTTAGGATAATTCTAGAGGGGAAACATAATTTCTCTAATTTAGAAAACAATCACTGACTATTTGGCATGAGCCATTTATAAATATGTCCTTATTATTCAAGGATAATCTAGGTGTAACCTATATTAAATTAAATTGCCAACAGTAATAAGTGGTTAGGTTAATTAAATAAACCTAGGCAAAAATAACTCAACTTTATGAGGCATGTAGAAGTTACTAGGTTTTCAAGGCTCTTGAAATATGGATTACAAAAATATGTGTGCAGGATCAAAGAAGGAATAAGGGTGTCATGAATAAGTATGTAAGAGGTGCATGTTGAGATAGTGGGAATGGACATCAATAAAATGGCATGCATGCTTATTTTTAAAAAATGCTACATTCATCTTGGAGGAGACACTAAAAGAATCAAAATTGGGTAGAAAGTGAGAAAATCTCACTGTAAGAAGAAATGTCTTGATTTCATGCAAACCATACAATGTGCACCATCTTTCTCTATAAGTAAATCAGACAGAGAGACAACTATTTCAAAGAAGAATTATGAAAAGAACAAGAAAGCTTCTATTTTCCACCAAAAATTTAGTATATTTTGAGGAGGAACATAACATAAAGGATTTATAAAAATTAAAAATCTATATGAATTAATTTCTTATGGTATAATTTCATAGACTAATTCCTTAGGGATTAACAACTAATTTAGGATGGGGTGATGTTGATTTCATAAAACCATCTATGTCCTAATCAAAACTTAAGTGCACATGCATGATATAGGTTAATAATTTTGATGTCAATATACACATATTTCATGTGCAATATAAACCCATAACATGCATGTACACACAATATATATTTATATAAAGACAAGTGTCATCCATGATGAATTGTATCCATGTGTGCTAGATGACAAAACAACATGATCTAGACATGAAATAATTTAAATTCATGGATGAAAAAGGAATTCATGGGAATACATGGCATGATTTAATTCTAAAAGTTATTCATGATGGGTAGTTGATAATCAATTATGGAAGACATAGTAGATGGTATCATGTAGTCCAATGGATTAATTTATAGGTAGGTAAGATGGTGAAATATCTACTATGTAGTTGAATTTGGTGGTAGGAAGGGCTCAGATGAGCATATAAAATTAATATTAATTAAATGGGTTTTGTATGGCTTATAAAAAACTAGAGAAACTTTGTCAGATTGTATTTATAACTAGAGTAACAACTTAGATGCAAATATGCCTAGTAGTAAAAGTTATAGTATTTTAATCAACTTAAATGCTTGTAAATCGTGAAAATTATGTAATTTTTATATTTATATCAATAAGGTTATGTTAATGAATCCATGATATTTTCTTATGATTCTGAGTGAATGCCATTATTATCTTACTTATGACTATTTTTTACATGCTTATTCTAGTCTTATCATTTTATTGAGTAGTTAATGGATTACACACAACTAAACTAGTTCATTGACATGGTTTAAGAGGATAGTGCTAAGTAAGCTCTAAACATAATAGTGTATGATTATAATATTATAGGAATATGCTTCTAGACCATTGCATGAAACTACCACCGACCCATCTCAATTTCCCCTCTCTACACTTTAGGTAAGCATGTAGGGTTTATTTACATTATATGCCAACATACGATTTAGAAATTTAAATGTTATATAGTGAGGATGCATTGACACACATATAATTGACCAGTATTACAACATATGATCATCCAATTGATATTATTACTGGTACAATTAGTGATACTTCAACACATCCGCCTATGATAACATTTAATGATAATGAGATAATTGATGATGATTATTATTTTCATGTACTCTTCATATGAGGCTATATTAAATAAAAACCCATATATAGTTTCATGATTCATAATGGTTCAAGTGATAACATTTCCACATGACACTTGTCAACTACCTTGGGTTTACATTATAAGATTTACAAGATACATCAAAAGTAGTTAAGGGATTCATTGGAAAATAATAAAATACATTGGGACACAGAGTATTAGATCCTCAAGTAGGATCCAACATACTATCTATACTATTCATATTCTAAAAATTAATGAGGTCTTAAAAAATTTAATATGCCTTTGAATGTATAAAAAATATGTGCAGCCCCATCCATAGTGCACCACAGTCTAAATTATATACACTATAATAGAATAGACATAGTTACAAGTATATAGTATAATTAACCTATACATCTATTGGTATATCCTCCTCCACCCCAACCACCATATATATTTGTTGGTACACATATTAAATATCATTATACATAGATGGTTGGTACATTTGTATATGGTAATAATACAAATTTAGTTTTTACACATATAAAGAATATATATACACCTATTTAAAAAGGACATAGTTTGGCCTATTATATATCCACCTATTAAGTATTGATCACATTATAGAGTTATGTAGTATTGACATATGCCACCATCTCCTAAAATACATACTTAGTTAGCAATGCATATAGTTCAATGTGTTCTATAGTGAACATAGGTAGAAATACATTCTTATACTATATAATGGATTTTATATAATCATTGGCCATCTAAAATTAACC
This sequence comes from Torreya grandis, assembly GCA_037957365.1. Classification (NCBI taxonomy): domain Eukaryota; kingdom Viridiplantae; phylum Streptophyta; class Pinopsida; order Cupressales; family Taxaceae; genus Torreya; species Torreya grandis. The sequence goes on from JARHVA010003758.1 coordinate 564,408, forward strand.
ATAATACACTAATTTTTACTAGTTTTTATCAAGAAAAATATGCCACACCACATGACTTCTTATGAAATTATGATACACCCATAGTTGATACATTTCATCCATGATAGAGGATGCTTCCACTATTTGATACATGAACTTATTATGATCATCCCATTAATACGATCATTGGTTTTCCTTTCCAAACATCACATATTAAAAAAATACAAAAAAAAAGCAAATGATAATGAAATTACATAAACATTCAAAAATATTTAAAACATAAAAAATTATAACTCGAACATGACATAATTATTAGATTACATAATTTAAATATGTTATCTATCACATGTTTTGTATATGGACTATTATTTTCATGCATACATACATTTCATAACATATGAATTTTATTTAGGACACACAATTTACACATGGACATACAAATGTTAGTCTTTACTCTACCTAGTGGCCATGCTAATAGTGAGGGAATATTAATCCATAGCTTTTAATATTATAGACTATATTTTTATATGAACTTATACCATTTTTATAGACCTATATTTATTTGAAATTCCTTTTTATTTACTAATATCATACATATCAATACATGGATATGTTGTCATACTATTTTATAAAAAATGGTGATTAGATGTGTAGGGATATAATATAATAATGAAAAACAACTAACTAGAATAGATTATAATAAAATGAGAATTTACACACATCTATTTAAGTATATGTAAATGGTTAGGTTTTCTATCACAAGATATTAAGGGAGAATGAAATAATTACTTATAAACTAGATATATAGACTTAAAGGTGATTATGATTTGACTATGAAGATGACTATGATACTTATAACTTATTGGGATGATTATTTGACTTATTTAGAAATTATTAGTAGTTATATATAATATTAATTTATGACATTATTCTAATATAGATCCCATTTATTTATTTCCTATGCATTGAGTCTAAAAACTAAAAAAGTCTATGATAGTGCATGTAGATTAATTTTAGCCTACTGGATGTGTGATCATGTGTCATAGTTGATAATTTTATTATCATTTATTTTTAAACCCATATAAAGGTCCTAAACATGTAAAATGAAACAAAAATTAGGGAACATGTAAGGTTAATAATTGAGTTATTCTTAGAAACCTCATTATGATTGGGCATTTCCAATATATTCCCAACAATGGGACCTCATGTCAATGTACTTCTCCCTCAAATGTGTGTGTGTGACTGGATCATCTACTATGTGTAACTAAATTATCTTCACCTAGACCCTCCTCTTTGTAAAATCATGTAACCTAGGTGTGATAATATAAACTTCAAATAAAATGCATGTGTTGAGTTTGTCATATTATATATTTATTTTACTATGCTTATGCAAAATAGATAAGTTCTATATATAGATTACCTCTTAATATACTTTTAAATACAAGAATAAAAAATTAAAATTTTAAAATCTCATTGACATTTTATAATGATTAAAAAATGAAATAAAATGGTTATAAAATAAACCCAAATGAAATGTCTCAAAATAGGTATTGAAAGATGATCTGGACAATGCCACTACTTTAAGATAAGCACATAAAGCATGCAAGTCTAAATAAAGTATTCATGTTGAAAATTAGGAAGATAATAAAATAAAATACTAAGGATCCCTATGGTTCAAATATGAATTGAAATGGAAGAATAATATAGTGATAATATTAGTGTGAAAGATCATAAGGAAGATAAATGACATAAGACTAGAAAAAATGCACCAATAATGTTTTAGTTCAACATTAGGAGATTCTAGATATAAAATTCATAAAAGACGTGATATTAATTTTGTTTAATTTAATAAATCTAGGTATCTACATATTCTCCCCTTTTATACTAATAATGCAATGAAATGAAACTACTAGATTAAAAGGAATAAAGTGAAACTTGAGCTTAGCTATGTCACATGTAATTTATTTTAGGTGGAAGTTCCATGGGTCTAACATAATCACCCCATGTGGAGATAATAATGAGATCTAATATTTTTCTCTTCTTAGCTAAATAATTGAAAAAGACTTTGAGTGATGCCAGTGAATATGAAATTTGATATGAAGTCCATGTGATAAATCTGAGTAAATCATTGTAGTATGTAGAACCAAGAAATGCTTTTCCCTAATGTATGCTAGTTATAAATGTGCATATAAATTAAAATCATGTTTCAAATTCCACCCCATAGAACTGAAAATACTAGGTATTGTTGTAAATACTAGTGCAAATTTTTAGTCAACCATTGTATATAACTATATCATTGATTTTAGTGAAAAATTAGTGAGATACAAGGTGTGATCATTATTTGAACTGAGTTTGGTGTAAACAATGTAGATAACTACATGAATTTATGATTGTATCCATATAATCCGGTTTAAATACTAAGGTATAATATCATGTTACACACATGTCTCTCTCCCTCTTTGCATTAACATTACAAATTGAGCATATTGAGCCATATAATTTGAGTAAGGAATCTAATTTATTAATAATTAATTCTATAGTTTTGAATATATTTTTAGTTCACATGCTCCTTATTATCATAAATATATTTAATATTAAGTAATATTATACCAATTAAAAAAAAATTCCATGCACATGCCTTGTCCCTAGTGATATTTTTAAAAAAATAGGTAAAATGTCTAATATCTCCTGAGATAATATTGTATCACTTTGTGATAGTATGTATAAATATGAGATAATTATCTCTATGTGAATATAGATAACACCTATTTATTTGTATAATAATACACCTACCTTTCCATATTTAGTATGTGTCCCATTCTAAGTGTTAAAACCTATGAAAAATTATGAGATCATTTAATCATTTTTTTAGTAATCGTGTCAACCTATTGAAATATTATGTCATAATATATGAAAAATGTACATATCATGAGTAAAATTTTAATATACTAATCCAAATTTGTATAAACTCAAGAATTATGAGCAAAAACTAGTAATGTACTAAGTAGTATGAAGTATAATTTGAGTTAATTACCCCTTATGTATATATTTTATAAAAATAGTGGATATGTATTCCCCCCTTTTGGTGAGAGGGATTACACTAGTGTATGTAGTTTAAACCAAAAGTAATATCTAATGTAGTGTCAATTGTTATTTTAATTTACAATTTGATAATGTTTATGATCAATTTTTAGCATTAGTAATAGATTGAAATTTGATTAGGAATTATATAGGTTCAATAGAAATAGAATAATTATTATGTGAAAATGAAGTACGTGCTATCAGGGTAACAAAAAAATTGTAACATGGTTGAAATTATAGAAATACGAAAGGTGTTGTGACCATATTCCACATGGAATAATTGATATTTACAAAGGATATATGGATTATAATATATAAACCATCTAGTTTTTATGGGCATATATTTTATAAATATACCCCATACTATAGAATTATGGCCTAGGAAATATATATATATATATATATATATATATATATATATATATATATATATATATATATATATATAATTGCCTAGGCCATTATTCTATAGTATGGGGTATATTTTTAAAATATATGCCCATAAAAACTAGATGGTTTATATATTATAATCCATATATCCTTTGTAAATATCAATTATTCCATGTGGAATATGGTCACAACACCTTCCATATTTCTATAGTTTCAACCATGTTACAAATTTTTTGTTACCCTGATATCATGTACTTCATTTTTACATAATAATTATTCTATTTTTATTGAACCTATATAATTCCTAATAAAATTTCAATCTATTACTAATGATATGTGTGTGTGTGTGTGTGTGTGTGTGTGTGTGTGTGTGTGTGTGTGTGTGTGTGTTAAAATTTAAACATTATAATTTATTTGACAATTGAAAAATTAGAGTTTTGAGCTATAATTTACAAAAATGCTTCAAAAGAGGAACATTTTATGTACTAAATTTGAAGAGGTGGATGCACTCTAAAATATTGAAAAGTTTGTAGGATTAGTGAGTATTGAAACCCAATCTTCACACTTAAAAAAATAGGTTAAATGTATTTTATTTTGTTGACATTTGAATTTTTGACATGTCTATGTGTGATCCTATCATCAATGGGAGGATTGTGTCTTGACCTAATGTGGTTATGTATAAATTTCCATAATATCATCCATTATTATTTCCCCTTTGGGACTGGATATAGATAATTCTATTTTGTGTTAAAAAATAAATCATTTCATATCGATAAAGACTTGTATTTTGTATTTTATGATGTGATATGTTGTGTTATTTGTTATGTGTAAGACAATATGAATTTTAGAGATTTAAAATTAGTTTAGATGATGGGTGTATTTTTTGATCTAACCCTATCTAAAGATGACATATATATTTTTGGTAATGCATGACTTAACTTTATGGGTTAGTTAGATTTGATTTTAGATGATGTTCACATGTTGTCATGTTAGCTGAGTGGTGGGATGTTGAAACTTTTAATTTCCATCTAACTAATAGAGATAAGTAAATTACTCTAGAGAATGTGTGGAGTATATTTATATTTCTAGTTATTGGCACTATGTCTATTTATAAGTGGCATTAGGGTTGGACCTCAAGGATCATGCCCACATTTCTTTTATGTAGTAGACCTCATGGATGCAAAGATCATGGTAGAGATTTAGATGTAGTATTATTTAATATTGTATTGTCATGTGTTTCACATGTGTGAAAAGTTATTGTTTTTTCAGAATATTTCATAGTTGTGGCTGGTGGTAGTATTTCTATCTCTTAAAGGATACACTCAATGATTTAATGCATAGAGTAGCATGGTACAATATATTTTTGGGTCATACTATTCTCATTTGTATTAGAATTTGTACAAGTATACATGAGATTAGTTAAATGGTGGGATTAGATTAACCACCTTATTACATTGTTAGACATGTAAGAATATTGTGGTCACTCATCTAGTTGGGATGCCTTATTCTGAAAGGGCACACCCACAATTATTTTCACTAATATGGAATAGTAAAGGGCATGTGTCAAATCTAAGCACCATGAAATATATGATAATAATTGATGAGTTTAATATTTATTCTATTATTTAGAGATCATATAGAGGGTTTTTTGCCTGGCTAAAGGTTGACACATAGTTGTATCATATCCAAGTTAGTTTCTAGTATCATTATAAATGGATGAATGTTTATGAGTGAATTCAATATGAGTAAGTTATTCAAAAATTTAGATTTCAAAAGTATGTGCCCTAAACATTTTGGGTATGTAAACAAGGTATACTAAGAGATATACAGATGCCATATTATGCAAATCATACCCCCATACCCATGTATGAGATTGTGTCATTATATAGGTTCTAAATGTTTATTATGTTAGGTTTATAATGCTTATAAAACTTGGTGGATAGATCACATGTGGCCTGATTGTTCCCATCTAGAGGAGATGGAGATGGTGATGTTGTATTAGACCTAATGCCTATATGGTTTTCTAAAGGTATAAAATTCTTGAGTTAAAATATTATATACATGTTTTTTTGTACATGTGAATGATATGTATTATCTATATTATTGTGTCTATGTGGGTAATGAGGAAAATTGGATTATGATGATTGAGTTTGTGTTACATGAGTTGAATCATCATGTTACCAATGATTTAGTGGATGGTGGTCTCATTGAGTGAGTTACAATTTATTTGGGGTACACGATCCATTTTTTGATCAAGATACAATCAATATTGATACATATGTTCAGACTACTACTAAGATAAATGCATTGAGATTAGAGGTGGAGATATTATAGATGCCTCCACTAGACATGGCTACTACCTTAGGTCCATGATTAATGGATGATTATGTGAACTTACAGAGAGATCACACATATTTAAAGTCAATATTTGGTTATGTATGAGGATTAGGAGTAAAGAGAGTCTAAATATAACACATGTGGTGATCATGTCTATTTTACTTCTAGATCACTAGTATTAGTTTAGATAGAGGATGTAGATATGGATGTGGAGGGACATGTGGATTGGGGTCCTATTATAAATTCATTATTGATTGTTGCATTTTATAAAATTTTATTATATGTCATGTTATTGGAAATATATATATATATATATATATATATATATATATATATATATATTACTATAGTATAATTAATTTTTATACTTTTATGAATTAATGTACATTTCAATAATTTTAAGTGTGATTTTTTTAATAAAATACATGTGTATCAAGTATTAGCATTTTTAGAATATAGTTATGACGTATATATGAGAATCTTGTTAAAATATCTATACCCTACATGACCATTTGAAAAACTTGAAGGGAATAATAAACATGAACATATTGATCATTCTACATAGTTGAATAAATTTACTCAAGTTGTGGCATTTACTTATACATTGTTATATTATGAATATGTGTACTATTTGTTGTAAAATATTTATTGGTTGTAGCACTATCACAGTTAGTTGAACTTTATTTTATTATATTATAATACTAATATATATATATATATATATATATATATATATATATATATATATATATATATATATATATATATATTATATTATATTTTTGTATTGGAAGCCATTTTATTTAAATTTGGTGCCATTGATATCTCATAATTGTGTTTTATAGTTGCATTTATAGACACATGATGAGTAACCATTGGTTACTTAAAAATAATGTCCATGGATAACTAAGACATGGTGGAATATGATTGAGTAGAATGAGGAGAAGATATATATGTACCAATTAAAAACATAATAGTATATTTGTCAACATAATGCTCAATCTTATCTCTTAGTGCATAATAGGCTTCAGCATAATATCCATCTATGTAATGAAAGCTACAATAAGGTCTATTTATTATTTTATCCAATTGATGTAGTGCATGATAATGATTGGAAGGGAAATTAATCATCTTCCTATATAATAATTTATTATAATGTCATGAGTCCTATCTATAAATGAATCAAATTGTATGGGTCATTTTTACCATAATATGCCCTAGTAGCTATAGGAGATGATCTAAAAACTAATTATTTTCCTTTATATATTATTTTAAATTATGGTTTTTTATGAATCATTACTTTTGGAAAAGGTGGATTAGGTTTCTAAACAAGATTAGATGATTATATTGGTAATAACTCAATATTAAAATCCACCTCTATATTAGTCTAAACAATTCCAATTTTATTTATAAGGTAATAGTCTCATAGAAAATATTCTAAAATGACGTAGACATGTGATACAATAACTATTAGTTAAGATGAAAAATGATACCCATACAAAATTATATGTTGCCTTAATTTTTTTTGGTTTTTAAAATAATTAGTTTTGGTTTTGCCTGATGCATGGATAGTGTTTAACCTTAAATTAGATAAGAGGCTATCTTAATTATTTATATAGGGTTAAAAATATATATGATATGGCACAAGGGTGAATATCAGATCTACAATAGGCCAATCTATGTGCTAAACTTAGATATATCATATGCAGAATTTATTAAACTTAGATGGGATATTAAAGGAAAGAAAGGCTATGCCAGACATATAAACTACATAAAATAAGGTAATTAGTTTTTTTTTTATGCTAACACAATGATGGATCTAGTATAGGTTAAAATAAGGTAGGAATTTAGTTCTAGATTAGTCATTAAATTCTATATTTAGCTCCTCTAGTTCTCTAGAGAGTTACATGATCTTGGGATGGTTGTATGGATAGTAGTGTCTGGGTTTTATTCTAGTCTTCTATATAGATTATATACTAAAATTGGATGGGACCACTTGGATTATTTTAGGTTTTCCTTCTCCTTAAATTTAGTGCATTCAGATATAGGTCATGGATAGTCACTTCTAGTGAAATGGTAAAACCCTAGCTTTGCATTTTCAATGTAACCTTGGGGGAAATAGGTTAATAGGAGCATAGTGTTAAGCTGACCCATAATGAACTTGATATAAAAGGGCACTACCTATATATTTATCCCCTATGTGATGGCTTGTGTGTGAATCATATAATGTGTGTAAAGCAAATATAATAGTGACTTATCTTGTAACATGGAAAATATGACCTTGTGACTACTCCTTAAGTACTTATAACATGTATATAGGTTTTTATTTTAATTTATATCAAAGTAGGGAATAATAGGAAATATTTTGGTAACTTGAGTACTTCTTGAGTGCTTCTTAAGTATTCTTTTGGTCTGATTGCTAGGTATTCATAAATGGTGAATATATGAGAGTTGATATTATATTTATAACAATCCTATCATGATATAAATAACATTAAATAACTTGTGAAAACCATTATAATATGTTTCATTTGAAACTTAGATGACTTTAAGGCACTAGACACTTGCATCAAGTTAGTATAGTAACATTAATAGTATGATCTATCCTAGACATTAATGTCCAGGGAGAAGGAGAACATGCACAAGCTCAAAATTGTAGAGATATAAGATAAATACATTTTAATAATTATGGTAAAGATGGTATGTTTCTGTCATCAATATAATTATGGTCAAACTAATGGATAGGCTAAGTGGCACAAGATAGAGTAGATGTAAGGCTTATGGAAGTAATGCATGTGTAAATTAAGAGGAACAACTAGGGTCCAAGTTTTCCAAGTGTACAAGATAGAGGTGATACATAATAATAAAATATTATCTACATTTCCACCAATTAATATAGTAATGAAAATTTTAATTTAAAGGAAAATAATAAGTACATGGGTGTGTATACATATGTTATCTTTACTTGAGTTGAATTTAAGTGATTTGGTAGAGCTAGAATTGATTTTTTTGATGGTGATTGACATAAAACAAAGATAATTTTATAGTGTATAATAATTGCATGTAATCTAGGTAAAAATTACCTAAAATATATTAAAATTAAAAGAGTACGTTTAGGAGTACACATGTCTATTGATGTAACTACCTTGCCTATTAGCAAGTTATTTTTACAAATATGTATCATTTTAAGGATTTGAAATTGATATTAAGATAAATATAGATAAATATTTTAAGTGAATATATTTGAGGGGAAGGGATATATATATATATATATATATATATATATATATATATATATATATATATATATATAGAGAGAGAGAGAGAGAGAGAGAGAGAGATTGCAAGGCACATGCCCCTAACTTTGAAACAAATGTGAGTTGCCACCTAGAATTTGAGATTAGTTGAACCATACAACCCAATGATACTCATAACCTAGTGAGTTTGGATGATCAATCCCAAACAAAAAACTTAGTAAGACTGAGTGATTTAATCACCTCAACCATTTCAAAAGGTGAACCAACTATTGAAGTAGATTAGTTCACTAAAGTTCATAAAAGTCCATGGGGTATTGGTATGTGTAATAAATTTTAAATATAAATTTTATTTGGATTTTCAAATATTAGGCACATGTTTTATATCATATGAACCTAAGATTTGTCTCATGTTGAAATTATGTGTAACAATGGTACCATGTATAAAATTTTGATACAAATGTGTATCATAATCACATAACTATGTGTTTTGGCCAATTTGAAAAATTGTGTATGTGGAAGACATGATTCCAAAGCATGCCTAGAATATATATGGAGAAATATGAAAATTATATAATTGATAATGTGTAGGAAATGTTTCAAAAACATTCCCAAACTTAAATTGGAGATGTTTAATATTGAGTAGGTGTGGAAAACATGCTTCCAAATCATGCCATCACTAAATATGTAAATTATAAGTACCATACTAAATGAATTTGGAGAACATACATTTAAATCATACCACCACTAAATTTTAAAAATATGAATGTGTAGAATCCATGTCATCATGACATTCCCCCATTGAATCCAAAAACTAGTATAAATACCATATACTATGTGAGTGTGGATAACATGCTTCCAAAGCATACCCCCAAGAAATCTGAGAACTATGAAAATGTGAAATCCATGTCACCCTAACATGACCCTAGTAATAATCCCCGGCCTGTTTAAGGTGAGGTAAAATTAATACCTAGTAGTTATCTCCCCTCAAAAGCATAAGATAATTATAAATGTATGAATGTAATTATGTAGCATATAAAAGGAAGCATGTCTAGGTAAATGTTTTTTGAAGCACATATAATAAATGTAATAATATGTAGGCCTAATATCCATGATAAACACCATGGAAAATTCTATATAATAATTGTAAAATCTCAACAAAAAAATAAACACACACATAAGAGCATCTGAAAGTAAGATAAAAGGCAATGGTCGAGGGAGACCACAAATAAAAGTAATACTCAAATGTTGTAAATTCAAATGGACATGATTTAGTCAAATTTACACAAAATTAAGTGATGATATATTCAAAAATCCATAAAATCAATAAATGAAATATTCAAATGTCCAAAAAATCAAACATAGGCACATGGGTTGCATGCAATGGATCATATGCAAATGTTAAAAAAATCAAGACAATAGCAAGGTAAAATGCTTAAGTGTATAAATCAAAATCATAAGAAAAAATCATAAACATGTCATAATGACCTATGGATTGAATGTTTTAGATTTTTTATCATATATAGCATATCAAGTACCATGTATAATGTATAATCATGGATAATAGGCATGTTTAATTACATATGTAAGCTCAAACATGATAATGTAGAGTGATATTTAAGTCATATAACCTATCTTTATCAAGATCATATAATACAGATGCCCCCAACATCTTAGTAATATTAGTATATGGAAATCCCATCACCCATAAGTGTATCATGTATTTATGTATGCCTGTGTACATGTATGTACGAGTAAATGATACACTATTTCTCAACATGGAATTAAGACATAGATGTTAAGAAACTAATAGAACATGTAAGTATAGAAAGTGATTTATCAGATTCTCAAATATTTTTTTTATATTTTTTTAATAGACAAGATCATCCTATGATCTCATCCAAAGGAATATCATAGGTGTCTCCCAACTTGGAACCTAGTGCAAGAAACTAGTGGTACTACCAAGGAGCATGCATAGGTGAAATATATGTCACTATAGTATATGTGATTCTTGGCATATGTGTAATATGATTCTAGGGTCATGAAGTATAGATAGAAGGAATATGGGTTATCAGATCCAATATATATATATACTCTATTATTTATTTGGAATAGAAATATTAGGAACATGTTTAGGTGCTCTAAATATCTAAATATGGTGCAGACAAGATAAGGATTATGTGGAACCCACTATCTATTTCTGATGTAAATGTATCTTAGGTAATGGCCACCTAGTAAAGGGGATTAGTTTTGTATTACCCTTTTATAGTGTATTATCCTTAATAGTCTTGATAATTAATTATATAGGTATTAATTTATATTTTTTAAGAGGATGCTCATATGAAATACTAGAAAATGTAATCACCTAATTGGAATTAGTATATTAACATACCTAGGCACTATATAAGTTACTAATCAAAGAGTATGTATCCAAGATCATCCAAATAACATGTCAAAGACACCCATAAAAGTTGTAAATAATAAATTAGTAACCACATGTGAGGTACTAACCTATAAAGGTAAATAAATCTACCTAACAGCCTTTTATGATGTCCCATCAAATGATGTAACTGATCTAGTAGAGGGGTGTAAATCATGATTAGTATAACCGAAATACATAAGTAATGTCATGTTGAAAAAAAATTCACTTTCACCATTATCAATCATAACACACTATATGGGGTGTGTATCAATAGATGGTATAAATAATAGACACTGAATATTAGATTCATCATCCTTAATTTTTCTATAATAAAAGGAAATGGTAGGTTTCTAAACCATAAGAGGTATATGTCTCATCAAAGTACCAATGACCCAATCCAGTGGGTATCCGTAATAGGATGGAGGAGGATGTGCATTATATTCCATTTCAACTTATGGTTCCTTTTTGGAATGGTATTTTAAAGGATTATGAAATATTTTATGTTTATGGTGATTACCAAGTTGTGAGTGTGATTCCTTTGGAGGATTATAAAATGTAATATGTTGGTCATAAATGAGGTCCTATATTTTATGATTTAACTGTAGAGTAAAAAGTACTCTACATTTCATTCTAATTTTCAATTGCACACTACAAAATTTTGTCCTCACACACTTTGCTTTGAGACGGTAGAGTTTTGACTCAGAGCTTGGGCTTGATTCTCTTTTTGCCTCATTTTTCTCTAAGTGTCAAAGTCAAGTGGAAGCTGCCAAGAGTCATTAGCTGAGGCACATTTCATAATTTCTATAAATTAGTCGAGATGTGCCACGTATCTCATAGTAACTCAGTAGAACGTGACAAGTGTTGGCATCTACATTTCATATCAGCATCTGCATTTCAAATCTCTTTTGAGAAGAAGGTTTTAACAAGCTAAGTTTTAGGATCAAGTGGAAGGCACCAGGTGGCAATAGTGGAAGGTTTCAATGTTATTTTTTAAAATCAATGTAAGATGCCATGTATTCTTAGCGGAAGAAAGTGGAAGCCACCACGTGTCAACCTCCAAATTATCTTCACTTTGTTTCATTGATAAGAAAAGACTATGGTGGGTCTCAGGTTTTTGTTTTAAGGCAAGCAGAAGCTGCCAAGTGTCACCGTCTGTGTAATTATGAAATGAGGCTCAATTTTTTTTATAGTATAGATAGGGCAATGTGGAGATAGACACGTGTCACCTTCCATAAGTTTTTCAAAAGATATCCAAAGGTAGTATAGATTACCACGTGTCCTTTGTCAAGAATAAGTAGAAATCACCACCTATCCTTGTTCCCTTTTTGAAGTTGCTCAGATGAGAAATGCTTTAGGTCCCATTTTCCATAGAAGTTGTTTAATTTTTGGAGAAGTAGATAGTGACAAATGTCAAAGACCAAACACTTCTAAGCAAAGATACAGTAAGAATATAGGTAATGCAAAAAGTGTCGTGTGTCTTCGATAAGAATGTGGAACATGCAAAGTGTCATTTTCTGGTGCCTCCTAAATAATAAGAAGGTTTTTAAGAAATTGGCCAAGTGTCCTCTTCCATTTGAAAAAAGGGATCATCTTGTGTATTTGTTTTAGCCAATGAACTACAAGAAGACCAGATGTTTCAAGATCTAAGAAATATCTTTTGTTTGACACTTCTAGTTCAATCAAAGTTCAATCAGGCCATTAGATTGGGAACCCACAAACAATTTGGAGGGAATCTGATGCTATAAAGAGGGGTGCAGAGATCACTAGAAGGGATCATCAAAAGATTGGAGAGATTTTTTTGTGAGAAACTATTTTTAAGAGTTTTTAGACTTTTAGAGCTATGATCAGGAATATCATTTGCCTTTATTCTATTTTCTTGAGTTGGAAAGTTTATGTAACTGTGCATGTATTTGTGCCTCTTATATGACTAGAGAATTAATAAGAAGATAGAGTTATATGCCTTTTTTGATGTTTTTTGTGTCATTACAAAAGTAGTCTAAGCTGTGAGCCTCTATTTATATTATTTCTATCTTTTACATTGATCATGCCTTGTTCGCTCTTTAATGTAATTGAATCTTACATATAATTTCGCTGTGCTTAGAATTAAGGATCAAATTACATTTAGGAGCATGACCATAGTTAGATTTTCTTCCTTTGCATTTGTGTTTCTATTTAAATTCCTATCCCTTTCCTCCCAATGCTTGAGATAAAGAAGAGACCAACTTCTCAAAAATTTGGAGGTTATTTCAAGTTGCAAGTCCCACATTCTTGAAACTTCCCATTGTTGGTAGTAGAACAAAGCAATTTATTAACCATCAATAGTTTTTGGCACACCTAATGGGACCAGTCTTGAATTTTATTTCAAGATCGTATGAATCAAAGAGCTACAAGGAGTCAGAGCTATGGACCAGTAACCAGATCTCAATCTGCTATAAATCTAGGTATTCTTTTACCACCTTTGGTAACTAGTCCAAGAAGGAGAGTTAATTAGTTCATACCAATACCAAGAGTAAATATGAGAGCCCCTATACCCCCAAGGAATTATGCAAGTTAGAACACTGGTAGTCCTTTGATTCTCCCAATACCACTAGCCACTTGGGACCCTATCCCAGTAAATGCCTTGAAAGCTCTACCCAAATTTAGTGGACAAGATTCTAAAACACCTGAGGAATTTTTGCAAGATGTATCTGATGTCTGTGATATACATGTGGTCACATAGCAGAATGTGGCTATAAGATTATTAATAGCTTATTTTAAAGGGAAGGCTCTAGAATGGTACCGATCCTTAACTCCTAATACCATATCTACATGGGATCAACTCAGAGATCTTTTCTTTGAAAGATTTTAAGAAAAGGGTGATAAGTCTTCTATGTTGCAACAATTGATTACTCTTCAAAGAGTACCATAAGAAGTAATGACTGACTTCAATTCTAGATTTCAAAAGACTCGGGAAAGGATCCTTGCTACAGCTAGACCATTACCAGGTATGGCTATAGTGTTTTACCTTAAGGCTTTAAATTCAAATATATCTGTTATGATTCAGTCACTTGGAGGTTAGACTATGCTAGAGGCTTATGACTATGTAGTCAGGGCTGAAAATAATTTAATAGATGCTGGAAAGTTACCCCCATGGCCTCTTATGCCCATGTCTCTAGAAACTACCTTGCCATTACCTCAAGAAGCCCCTAAATCCATGGCCCCACTTGTGTCTATGTATCAATATCCTCAACCACTTGCTAAAGAACTTGTCCTTGCTCAGTCATCTGAGATGGATGATATCAAGAATATATTAAGGACATTTTCTAACGAGTTAATTAACATAAAGAGGCAACAGAATCCTTACCCTAGACCTCAATATAAAGTCTACCAAGGGAATAGATGTTCATCATAGCCAAACCAATACTAGTGTCCTCAAAGGCAAAATAACCCTAAGCCAGTAAATCAATTAGTTGTAGTCCCTACACCCTCACAAACTATTCCCCCCTAATTTGAATAGGGAGATTGTTCAAGGGCAAAATAATTATCCAGATAACACTAATGCTTGGTGTTTTCCTTGTAATAATGCTCATGCACCTAGAGATTGTCCCATGGGTAATCTACAACAAATGGTAGTAGAACAGAGAAGAATGGAGGGATAATTTGTAACTACTAGTGATAATCGAGCCTACCAATCTCCTGGTATGCAAAATTTAGTCCTAATGGCTCAGATGTAAGGTATGTCTTTATAGCTAGAGGAAGAAATAGCCTCGAAACATGATTTGTTCTCATGGGTTGAAGATGAAGAATCAATATTCTTGAATGAGGCTTCCACTTCCAAGAAACTAGTGGTTCAATCAGACTACTATACTAGATCGAAGAGAAGAATGGTGGAATAGCCTGAGGTTGCAAATAATCAAGTTATGGAGAGTCCTCCATTTCAAGGTCAAAGAAATATAGCAGTTAGACAAAAAATGCCAAAATGAGTGTTGAATCAAGTAGTTCCTAGACAATTTCAAGAAAAATCAAAGTATCCTTACTTTCCAAGAACCCAAACTCTAGGACCGATGAATGTGGTAGATCAATTAAAGAGGACTCTAGCACAAGTATCAATCTTGGACATATTAGTTATCCCTAAATAAAAGACACTATTACAAGAAGCTCTACAAGGCTAAGTAGTACCCAAACATACTAAGATCAAAGAAAGATTTGCTAAAAAAGAAATGCTCAAGGACACAGTTCATCTACAGAAAACATCCCTAGTGAACAATTCACCAGAGGTAAGCAAATCAAAACTAGATCCTTTATATTTGACTTTGATAGTTGGCAAGAAACTGTTGTATAATGCAATGCTAGATTTAGGGGTTAGTACTATAGTAATGCCAAAGGCAATAGCAGATGATTTAAAGATAAAGTATGAGCTACTCACTAAAGGAGTGATGTAGCTAGATGGAAAATCAGTGCAAACAATAGGGAGAATTATACAACTCCCATTACAATTATATACTTATCCCAATATAATTGTTAATCAAGATATAATAGTCATAGATATACCTCCTATTTTTGGTTCTTGTTCAAACCATTATTAGAGGATCATATCACCAATGAACCAAAATAAAAATTAGAGGCAGATCATTCTATGTTAAATAAGGAAGAAAGGGTTTTTGTTGAAGAGATAGGTGATTAGACTGAGCATGATCAAGAAGAAGAAAATAACCAGTTGTTTGCTATGATGCATAATGACCCATATGGGAATTATGACTCTACTAGTTTGGGCACTTATGTCATTTTTAATGAGGATCATGAAATCCCTAATGTTTCAAGGGAAGATACACCAACTACTCCAAAATCTGAAAAAGATTCAAAAATTTGGACCCTAAATTTTGATGGGGCTAGAAGTAAAAATGGTGCTGGAGCAGGAATTTGTCTTACTACTCCAAATGGTGAGAAAATTTTAAGGGCTATGCATTTCCAATTTTCCTATACAAAATAATGATGTTGAGTATGAATCTCTAGTACATGGGCTCCTATTAGACAAGAAAAAGGGAATAAAGAATCGAGTAGTAAAAGGAGATTCAGAATTAGTGGTAAAGCAAATTAGAGAAAAGGCAATAGCCAAAAATGTAAGGATGAGATCTTACAGACATAAGATTTGGGACTTAATAGAAGATTTTGAAGCCTTCAATATTGAAGTAGTCCCTAGGATTCAAAATTTTGAAGCTGATAGGATGGCCCAGATTGGCTCATAGTTTGATCCAACAACTGGCCTATTAATTAACAATGAGTCAAAAAAAGTTATAGTGAGGCCAACTATTCCAGACAATGATACGAATTGACATGTATTTGAAAATGATTCTCAGGTACTCTCATTCTTACAACAATCAAATGAGTTTGTTGATCAATTACAAACCAAAATTGAAGAGGCATATAGAGATCGGGTCATACAATTAAAGACTAATAAGCTTTGCAAAGGCTTGATCACTTTAGATAATCTATTTGATCTAGAAGATGTAAGTCTAGAGAAGAAAAGATTCCAAGTAAACAAAGTAGATTATTATGAAATAGAGGTGAGTGAAGGGAATAATTTAAAAGTTGGAAATTCTACAACTCAAGTAGAAAAGAAAAAACTGATTGAATTGTGTAAAAAATATGATGGTCATAACTCGGAGTTATGAAGACCTTCATGGATATAATAGAGACATTATTCAGCACACAATAGAACTAACTAAAGGATCTAAGCCCATTAGATAGAAATAAAGGCTAGTTAATCCAAGGATTGAACCTCTAATGGTAGATGAGTTGTAGAAACTTTTAGACTCTAAAATAATTTTTCTAATCAAACACTCAACCTAGGTATCAAACCTAGTACCATTTAGGAAAAAGAATGGTGATATAAGACTTTGTGTAGATTTTAGAGATCTAAATAGAGCATCTCTAAAAGATCACTATCCTTTTCCCTCCATGGAATAAATTCTACAAAATGTGGCTAGATCAGAGAGGTTTTCTTTGCTAGATGGTTTCTCTGGATATAATTAGATTTGGTTGGCTGATGAAGACCAATACACAACTACTTTTACTACCAAATGGGGAAAATTTGCATATGCTAAGATGCCATTTGGCCTATAAAATGCAAGAGCCACTTTCTAAAGGGCTATGGATGTAGCATTTAGGGAACTTATAAATAAAATCATCTTGGTTTATCTTGATTATCTTACTATTTTTTCAAAAAATGTTGTTGATTACTATTTTTTCAAAAAATGTTGTTGATCATTTTGATCATTTAGAATCTGTTTTCAAGAAATGTTAGGAATTTAGAATATCACTAAATCCCAAGAAATGCATCTTTGTTTTACCTCAAGGAAAATTATTGGGACATATAGTATCTAAAGAAGGAGTTTCCATAGATCCTGAAAGAGTTGCAGCTATAATGAACCTACCTCTTCTAGTAAATAAAAAGGCAGTTCAGTCCTTTTTGGGGAAGATTAATTTTGTCAGTAGGTTCATATCTAATTTTGTAGGCTTAGTAAGACTAGTGACACTCTTGTTAAAGAAAGACTTGATTTTCAAGTGGACTACAAAAGGAAGGCAAGCCTTTGAAGAGGTCAAGAAGGCTATCTCAATAGCCCCAGTACTTAGAAACCTAGATTTTTCTAAGCCTTTTGTAATGTACGTCTATGGAGGAGAGTTAAGTATTTCTGTTGTCTTAACACAAAAGGATGATAGACAGGAGGGAGAGCACCCAATATTAATTTTCTCAAGAACTCTTAGGGAGTATGAAACTAGATACAACTTTTTAGAGAAACAAGCATATGATATAGTAAAATCTCTCAAGAGATTCAGGCATATGGTATCAGGAAGCAAAATTCTGATACTTGTAGCTCACCCAAGTATCAGAGAATACATCATGGAGGGAGAAATTACTAAAAATAGAGCTAAATAGATAACCGAGATCCTTGAATATGATGTATAGGTCAAACTTACTAAGTTAGTCAGAGGCAGGGGTTTGTGCCAATATATGACTCAAGAGCTTGAAAAGATGATACCTGAAGAGACAAATTCTGGAGAAGAAAAGGAAATTGTATTAAAGATACAAGATGTTGATTAGGAATCCTAAGTCACAACCAGGATTCATTTTATGAAATATGGGATTTACCCAAGAGAACTTCCTCAAATTAAGAGAAGATACTATAAGATACAAGGATTTCATTCTGTTTTAATTGAATAGGTTCTTTTCAGAACAAATTTTGATGGCAAATTGTTAAGATGTGTAGAAAAGGTTGAGGCTAAGAAAATACTACATGAAATGCATCATGGAGTAGCAGGTGGAATTTTTTATACAAAGATCACAGCTATAAAGATAAGTGAGGTAGGTTATTTTTGGCCTACTTTATTAACAGATTATTATCAACTGGTTAAAAAATGTTAATCTTGTCAATATTATGTGGGGATGAGGAGGAATGTAGCTATGCCTCTCAGTCCTATAATTATTGATGAACATTTTACTCAATAGGGTCTTGACTTCATTAGAATGATAAATCTAGTATCTAGTATGGGTCACAAATGGATCTTAACTACCACAAATTATTTCACCAGATGGACCATGGCAGTGCCACTTAAAGAAGTAACAGAAAATGTGATCCTAGATTTTCTAGGGAGTATCACTACTCACTTTGGGGCTCCTCACACCATAATTTTAGATAATGCTAAAGCATTTTTAGGGTCTAAAGTATTTTAATTTGCATTAAAACATGGAATATATCTAAAAACTTCCTCCAATTATTACCCTTAGGGTAATGGTTTGGTAGAATCAACTAACAAGAACCTGATTAGACTCATCAAAAGAATAGGGGCTGATCATCACAAAGAATGGCATAAAATGCTTAATTTAGCTCTGTGAGCTGATAGAATCATACCTAAACAAGTGATCAAAATGTCTCCATATGAATTGGTCTATGGAAAATTTGTTGTAATACCCCTAAGCTTGGAGATTCCTGCTTTCCAGCTGATCAAACAAATTGAAATTGAAGAAAATGGCCCCATGCAGGTCAGAATTGCAAAACTTTTGGAAGTTCAAGAAAAGAGGGATGCAGCCCATGATTCATTGGTAAAGCATCAAAAAATAATTAAGGACTACTTTGATAAAAGGACTTCAAATCCTCATTTCCATGTAGGCTCAATTGTTTTGAAATGGGATACAAGAGCCACCAAGTTGGGTCAACATACTAAATTTGAAGCATTATGGACTGGCCCATAAAAAATTCATGCATGTAAATAAAAGAATTCATTTAAGATGGAAACAATGGAAGGTGAACTTCAATAATTCTTGTGAATGGAATCTATTTGAAACATTTTAGTTAGGTTGTGTCCCTAATGCATTATAGTTAAATAGTTTCCCTTTCTTAGTTGCTTTGTTTTCTTGTTTTGCTTTCCCGCTTTCTTTTAAATAAGTGTTATTTGAACACGTAGCCACAGCGCAGAGTTTTTTAAAATTTTCAAAATTCCAAATACATTGAATATCTCCCAAATCTTTATAAATCCCCAAGGTACCTTGCATTGCCACTTGCATAATGTGTCTATCTCGCTGTCCCATAAAGATTGAGTAAGATTTGCTAATGGTTATCTAAGTTTAATGCCATTTTGAGACTTGATAGGTCAATAAATACGTCATAGCAAGAGTTAAAGATTACAAGTATTTCAAACATTCCTGCATTTATGATAAAATTCCTGCACTTGCATTTTCAACTCCTATTAAACTTGCTTTAGCGAAAGTGCTTTCTATTTTGCAAAAGTTCATACCGATTATCAAAGAATAGATATATATATGGAAGGAGCACAATCTTCGAAACAAGGAGTTGGGATTTATGAATCCCTTGATAAGTTTCTTATGAGTAAGTCATATGCTTCAGCCCTCACATAACCATTGAAGGCCTACCCATGGATCAGAGTCCCTGAAGTTGGTCAAGCAAGTGACCCAACAAAGATAAAAGATTATGTAGATGGAGTCATGGACCCAATTATTCAAAGAACTAGTAGCAAAACTCTCAGAGAAGGGGCACATCAAAGGTGTCTTTAGAGGGCCAAGGTGGGGCAATATGAGACATTTGTAATCAGGATATGGACTTCACAGCTCGCACAATTCATTGTCCCAGGTGTGCATCTATGCCATGACTTGGTTGAACTATGCACAGACTTGTTCCATGCACCCTCAAACACCATACAATAGGGTCCATTCATAGTGTAAATCAAACTGTAGGCTATTAGAGACATGTTAGCCCTATATCACAATAAGATAGCTATGTTTCCCATTGTTGCTAAAATGCAAAGAACATGGGCAAACATCAATACTCAGTTGAGGTTCTTAAGATATGAATTACAAATGGGTGATGATGATACTACTGTGTCGACACTGCCTATAGCAAGAGCCCAATTTGTACAAGCTAGCCAAGATGCACTATATATGATGGCTTTCATCTTTAGAATGAAATATGATATGGTGGTCTATGGAGAACAAATGGCTATCATCTTCAGGCTGAAAACTATCGATAAAACTTAGGAGTATTAACTTGATTTTTTTGAACAAATTGCATACTCAATGGTGGAACAACTAGCCCAGTTCAAATCAAAAGGGGATTTTAGGTAATCTTCTTATTTGTTTCACCTCATGTTGTATCAAAACTCTGACATCTTTTGCCAACATATGCATCTTGATATGTATGACCTAAGTTTTGATTTACAAAAGACCACTCCTGTCTCTACATGGACACATATTTTGTCAAAAACTAGCGATCCATACAAATTTTGAGAACTATTTGTTACTCTTGCTTTTTGTCACCTGAGCCTAAAACTAGTTATAAACAGACTATTTCTAAGTGTTTCAAACCTTCTGGCCAATTGCCCAATCCCTTGTGATTTCTTTTTTGGATCCCACCATACAATTATTAAAGTCCAAAGTTTTTGTGGGGAACCAATGTTGCTACCTAATCTTTTGACTCTTAGGTTAGCATTCTTAGAGGTCACTAGGTGGGTGTCTATAGTAGATAATTAATATGGCTCTGAGAAGAGGAAGAGGAAAATGTATGACCTCCCATGGATGACAAATAACATGGCACTAGAAGTTAGAGACGCTAAAATTGTTTTCCTTAGAAAGTTAGCCTTCTTGGGTTTCCTGCTAATCAAAGATAAATGGGTATATGACCCAAATGGTTTCATAGGTTCATGTATCAAGGCTAATATGGTTGCTACTAGAATTGCACATGAGGGCCACCCCTTTTGGGAAAATAGAAAAAATCCTAGGGAAGATACTCCTAGATTTTATGTTGAATTAACAGATTTGCCCCTTCCACAAAATAGACAATGGGAAAATTTCTATGATAAGTAAAGGGATTTTGATCCAAAAATTAGAATGAATTCTAGCTTAAGAAGGGCACTAAAGAATAAAGACCAGGATGTTGAGAAAATAGAAGCCTATTGGAAATATAGGCAAGAAATTTGTTAGATAACTCATTCTTTTGGGAATGTGGACTCAGATGAGAGATGGGAGGAACTATGGGATGCATGACATCTATCCCCTATATCTAGCCCTAACACAAGAAATTTGTTGACATAGGGTGTAGAGCTAGAAGCCAGAGAAGGATCCAACCAAGAATCATAAGCCTCAGGGCAAACTGTAGCTGTAGTCACTATAACAATTTGGACCAAATCTCTTAGTTTCATGGAAAAAAAAAAGAGTGTGGTGCCTTCACCACCAAAAAATTACCCATCAGCATCAATTATTGAAGTTTCCAATTCCCCACAAGCACCACTAATAGCAGTGGTAAATATTGAAGAGAGGGGAGCACAGCCAGAAGAAGAAACACCAAAGAAGTGAAAGAGGGTGCAATTATAGTTTGATTCAGAGGAGGAGGTAGAACCCTCATAATGCCAATTATAGAGTATTGTAGTTGCTCCTCAAGTAAGTATTATTCCTCCTTCTCATTCTCAATCTCTTTCTTCTCCTGTAGGCATGATGACTCCATCTGGCTAGATGACATCCCCTACCACCTCTACCATGCCCATTTCTCACTTCACCCCATATATCGCTACTCAAGATTTAACATTTCCTCACTTTTATCCCTCTATTCCCAAAAAACTAACCCCTTAGATTTCCCATAGCCAAAAATTGTCTATTTCATATGGTTTGCCACAAGGACATCCTTTTGTGGGTGGGCACATTGCCTCTCCTTCTACCTTACAAACTCAAGTAGATGCTACTAAGAAGGTGAGGGAAGCCCTAAGAGAGAAAAAGAGGATCAAGGAAAATAAGGACTTGGATACATCACATCTGTGGTCACAATTTGACCCAATTTAGCACCAATTGATGGTGACTCATTTGTCACCAAAGGCAATCAAGCCAAGTGAGTAAATGTAGCTAGAAGACTACACAATGAATGCAGTGGCCATAGACTTGTCCTTATTCAGGCCACAAGACAAAATTGAGCTACTAACTGAATCCAATTTTTCAATTATTGAAGACTACTTGAAAACATTAAGGAAGCTATAGAATATGGAGGTTGATCTAGCCAAAGAGAAGACAAACTATAACAGTTTGACCATGGAAATCAATAGAAAAGATAATGAAATAGAGAGTCTAAATAAATAGTTGAAAGATACTATTTCTCTTCAGACTCACTAGGTGATCTAGGCCCAAAATGATTCCTTAAAATCAAGGCTAATGCAAGTAAACAATGTAGTGATAACCCTAAGGTGAGAAAAAGTAGCATTACAAGCCAATTTAAAGTTGAGCAACAAAGAGTAGAATAATTGACACTGGAGATGGCCAATAGGCCAAAAAATGTAGGAGTGTTAAGTCTGGTGAAGGAGCTTTACGAATCCATGTGGAAAAGAATCTCTTCAGAGATTATTCAGCTTAGGCCTTCTCTCACCTTCCTGTTAAATGCACAAAAATTATGCAAAAAGGTGGAAAAATCCATTAAAGATACTCTGGCTACTATTTTTGGGAGAGTTTTAGATTTTGAAATGTTGTTGCAAAAGCTTTATGATGCAATAGATGGAACACTATTAGTAGTAGTAATTGATAACAAAATGGTCGCTACTAAGTGAGTGAATGAGGTTCTCAACTGCAATTACATAGCCATCAATTGTAGAGAGCTTCTTGATGTAATGAAAGAAGAAATTAGTGAAATGAAATAGCACATTAAAGACCTAGTGTAATTAGGTCTTCCTTCTCCATTTCTAAATGACAACATTGTGCTAATGATTGATGAAATTAAACCTTTGTTGTTGGCCAAGCAGAATGATCAGATAGTTTTTTAGGATTTAAGGGATGATTCATCAGTCCTTGAAGTAGAAGCTATTTTGATTCTTGTTTCCCAACTTGAATTCAAATTGAAGGCTATGGTTCAGATTTTTCAAAAAATTTCACACAAAGATATTATTAACCTTGATTTAGCCTTTAATGAATTGTAGAATAAGTAGCGTTATCTAATGATGAGTGGTCTGCCTATCAAACAGCATTGCTGAAGCTATAATTTTTTGACATTTTGATCAAGTGGGAGTTGTGGTTTCTTTTTGAGTAGGCTCAAAAGTCCTTGGGGTTGCCAATAAATGTAGAGTAAAAAATACTCTACGTTTCATTCTAATTTTTAGTTGTGCATTGAAAAATTTTGTCCTTGCACACTTTGATTCGAGACGATAGAGTTTTGACTTAGAGTTTGGGCTTGATTCTCTTTTTGCGTCATTTTTATCTAAGTGTCAAAGTCAAGCAGAAGCTACCAAGTGTCATCAGCTAAAGCACATTTCATAATTTCTATAAATTGGTCAGGATGTGCCACATATGTCATAATAACTCAGTGGAACATGACAAGTGTCAACATCTATGTTTCATATCAGCATCTACATTTCAAATCTCTTTTGAGCGAAAGGTTTCAACAAGCTAAGTTTCAAGATCAAGTGGAAGGCACCAGGTGGCAATAGTAGAAGGTTTCAATGTGATTTTTAAAAATAAATAGAAGATGCCATGTATTCCTATCTGAAGAAAGTAGAAGCCACCATGTTTCAACCTCTGAATTATCTTCACTTTGTTTCATTGATAAGCAAAGAATGTGGTGAGTCCCACATTTTTGTTTTGAGGTAAGCAAAAGCTACCAAGTTTCACCATCTATGTAAGTATGAAATGAGGCTCATTTTTTTCTATAGTATAGATAGGGCAATGTAGAGATTGACATGTGTCACCTTCCATATGTTTTTCAAAAGATAGCTAAAGGCAGTGGAGATCACCACGTGTCCTTTGCCAAGAATAAGTGGAAAGTGCCACCTGTCCCTATTCCCTTTTTAAAGTTGCTTGGATGAGAAATTCTTTGAGTCCCATTTTCCATAGAAGTTGTTTAATTTTTAGAGAATCATATGGTGACAAATGTCAAGGACCGAACATTTCTAATCAAAGATACAGTAAGAACATAGGTAATGCAAAAAGTGTCGTGTGTCTTCAGTAAGAATGCAGAACATGCCAAGTGTCATTTTTAGTGCCTCCTAAATAATAAGAAGGTTTTTAAGAAATTAGCCAAGTGTCCTCTTTTATTTGATAGAAGGGAGTGTCCTGTGTATCTATTTTAGCTAATGAACTATAGGAAGACCAGATGTTTTAAGATCTAAGAAATATCTTGTATTAGAGACTTCCAATTTAGTCAAAGTTCAGTAGGGCCATTAGATTGGGAATGCGTAGAAAATCTTGAGGGAATATGATGCTAGAAAGAGGGGTGTAGAGATCACCAAAAGTGATCATCAAAAGATTGGAGAGAATTTTTTATGAGAGACTATTGTCAAGAGTTTTTAGACTTTTAGAGCTGTGATCAGGAATATCATTTGCCTTTGTTCTATTTTCTTGAGTTGGAAAGTTTATGTAACTGTGCATGTTTATGTGCCTTTTTTGATGTTTTATATGTTATTGCAAAATTAGTTTAAGCTGTGAGCCTTTATTTCTATTGTTTCTATCTTTTACATTGATCATGCCTTGTTCGTTCTTTAATGTAATTAAATCTTACATATAGGTTCCCTATGCTTAGAATTAAGGATCTAATTACATTCAGGCACTTCACCATAGTTATATTTTCTTCCTTTACATTTGTGTTCCTATTTAAATTCCTATCCCTTTCCTCCCAATGCTTGAGATAAAGAAGATACCAGCTTCTTAAAAATCTAAAGGTCATTTCAAGTCACAAGTCCCACATTCTTGAAACTTCCCATTGTTGGTGGTACAACAAAGTGAAATTTTAACCATCAACATTAACATTAAACATTTTTTCATAAAATTCCCATGGCCTTGGTGATAGTCACAATAAGCACTTTAATCATGCCTTTTGGGTAGAGGTCTATTTACGTCAACCTTTCTAGGAGGAGGGAGAGATATAATATGACACTCCAACAACCATAGGAGTAATGAAGTAGGAAGTTTATGGAAACATATATAATATATCCTTGGTGAATTAGATAGGACAAGATGATTAGGTTATTGTGAAAATGTGTTAAACATGGTGTTTGTTCCCTTTATAGGCTCAGGGGGTTTTACCTTATAACTTGATTTAATTGTAAGTTTTATACTACATGTAAATGCATATGGTATGTTTACTAGATACTTGAGATTATTCAATGGCATACTTCAGGGTCTCATACAATGTGGCATAACTCATATAAATAATGAATTTTTTTAAAATCAATGGACTCATGTAATAGAATAAGAAAAATTTGCTTGTATATGTCTTTAAACACTCTATATACCACATGATTGGTTATTTTGTCTAGCATTGTCTTATATCTCAAGACATATTCATTAATCGGTTTATTGGTTCCTTGCTTTATGTTTTTAATTTTAGTAAAGGAAACCTTTTTGGTAATGTTAATAAAAAAGTGTGAAATACATTGATCTACAATATCTTTGAGTGCATTCATAGATTAGAGAGGTATGCAATAAAATCACCTCAAAGAATTGTCCTTGAGTCTCATTAGAAATAATTGGGTAAAACTTTTATCATTTGAAGCATAATCAAGGCATGTCACTTATAAGGTTCAAATATTTTGTTTAGGATCACCCTTTCCATCATAAAATGTGAACTTAGGTGAAACAAATCTAGTTGGAAAGGGGAGAAAAGAGATCTCAATTTAACAAGGGTTATGAAACACATCTTGTGAATCTATAGCATGTGAACACTTTGAATCCATTTTTTCAATGTTTGTAACCTTATCTTGTAAGTTCTTTATGAATTTAAGGAGTGATTGAACTATAGTCCCTATGGGATATTGATTAGTAATTTGATTAGTCATCATAGGGGATTTAAACATGTCTTGAGTATTAATAGGTATTTAAACCAATATTTCTGTTGAAATAATATATAAGCTCCTAATAGATGTATCAATAGTAATTTTAGGGAACAAATGTTATAACACATAGTCCATGCCCCCATTAGATGTTTTAAGTTATAATGTATGTAGGGGGAAGGATGTATCCACTGAAATATTTATATTTTAAGCTTCAAGTGTAGTTTTTAATATTTTATCAAGATCTTCAAGATTTTAATGAATGCACTCATGAAACATTAAAATTGTATTCACTTTATCATTGTATACTTGGTTATTTTCATTATTAGAATCTTCTTATATGATAACCCTATTAGATTTTTTTTTCATTTTCAACATGGGTATCATCATGATCCAAAGTATGAGATCCTTCATTAGTTTGAGACATATTATATGGGTTGAGGATAAGCTCAATATGTTAAATAGACACACACTCAATCTAGGTATATGCCTAGGTTTCATGCAAAATAATACTAATAGAAACTAAATAAATATTAGAATTAGCAAAAAAAATTGAAAATGATAATTGACCTAGAATTCAAAGTTCTCAGTTTAGGTTCACCATATTTTTAACCCTAATTTAGATAAGAGGTTATCATACTTGGGTAGATAGGGTTAAGGATATAAAAATTATAGTGATTAAGGGTGAATAATATATCTACAATAGTCTAATTAATTTGATAAACTCATATGTACTATATGCTAAATTTATTAAACTAAGTTTGCTACTAACAAAAAGTACAACTATGCTAGATATATAAATGACATAAAATAAATTACTTATTTGATTATAATTATAAAATGGTGTTGGATCCAATAAAATTAGAAGTATGAAGGAGCACAATTCTAGATCAGTCATCATATTTTGGATGTAGTGTATTTGGCTTTCTAGATAGTTGCATCAGCCTAAGATGGTTACATTGATGCTAGTGTCTAGGTTTAATGCTAGTGTCTTATACATAATATCTAATAAAATAAGGTGTAATCATTTAAATGAATCTAGGTTTGGATTCTCCTTCACTTTAGTCTATTCATAACTAGATCATGGAAAACTACTCTTGGTGAAATGGCAAAACCTTAGTTTTGTATCTTCAATGTGACCTTAGGGGGAAATGGGTAAGTGGGCACATAATGTTGAGTTGAACTAAAATGACCCCACTATCAAAGGGAGTTTCATACATATCCAATAATTCAAAATGTGGTCTTAGACTCATGTATTTCTCCCCTATATGTTGGCTTATGTGTGAATCATGACATTATTGTAAATCAAGTAGAATATTGACCTATCTTGTAACTTGGAAAATATGACTTTATGACTACTCCTTAAGTACTTAAGACTTTTAACTAGGATATTAATTTGATTTATATCAAAATATGGTAGAATAGGAGAGATATTGGTAAATTGAGTGTTATTTTTATCTGATTATTAGGTATTCATAGGTGGTGAATGAATCAGGGTTGATATTATATTTATACCAATCCTATCATGAGAGAAATCATATTAAAGCACTTGGCCTGACCATTGTAATACATTTAATTTAAAAATTAGATGAATTTAGGTCACTTGAAATTTATGTCCAGTTAGAACAATAACATCAACATGATTGTTTGTCTGTGATGTTAATGTCTAAGGAAAAGGAAAGAAAACACAACTTCAAAACTTTTAATGGTATAAGATAAGTACATTATAAGCATTATGAGTAAGATGAGACATCTGTGTCATCAATATAAGGCTATTTAGACTATGATATATGGTAAAGGGAACAAGATAAATTAGATTTGAGGCTTGTGGAAGGAATGCATTAATATAACTAAGAGGAACATCCAGGGTTTGTGTTTACTAAGTATATGAGATTGAGGTGTTGTATAATCAAAAAATATCATCTACATATGTTAATCTCACCTGAGTGACTTTGGGTCCCTTATTATAGATAAATTTCATAATGAACACTTCCTCTAACTTTATGTGTGTGTGTGTGTGTGTGTGTGTGTGTGTGTGTGTGTAGAAACCCACTATAAGGTGAATGGTTAAACTAATTCAATGAATCATCCTCTAGACTCTTTAGAAATAATAGTAATAAAATCATATTTCCATGACAAACATTCATACCCTTTCTATAATATTTGAGGTGTACATAAGGATCCCCACTTCCATTAAATTTATAAAAAAATTGTATCTTAAAAACAGATGATAATGGTGCATGCAATATATTTTTCACTATGGGTTTACCATGTATAGTATTCAAATAGACCTAAAAGTGATATGCATTTATTTATAAACTAATTTAATGTACTTTATGTTTTAAATAATTAACAACATGAATTGAAGAGAGAACTTCTTGTGAATGGATAGTAAGGTCATTAAGCAGATGATTTAATAATTAATTATTATTACTAATTATAACCATTGGTATGTTATTTAAAATAGGATGAGGGTTAGGAATATATTATATCTTTGTAACGGTATGTCTAAGAGGTTCATTAGTATTTAATACATAATTCATTTTCAAATGAAAATGACATTCTATATAAATATAAGTAATGACACTATTATTTCATCACTAGAATCAAAGTGTTCATATATTTTATCTTTCAAAAGTAAACTAGGAAAATAATCATGATTGGTAATAACATTATAAATAATAAAAATATAATTTTATTTATATTTTAAGATAAAATCATCATCAACATGAAGTGAGGGAAAATAATATTCTGTACTAGGGCTGGTAAAAACAATGTTTTCTTCACTATACATATAATAGTCATGATTATTCTAATTTTCATCATGATAAATATCTTTTTCACTTGTAGAATAAACAATAAAAAAAAATACACTTCAATTTTCAAAATAATAAGGTGTATAAGGTGAATTTATGTTTGAAATTTTATACAAACCATTGTCACCTATAAGAGAAATTCAATCTTTAATTTCCTTTTCAATATTGAAATTTGGAACATTCTCATTTTATGAAGGGGGGAAAGAAGGATAAATGCTTAAATTTTATATATTGTACATGTCATCATCATATTAAAAATGAAAACTATTATATTTTTTAGTTTCAACATTTTAGATATCAACATTTTCAATTTTAAAAGATGGAGTAGGACATGCATTTGAATTTTTTCTTTATTCATATCATTACCATATGAAAAATGAATATTAAAATGACTAGAAATAAAATTTTGAGATACAAAATTAATTTTTTAATTAGGAAATGTAATTTTAAGCTTATTTTATTTATATTTTGAAAATTTGAAAATATACATAAAAATGTTTTTGACAATCTCTAAGTATTATCAAATAATACATCACCAATTAAGGGTTATTTTATAATTATATCGTTAGTTAATTTTACATGTATTTTAAGAGAGATGATATACGAGGTAGGGGAATAACATTCATATACATTTATATATTTTTCACATTGATAATCACTTGAATAACATTATTCATTTTTAAAAGATTCATTATCATCATTATACATATAATCATGTTCTTCATTAGTATATAGCAAGAAATATAGATAATTATTCCATTTTTTATTATAATTATAAGGAATGCCTAAGAATGCATCAAAATAATGAGGACAAAGAGATTATTTGTTAGGCATTTTAAATTTTCCTAACACTAACATGAGAAACTGAGGAAAAAGGGGAACAATGCTAACCAATCATCCAACATAAGAGGGAAATCAAAATTTAATTTGAAACCCAAAAAATATAATTTTTGAAGGAAAACCCTAAGGATAAAACTAATGCTTGAAATTTTTAATGAAATAAAGTGGGTTCACTAATATGCACTATCAAAATTGGAAATTATATGTGCATATATCTAATCTAATAATTATAAATAGATAAGTGAAATATATTATAAACAAATGAGAATTTATACACACCTATTTGGAAACATGTAAATGATTAGGTTTTTAGGATAATGAGTTACTTATCTATAGACCAGATATTTAAACCTAAAGGTGATTGTGAAGATCACTGAGATATTTTACAAATTAAAAGGATGGAATTTTTATTAATTTTTATGAATTATATCGATCTTGATGACAAAAATCCACACCTTTGTCCAAATAAAATTACCATGCATGTCATGCATATGGGTTGAGTCTGAAAACTAATAATCTATGTGATAGTGTTTTTAGATGACTTTTAGACAATTGGATATGTGTGATTATGTATAATTGTAGATACTTTTATTATATTTTATTTTGAAAACCCTATTAATGTCATATACATAAAAAATGAACCACAAAATGGGTCAATGGGTAAGGATAATATCTTATTTATCCTCATAAACCTAATATGAATGAGTGTTTCTTATATCATCCCAATAAATGGCCTTCATGTCGATGTATTTATCCATCTAATGGGTGTCTACGATTGGATCATGTGCTATGTTTTACTAAATGGTCTTCTCATAAGTCCTCCTCATGGTCCAATCATGAAATCTAGGTGTGATAATGTAAACTTAATATATAATTCATGCATTAGGCTTGTTCTATTGTATATTTATTTAATTATGCATTTACAAAATAGATAATTCATAGAGATAAAATTTATCTTAATATTTTTAAATATAATAATCCCAAATTTGAATTTATAAAGCCAATTAGCATGTTAGAACAAATAAAAAAGGAGATAAAATGGACATAGAAGAGACTCAAATGAAATGCATCTTGAAAGAGGTATTAAAAAATGAGTTGAGATAATACCACTCCTTTTGGACAACCATAAAAATCATGATAGTCCAAATGGATTGGTCTTGTCTAAAATAAAGAAGATAGTAAAGTAAAAGAAACAAAAGGACCATGGATCTTTGACTCAAATAGGAATTGAAATGGAAGAATAATACAATAAAAATATTAGTGTGAAATACATCAAGGAAGATAAAGGACATATGAATTAAACAAAAACATTCTAATGGATTATTACTTTAGAATTATGAGTTTGTAGATACAAAAGTCATAAAATATATAATAATTATGTTTTATTAACCATATTTAAATATCTACACATACTATGATGTGACATTAATATATATGGATAATTTAGACTAGTTCCCTTATTTTCTACTTTGTTTATGTTGCTAATCTATTACATGATAGGATAATTTATTATTTTATATTTTATGTGTCATTTTTCCATCTTTGTAACATATTTATGTATGCCTTTCATGTGGCCCCAGGTATAATTTTCTTTATAAATCATTGTCTATTGTATGTAACCCATAGCCTTTTGTGTGAAAATAACACTTACACTTGTTGATATTTTTTACATTGAGTGGTTCCATGATCTATATCATGCACTATTATTACAATCTTAGTTATTGATCATACTACTACATGTTCAATTGATACATCTATCTATCCATGCCACTTATATTATATACATTATGTATGTTACATACTAGACTAAAAAAAATATTAATTATTGAGATGACATACTCTCCACATTTTCACATGATATTACATGATTTTATATTTATACATGACATATCCCACTTGGGTATACCTATAATAATGTACATATTGTATTTTTTTAGTAATCCATGATTTATTATGATACTTGGCATTTGATCTCATCTATATTACTTTATGATGTTATATTTCACTATCTTAGTTCATATTATAGTTTATATTTAATTTGGTATTTGATTTGATGATGATTATATAATTTGGTACTACTTATGTCATTTATGGTTTTAGGTAACACCTAAATTTCTGAGCTAGGTTTGGAGCTAGTATACTTTATCTAATTAATAAATCAATTCTATATAGGTAAATGAGCATAAGAAAATGAAAGAGATTAATTCAATTATCCACCATTCTATTTTGTGATGTATTGTATTGTGATAGTAATTATTGTGCATAATCATTAAAAAAAAATATTTATAGGACACCATTAGCTTATAGCCAATTGTGCCCACAATGTTTTCATGAATTTTTAATTATGAAGGTAGTCCCTTGGGTTGCCAACTTGAGCAAAACAAGACTAAAATTACAGCCAACATCCATAATCATACAATGGTTATTTATAAATTATTTTAAGCATTGGTAATTATTTAGAATTTTTAAATAATGAATTATTATTTTTTGAGATTAATATACACTTGGTGGTAAAAATGTTAATAATAATTTTTTTTCATGTTTACTTATTTTTTAACAATGTATTTTGACATATGATGGTGTCACAAGCTTGCTAAGGCATTGGAATTTAGTCTTAAGACATAATTATTTGATTTTAAATTTTTATTCAATTGGATATCATTTTGGTGTATCATTCCATTCATTAAATTTCAGGGGGAAAATAAGAGTGATGAGAGTGTGGAGAAAATATAAGGTTTAAAGTCTAAATTTTGGCCACAAACATGATGGTAATGGAAACTATTTATGTAATCTAAGTTGGAGGCATCAATGCTTTAGTGGTGGCCATGAAATTTTGTGAAAAAATATATTTGGATTATTATTAATATACCTAATGGATTGACTAATTAAAAAAATGGTTGTGGAAAAATATAATGAAATAATAAAGGAAATGGAAAATAAGGTCATTTTTCATGTAATTTATTTGTTTTTTCATTTACATGCATGCTTAGCTACAACTATTTTACTCTTGAAGGAAAGCCTACGTAGTGTGTGTGTTAAAAATAAGTTCTTCACCATCCTTAAAAATCACACATTATCCTTATAGGTTTTTCTAGGTTTTTGTAGTTTCTATTTCATTTCTATTTGAGCATTATTATTATTGAGTTAGTAACATGAGTTTTTTTAATACCCTAGTGGGTAGGATTCAGCTTGGGTCATCTCACCCTTATATGTAATATAGATGAAATTAATGATGATAGTACATATATTAATACTTAATATGTTCATTTGGAATGGTGCATTTTTTATATATTTTTTTGGTATGTGTGTTAGCGAGTTCTTATTGTATGTTTGTCGAATTTGTGTGGAAACCCTAACTTTGGTGGACATTGATCTCTTTATGAAACCTAATATTTATTAAATGACCTCTTCCAACCCCAAATTGATGGTTGGAGTGGGGAGGGATTAAAAACATATGGATGATCTTAGCTTTCACCTTATTTTTATCCATTGGGATCTAAATTCAAAGAGTGTTTCAAGGAAGTATAAGCTAGTTAGATGATCTAATACAATCTTGTTGAAATAAATTTTTAATGATGCCAATGACCTATGAGTCACTTGAGATATTATTCATCATAACTTAGACTTATAATAATAATATTTAATGTATTATTTATCACTATTAAAAATTGAGACTTAGAGTCCCTTAGCATTTAGTGAATGTTTACTATATTGTACTAGTTGTTGACAAACTTGATTCACTATGTATTACAATGTTCATTCTTGAATACTATTTTTAGGTTTCACCGATTGACATAGTGCAAGGTGAAGAATTTATAGTTATTTGGATGTTATTATTGCATATGCATTTTTTTTAATAATCTGAGTTATGTTCATCCTTGTTGATATATATTTTGAATTATAAGTTACTTTGTGTTTATGTGCAATATGTAGATTATAATATTTATTGAGCTATTAGAAATTTATCTTGATGGGTATAAATACTACTATGAATGTTGAGATTATTGGGTCAAGTTACCATGACTTAGATATTCTACAATATTATTTTTTATACTAAGTTATATTATAAGCATGGTTGTATCATGAAAAATTACATTAAACCCTATCATTATGTGAATATGGAATATTTATAACTTTATTTGAATGAATAATTATGCATTCATTAGCATGAGTAAATAGTTACTATGTGAATGAACAATGAATGATTAGGTCTGCCTAATTGGGCGTATAGCTTCTCTAACAATATATGATTTATTTTAATGTGTTATTTAATTATTATAAATAGTATTATCATCTCAATTATGTTATGCATTTGTATATAATTTTTATCATTTAACCTTGGTAATATAATTCTAGGATGTTTGGAAATATACGTTATGAAATTTGTAGTGTTATAGCTTACTTGATTATCAATTCATTAGGTCTAATAGTTCAATTTTAAAAATGGAAGGTTAATAACATAATGGAATTGTGACTCATGAATTTTTTATATATAAGTATTGATTTGTAATTAAGGGATGATAAGTGAAGGAAAACCTATTTTTATCTTACTTTGATAGATCATTTTTTTATTTTATAACAAATTATATTAGTAATGCACTACTTAAAAAATGATAATTATTATGTACAACCGCATTTACAATAATAAATGTATAAAGGAATATATTGGTGAAATCATACTAAATAGGAAATGTATAGTTTGTGATTTTAAAAAAAAGAACCATACTAACGTGAGCATGTTTTTTACATTTTAGGGAGACCATGAAAATTATGTCTGATATGTTTTAAATATGGTATTGACCTGAGAATGAATGTGGCATATTGGTTATCAATAAAAAATTTAAATGTATTGTGATTTTTTAGTTATTAAACCTATATTGAGTGTCATTTACTATTATACTAATCTATATTAGTCTTGATCTTCTTTTAGAATTTTCAGTTCTTTTTAAAGGAATTGTGAATGAGTTTTTATGTAGTCTATGACTAGAATAAATAGTGGGACATGACAATATCATAATACACATTATTATAGGATAATATAATAGATAATAATTTTAAAACCTTGATTCATTGGATGTAAATGTTTCCTTTCACTTATATAGGAATATTGAGAACCTTTGTTAATATTTAAATGGAATTGGTAATGATGAAGTTACATGATATTTTATTCTATGGTATCTTTATTTTTTTTACTTGAACGAATTTTATACACCTCATTAATGACACCTTAGTGTCACAAATCACTATTATTATTTATCATAGAATTATACACAAATTTATTCCAACAACCCAAATAATTAAAGTGTTTAATTTTTTCACCCCAAACCTTGACACCATATCCCTAATCATGATATTACAATGTATCATGATCTTAACTATGTTTGAATCATCCTTTATCAATATTTCATTATTTTACATTGGCCTTAACCAATTAAAAAAATTATCCAATTATACAAATGAACTTTGTAAATACCAAAAATACCAAATCACAGTAAGTTAGTTAACTAGTCTTATTAAAAAAATCCTTGGAATTGTAATTTCCATAATTACTAAAACTAAAAAATCAAATAGGCATCTCATGTTGATGACATCATCACCCACTTATCAACCAAAAAATTCCAAGGTAATATTCCCAAAATCCCATGCAAGGTAAAAATTAAAACGAGATATCATTCCTCATTGAATAATATTACTTGAATACAAAACATCCCATATTTATTCCTCTACCTCCCTCATTCATTGAGGAGGAAGACTCATTCTCCATCATTAATATTAAATAAAGATTAATTTCTCACAATTACCTTGAAAGTATATAAATGGGAGCTCATCCATCCTCTTACAATAATTTCAAAAGCCTAACAAAGTGTTGCATCTTTAGGATCCAATAATAGTAATAAATTCATCCAACCATCAAGTCTAATCTTAAATGGGAGGTGCTACCAAAATTTCTACCCTATCTCCATAATATTTTTAACTACATCAAAAGAAATTTAGAAATGCCAAAATCAATATGGTCACTTTTAATTATTGGTAAGTGAAGTTATTACTTTATAGTTCCCCTTTTTTCTCAATTTGAGGTATTTTTTTAAAAAGGGGGTAAAAACTTTATTAAAACTCAGAACAATAGATTACAAAGCATCAAAAGGCCAAAGCCCTAATAACCAAAAAATACCATAGAAAAAACACCAACAAAACCATCACACCCCAATACCCTGTTCATCTTCTCTAAGAATCCTCTCCATGTTCTGACATAACTCATTGGGAATCTACACCCATCCATCAACCTTCTAACCATCTATATCCTCTGACGCCCATTTTGCCAGGCAATCAGCCACCCTGTTCCATTCCCTTAGAACGTGGGCATAAGACACTAAATCCATGAATGAACTAATCTATAATATCTACTACACTATCATAGACAATTGCCAGCTCACATCTGTAATCTTCCTCTCAAGGAGCAGATTGATCAAGATTTGTGAGTCAGCTTCACACATCACCCTCCTTCACTCTAAAGCATAATCTCTCTTCAAGGCATATAGAACAGCCAGTCCTTCCATCCTATTAATAGTCTACACACCCATATTAGCTGAGAAAATAAAAATCACTGATCCAGAGGAATCCATACCAATCCCAATAATCCCAGCTGAGCTTGGATTACCCTTGAAAGAACCATCAGTATTAATTTTCAAAAGTCCCACAGGAGGGGGCATCCATTTCCCACTCCTTAGAATTTTTTGTTTCCCACATCTACCTCTCTTGATGCAAGCTGAGGCCAAAGATATACCCTATATGCCAAAACTATCAACCATCTTAGCATCTCCCTTCTCTAGTGGCAAAATAATCTCACTATTAGCTTGTATAGTCTCTTGGATCATTCCTATAATTCTACTCCAACCCTGTTGAATCCCTAATTTTTCATCCCAAAAAAATTTGTGATTCCTTTCCAGCTAGACTTGCGAAAGCAAAATAATTGGTCCAACATACCAAACATCTTTCAAAAAGGGAGCTATAGAGGGTGATCTACCCAGTCTCAACCAAAAATTGGCAAGGGAGGATGCATGCACACACTAACACCTCCACACATCCCACTAGGAGTGCCACAGTTAGTGAGTGAAGGGGAAGTGAAGGAATAGATGTGGTGAATCCTCCTCCTCACCACTACATAGAATGCATCTCGAGGGACCAAAAAATCCCCTCTTCTGAATATTCTCCCAAGTCAGGCATCTATTCTAGACCAAAGTCTAGGTAGAGCAATTACACTTTAGCCAAGAGAAACAGCTCCAAACTCTTTTCCACCAAGGAACTTCCCCCCTCATCAAATTTCTGAGCAATCAATTCCTAATAACCAAAAGACACAGTGTACTTACCCTTGGGGTTAGGGGACCAAGTAAGCGCATCACCACCCCTAAGTGCACTACAATTGTGACTGAAGAGGATGATGTATAGCTCTGTGCACTCTACCTCCATCCCAAGAATCACCCACTCCTCTGGGGTCTTCCATCTCACTTCCACCAACTATCCATGAAGGGAGAGGGACTTATAGTCACACACCCTAGTCCACCCAACTTCACTGAATCTCTATGATAAAGCATATAGATGAGGATATTGAATAACTATGGGGGGTAGCCATCCCAAGAGTCATGCCATTATTGTGCCTCCATCCCACTCTTGTAAATATAGAATAGGCCTCTCTTAATCAGCACAACTCCTTTCTTGAGAGTAGCCCAAATCACCAAACCTTTCCCTGTCAAACTATACCTTGGGATATCCTTCTGGGGGATCCCAAAAAAATACTTTTGAGATAATATCTTAGCCCAAACTTGATCTTGTTCCTCACACCATCACCAATACAATTTGGCTGCCAAGGCCATACCTACTAGTAATGACTACCATAATCCCAAGCCCCTAAACCTTTTTGGGCTACAAATAACCTCCCACTTAATAAGGCTCCACTTCATCGATGATAATTTACTAGCCCATAAGAACTATCTTGCAAAGGAATCAAGGTCCTTGACAAAACTCATCAGTGCCACCTGTATTATACACCTATAAAGAGGAGGAGCTTTCACCATTGATTAAATCAATTGGACATAACTAGCAAAGGATAGCCACCGATGGGTCCAATGATTCACCTTGGCTCAAAACTTATTTAGAATCACTTGCCACGATTCCTTGGATTGCCTTCCTATATAGATAGGGATCCCAAGATATAATAATGGGAGACTTCTAATTTGGAATTAGAGAATATCAGCCACTCTTCATTGAATGGGTGGTGGAGTGTTGAAGAAAAAAATTAAAGACTTGTCCTCATTAATTAACTGTCTTGAGGCAGTAAAGTAAGCATCCAAGCCTTTGCAAATATTAGTTGCCTCCATTATAGTAGCCATGACTATCAAAGCTACATCATCCCCAAACTGTAGGTGGGATTGAATAGGAAGGCTACCTCCCCATTTTTAGCCCTGAATAATGCCATCAATTACATTCCTTTTAATTAGTTATCCTAAACCTTCTACCAAAAGAAGAAATAGGTAAGGAGATAAAGGGTTACCTTACCACAAACCATGCAAGGCCCCAAAGAGATTAAAATGTTCCCCATTAACCAAGACTAAGAAAGAAGTTAAATTCATAGAACTCATAACCCATTGGATCCAATCTTCCTCAAAACCAAAGGCACCTGAGACTTTCTGAAGAAAGGACCGACAAACTCTTTCATATGCCTTGGACATGTCTAGGTTGATAAACATATCCTTCTCTTTGGACTTGGTCATGGAATGGATAGTCTCTGTAGCCACCATTATCCCATCCAAAATTTAATGGCCCTCCATAAAGCCACTTTACTCCTCCGAGATCAGCAGCGCCAACCACTTTTTTAACCTTTCAACAATCAACTTAGATATAATTTTATAAATTACATTGTAAAGGGAAATGGGATGAAATTGACTTAATCGATCAGCCCCCTCCCCCTTGGGAATGAGATCCAGAAAGGTAGAGTTCAGGGCCTAGAGCATTTGCTTGTTACTCTAGGATTCTTGTACCACTACTAATAAATCTAATTTGATAATTTCCTAGAATTCTTAAAAGAATTCAATTAAGAAACCATCTGGACTAGGAGCCTTTCCTTTCTACATCATGAAAATAGTCTTCTCTAGTTCTTCTAAGGATATGGGTCTCATCATATGCTCCTTCATTTTTAGAGAAACTAAAGAAGGAATTCATGAGAGTACCTAAGCCTCTACATCCAATTCCCCTTGCTGCTCCTCTTTGAATAAAGAAGAAAAATACTGCACTACTTCATTATAGATATCCCATGTAGAAGAGATAACCTCTCCCCTGTCTGTCACCAAAGATGTTATCACATTACCATGTTGTCTAGCCCTTACCAAATTGAAGAAGAAGGTGGTGTTCTTATTCCCCTCTTGCAGCCACTTGATCCTAGCTTTTTGTTTCCAAAATATTTCCTCTCTTAGCTCCCATTCCTCTAAAGTTTTTACTATCCTAGCTTCCTCCCTTAGCATAAACTTAGATAGCCCCTCCTCCCTAATCAAACTGGTAATGTCATTTAACTCCATTTGCTCCTCCTTATTCTCCTAGAATATGTTCCCAAAACATTGATGATTCCATCATTTGAGCTGATACTTAATAAATTAGAGGAGCTTAGTGAAAATATACATAACTATACCAGTATTAGGCCTACCTACTCTCCACCATTCATCAACTCATCCAAACAGGTCTGGGTCCTTGAGGCACATGAGTTAGAACTTGAAAGGCATATTTTGAGGCAAATGGGTAGAAGAAATGGTAAGATTTATGGGCCAGTGATCCAAGCCTCTCCAATCTAAAATCTTGAAGCTTGAAGACCACAATTTGCCCACCCAAAAGTAAGAGGTCATAAATCAGTCTATGCATTCAGCAATACAGATGTCACCCACCCTTCTATTGCTCCAAGTGAACTAACCATTATAAGGCTTAATATCCACTAGATTGAGTGCCAAAATCTTGTCCTAGAGTAAGATTGAAGAAGGCTCCAATTTTTCATTACCTCCTAATTTTTTTTGTTAAGTCCATAATAACATTAAAGTCTCCAGCCATAATCCATGGCAGATAAGGAAATACACTGTGAACCAGTTCAATATTATTCCAAACAATAATCTTACCTTGGAAATCCTTAAGGGCATAGATATTTGATAAAATAACATACTCGCCTAACTCAATGCATAAGGAAACCATAGATAAGGATGATTTGAAGGAGATCTAGGACACAGGCTGAATCTTACATGGGTTCCATAGACAAGCCACTCCCCTCGAAGACCCCTAGGCATTGATGTACTGACATAGACCATGCCTCCATAGCTTAGGTGTGATACTCATGTAATCCACTAAGACATTAGTTTCCTAAAGAAAGTGGATATCTAGACGTTGGCTCCTAACTAATTCCTGAACAACTTTTTGTCTAGGGATGTTGTTCAAGCCCCTTACATTCCAAGAAATAATAATCATTTCAGAGGAGTCAAGAAGTGTGAATCTAAGGTCTTTACAGACCCTAAATCAACCAAATTTTCCCCTATCATCTTAATCCTCTCCATGTCCTTCTTCCACCCCAATTTAACACTTTTCTTTGAAGCCCCCTTCTTACCATCCTTCTGAAGAATGCCAAGATGAGGAGGAGCTTTACCTTGCTTATCCATCTCTGTAGCCACTATCCATGCTAGAATATCCCTAACCTCTACTCCCTATACCAGATCAGTATTTGGCTCAAGAACTATCTATTCCCCTATCTACCCATCCATGATCATAGATAAGACAGCTTCCTCATGAAGCACAAAGTGAGGAGTGGAAGATTTACCCTTCATTTTGGACCCCCTTGCTAGTTGCTCCACACTAATTAATCCTAGGTTAAATTCTTGCTAGCCCAATTCATCCAATACCTCTAACCTATTAAAAGTATCCTCATCTTGTCACTCCATTAGGGACCTCTTATGACCTCTATTTTGGCTTTCAGCCTTAACTTGAATAAAACCCTCCAGATCCTTGTCTGCACCAGCTCCATACTTCTTCCCTTTGTTAGTGCCAGTGGTGCTACTTAGAGGAGGTAGGGGCGGGGGTTGTTGTTCTTCATATTTGGTCTTTGGGCACCTTCTCACCAGGTGTCCATATTCATGAAAAATGTGGCATCTGAAAGGAAGGGTCTCATATTCCAATTGCTGCACCCAGGAGTATGAGCTCGCACACATCTCCACCACATTTGGCAATGGTTTACTCAAGTCAATTTCCATGTAAATTTGATAAAATGTCATAACTTTCTTACCTAAGGTTTGTGTTGCAGACCCCACCAAATTTTATAGCATTGAAGCTATCATTTGAAGAACATCCTCTCAGCAACATTCTATAGGCATTCTAGGTAAACGCACCCACACGAGGACCCTATTTGGCAATTCCTTAGTAGGATTAAATCTTGCATGCCATGGTTTCACAAAAATCCCAACCTGATTTTAAAAATAGGGACCACTCTCAAAAACCCTACTTCTATTAGCCAAGTAGAGGAACATAACCATGAAGAAATTATTTGCTAGCAGTGTAACCTCCATCTCACCCTCTGGCTCCCACACTCTTTGAGCCCAACTCTCCAAAAATTGAAGGGAGACTCTCAATACCAAAAAATTGCAATACAATGAATGCCTTGAGTAGTACTCCACATCTTCAATGATCATATCAAATGGGATTACTAGTTTGGGTCTCTCTTTGCACCACTCAAGGCATCCATTAAGCTTTGCTATCCTAGATCCCTAGTGAGCTCAAAACCAAAGCACCTAAAGTCTAGGAAAAAACTACATTTTCAAATATCTTGGCTTCCTATCCCTACATATTCATGCCCACCACTTCACAAAAACTCCTATCCAACAAGGCCTTAGAAGGCTCACTCTGAGCCATAGTTGCGTCCTTCCTTAAATAGTCCTCAACTATTGTGATCGCCTCTCTCTACCCCCTTCACTAGTCGACCTTCACTCTCTTACGCAGCCACTAATCATAGACATAAGCCATGGCACAATTACCCTAGCTTGGTAATGAGTTGTAGACCCCGTCCATTCTATCTCAAATACCCATAAAATATTTTTAGTTATCCATTAAGTTTTACTAGTGATTATGGTCCTCAATTTGAGGTATTCAATTGTGATTTTTTTTTTGCATTCTTTTCTATGTTTGATTTAGTTTCTAACACTTATATTTTTATAACAACTTATCTTATGTATACACAAATAAAGTATTGTAGTGTGTTATTATTTATTAGGAAGATAACTTATGAATAATAATTAGATATATTTTTCAATAAAGAAGACAAAACCCTAATTCAATTTAGTATTGATGTTGTTAGATCAATGAAAATAGATTAACAATATTGTAGTGTTTATCATGCATGAAATGTAGTCTATGACAAATTTTTAAGGTAAATTAAATTATTATTTTTTATTGGATAATAGGTAGACATCTATTATAACAACCACACTAGGTTTTACCAGAATAGAGTATTTTTTAAAAAATTAATAATAATTACACATATTCATTCAATAAATTTCACCATGAGAAACCTAACTAAGTGATATTTAGATAAATGTATTATTTTATTTAACCACATAAGTTTTACAACTAATCTATTTAGTTAATGATCACCATGATAATGATATAACAAATCATAAAAAATGTTGAATAAATAATAAATACTACATTTATTTCATTAAAGTAATAATATAATTTCATCCATGACTGATACAACATTACATCCACTACTTTATATTTACAAATTAATAAATAATCCAATTTTAGTAATAAATAGACCTCAAAGATAATAATACAATGATACAAAACTCCATGAAGTGTGAGTTCTTTATGAATTCAAGTATCTATCTATAATCTAAAGTGTAGTCTCTAGTGAAGTAATATTATGAGGAGGGAAACATTATCTAAGTGTTTTTCCACACCAACCATAGACCATTGATCCCATACACTATCTCCTAATAAGGGAATGGCCCTCCCTTCATAGATAGGTATATAACGATGGTGAAAGAATCTAGACATAAGATAAAAAATACATCATGTATACCATAAAAATCTATTCTAACATAATATAAAACAAACATGTAAACTATATCAGACAAATGAAATGAAAATGTTTAAATATAAACATTACTTTGGATAAATTTTTCAAGAGTTAATGATCTCTAGGAGTAGTCAATTTCATAAACACCACTTGATCAGATTACACATCATCTTCCATTTATGGCTCTAATTAATCTAGTAGAATTTTTCCACTACCTATTTAATTTCATAAATGTGAGATTTGGTTAGTTACATAATAATATAAAAACCAATAGATTCAATTAAAAAATTTCCAATTATCAGTTAATAAATATGCTAAGTACATAAATATCAAATGCATACATATAGTCCAAATGTAATTCAGTGAATCTAATAATCATCTTATTTATTTTAGAATAATAAACAAAATCATAAATAGTCCTCAATATAAACATACCATCTAGGTAAGAATTATATCTAGACTACAAGTTACCCAATATCATTATGTAACTTATAATGTTATTTCATCCACATAACATAAAATTTATCACAACTTATCTCTTTGTTTATGTTCTTCAAACTTAAAATTAAGCCTGTCATATAATAAATTAATATTATCTATATTTATCATTTTAAATACCACATATTTAAATATTTCCCAAGTATTTAAATACACTTAGAACTCAGTAATGAAAACAATATACACCCATAGATTGATTTATTTTTCCATGAAATGTTTTAATCATAATAACTTAGTTTGCATATAGATATATGTTATATACATAGATTTGAGCTAAATCAAACTATCTACATATATCCCATATATTTATATATATTCATATGTTGAGTTGTGTATAACCAAGATAAATTAACAACTAGTGTAAAAAAACCCCATTATATGTTATAATCTATTTATTCAAGATTATGTCCTCATAAAGTATCGTTTAAAATCATTTAATAT
Source organism: Torreya grandis (assembly GCA_037957365.1). NCBI lineage: Eukaryota > Viridiplantae > Streptophyta > Pinopsida > Cupressales > Taxaceae > Torreya > Torreya grandis. Next base: position 608,844 of record JARHVA010003758.1, read on the forward strand.
TTTATTCATTAGTAAATATTATTCACAATACCAACAATTCCCAATTTAGTGTTTTGATTAAATATACATAGAATTTAAATGGTTATCATATCAAACTCAACCAAATCAAATATTTACATTTCAATTATTTTATAAGTCATAAAATAATGAATCCATAGGCCTATTCAAATTTCATGCATCTATTATGTTCAAAATATTATATGCTCTACTGCCTATGTTTCAAATATTTATAATATCATGAGAATATAACTTAGACCTTGACCATATATACACCTCATAAAACTATTATTTAATTTAATACATATTTCTACCATGATTTATATAAGGGTCTTATTCACATTTAAAAACTAATCTTAGTTTATTTATAAGATAGTTCATATAGTCCTCAAGGTATTTACATAATAGGATCTATAGATAACTATATAAAATTAGACTACTATATTAAACTATCCAAAATTGAATTGTATAAAGGTTTTATTATAATTAATCATTCATACATGTTGATTAGCATAGTGTTTTAATCTTCAACCAAAGTCTTAATAATCACATTGTATATATATCTATGCATTTAATGTGAATATATAGATAAATGTATATAGTTATACCCAACCATATTTTCACTAATTATATACCATACACATCATTAACATGTTTCAAACTTTTACTCATTTATGGCTCAACAAGAAATTAAACCCTATTCCAAAAATATGAGTATGTGTGATAGAGGCTTTAACAATAGAGATTAATTATTTTTACCATAACACATAATACATAAATAGGTTTAGAATCAAACACATAGTTTTATATGTTTTAAAAATCATAACATTTGTATATTTATACATATGAGGATATGTATAATTATTATTTCCTATACATTCAATAATGATTTTAAACCCCTACAACTTCATTACCCAAATTTTCAAATTAGCTATATATACATAGTAAAAACCTATGAGGATATATATTATTGACCAAGTATATGTATATATTATATATTAAGAGATAATCCTTTTATATAACCATGTGTTTGTATATGCCCCTAAAACACACAAAAATTCATCCTTAAGGTTCAAAATTAAAAACCTATAATTTATAGTAAAAAATAAACCTCAGCCCTATATATAAATTTATCAAATATAAGGATCAATTTACTTAAAAATAGGAATCAAAATTTAAACACAAAAATTAATTCACTCATCCCTAATAGGGTTTTAAAATATTCTATTTATCATATCAATAAGGGTTCATGAACTATGGAAATTAACCAAGGTTTAGGGTTATATGATGGATTTTATGGATGGCCAAGCCATCCATAAGGCCCATAATTTATCCATCTAAAATAGTTAAAAAACAATAATAAATTAAAACCCATAAATATTTGTTTACCAAATCATCATAACCAACATATGAATCTTAAACCAAAACTGACCTAGTAACAAAACATCCAATTCTAATGCCAATAATTAAAATTTTAATTTCTCTAGAAGCTCAAGTAATATATATAAACTTATATCTATCAAGCATGTCATACATGGCCTCTCATTCATCCATTTTTATTAACTCCATGCCCTTGCCACACAAATTTCTCCCCCTTCCTTGGTAGAGTAATGGCTAAATTTTTGCATGCCAAGAGAAACTAACCAAAATAAATAGTTTTCCATCATTTTATCATGAAAAAAAAATAAAAAATCACTAATTATTTGGTATCATAAGTCAACTATATATTAAACCCAATAATATCTAATGTTCCATCATTACGGAATAACCTAACTTTATTATTATCACCTTCAATCTATTCATGAGTTAATGTCTTTGTTTAATGCATTGAATTAACATAAATTCATGAAGATGAATTTATAAAAAGTCTTCAAACATTATAATTTCCATGTAATTTAAACCTAACAATAATTCCATTAATTATAATAACCATTAGCAATGTAATCGATTTTCTATCTAGAAGTTAGCTTTATAGGTCAACAAAATAACTATTGGCTTTAGCAAAGTTTCATCAAACATAATGATGTCCATATAATCATTTAAACAATATCATTATCTATATTAACATGCAAAAAATAATTTTTATTACTTAATTATAAAAGGATTGATAATAATAATAAATAGTCAATAATGTTAATATCATAATTATCATGCCAACTAATGTCATTCATTAATGCTTAACAAAGATATAAATTCATTAATTACTTAAAATAGGTTACTCAACTATTATAAATGATAATGGTAAATTTAAAATAATAAATAATCACTTAAAAACCTAATCAAGCATAGTATTAGAATCTGTATAACACATACAACTATGAATCTAAAAAAATCATTATTTATACAAACACTCAGCCACATCTAAGACAACAATAAGTCAAGTAAAACATGTATAGATTTAATCAATCAACCAATGAATTTAATAAAAAACCATTAATACAATAACACAAAAAAATTAGTAACATCACATATTTAATTAAAAAATATCATCTAAAATCAAACAAGATAAAAATAGGCATATATAATAGGAATCAAAATATACTACAACTATCTAACTCAAGAAGTAAACATAAAACATGCTCATATATTATGGTATGTGCATGGGTTTAAATTTTTTTCTCCCTATCATCCCCCAATGATTACATCAACATCATCCTCTCTGATGATTCCCTCCCTCTGTCACACTCTAAGGGATGGATTTGTCATACATCCACCTCACAACAATAAGAGTAGCTAGCCTGAAACATAAATATATCCAAAAAATAATGTTGTATAAATTATTAAATGTGATCATCAAGTATATAAATGAAAATAAAACTATCTCATAATCAACATATGATATAATGTTTAATAAAACAATAAGTAATCAATTAATAACCATAATAATCCATATATCAAATAGGTTATTAAGATTATATAAAAATTAAGATGTGACATCCTTCCCCCTAAAGCCGGTCATCATCCTAATGAAACTTATTCAAACTTAATTTATGATTTTAAAACATTATTCAATAGATAATAAAATAATATGTAGCAACATATCAAGTAAACAAATGTGGAAATAGATTGTAAAACTCATCATAGTCCTTTCAAGTGGCACTATCTTTAGAATATTGGTCCCAATAGACCTTGAAATATAACAATTATATATTATGAAAATTGAGTTTATGAGTGTCAATTATTCCGATTGATTCTAACATGACCATCCTGGGATATAGAACCTATAAAACATTCCAATCCAACACATGTGAAGGATCAACAACATAATTTTTAAGATAATATACATGGAATACATTATGTAAAAGAGCTATAGATAGTGGCAATGCAAGCCTATACACTACATAATTGACTACTTCTAAAATGTCAAAGGGTGCCACATATCTAGGTGAAAGTTTCACTAACTTTTTAAACTTAATCAATCTTATCTGAGAATTAACCCATAGAAATAGTTTATCACCTATAAAAAATTGCCTTATTATTCTCTTTAAATTAGCATAACTTTTTTGTCTATCATTGGCCTTTGCCAACCTCTACCTAATTGTCATGACTTTATCTTCTATTTCCACAAGCATCTTAGGTTTAAAGACTACCTTGTCCTCTAAAATGTCCTAATTGATTGGTGTTCTACACCTCCTTCCATATAATGCCTCAAATGAAGTAATCTTCAATGTTTATTGGTATGATTTGTTATAATAAAAATAAAATAGTGGAAGGTACTTCTTCCACTTGTATTGTTGATACATATAATACATACAAAGATATTTTAAAACCTAGTTAGCTCACTATATTTGAAAATCAATTTCTAGGTGATAAGAAGTGCTACAATTCAATTACATAGCCAGATTTAAATTTAGAGTCAACCAAAATCTAGAAGTCATTCTTTAATCTTGATCCTAAATGATCTCATTTGGAAATCCATGCAATAAATATTCCACTTTCATGAATATCTTTGTAATCATTAGTGCATCATATGTCAAGTTTCATAGTATGAAGTGGGCTACCTTGGTTAGTTTGTCAGCCATAACCAATATCATATCATGTTAGTTTCATGATAATAAATACCCTTGGAAAAAGTCCATGCTAATCACCTACCACTTATATTTTAGTATATCATGTGTATATTATTGGCTAATTTTGTCCCACATACCAATTTTTAAATTCAATTGAATGGACGAGGAGAGTCCTAAAAATTTTAAGGATCAAAATATGACTTACACAAGCTGTGAAGAGCTAGAACATCACCAATATGTCATGTAGAAATAGACAAGTCAATTTAATTATTCATTTTATAAGTATGATAAAAAAATCCTTTCAGGGTTAAAGGATAACATGGAATCAACATTCTTAGTGCCAAGTTCCTATTTTGCAAATTTCATGCCTTGGTGAGTTCTCTAGCTTGAGTTATAAGGAATCAAATTTGAACCTAAATAATGGAATGTTTGTGCTAACATTAAATTTGAGATTCATAAAGTATCTATTTAGATTGAAAAATCATTAAACAAGACTCAAGTTAGATAATATATAATGATGTATGTGAGCTCACATTCTGACAAGTAGATCTAATAGTTTGTGCTAGGGTCAAATAGGTCAAAAGTTTCCTAAGTTAAAATCCTTAAAAGACTACAACTTGGATGAGATATAATAGTGCATATCTATTGATTAGAGATCAAATGGTATAAGTTTGACTAATAAGAAGGTGGGTCCAAGAAAATATATGAACAATATTTATTCATATTAAGGATCTAATTATGCATATTTATTGATAAGAAAGTGGGCCCATTTAGATCTATGGTATGCATTCACTCATACATCCTAATATAATGGTGTGAGTTAAAGTTAAAGATTCAGAGGATCTAGATCAATGGCTAGTGTTCATTCATAAAAAGAAGATATATGGTTTATAAGATGTCAAAAAGTCAAGATCTAACAAGAGGGATTTATAAGACCAATAAGAATAAGATAGTTTATAATAATCTAATTGGTTTGATTTAATATTCAATGGCTAAAGTTAAACCCAAGAAGATTTACTATTAGAACTCAAAGGAGCATGTTTTGACCAAAACAAGCAAAAGCATGAAGCTAAGTTTAAGCACGGTCTATTTTGAACCAAAGATAACATTTCAAAAGATTCCAATAAGATAGACATATAGGCTATAATGAATTCACCACCAAAACTAGCTACATGAAAGTGACCCTTCTCTCCACTCTTACATGCCATGATGAACTAGTGAAGAGCAGTTAGCACTAGGAACAAATTATAATTGATTGATATGATTGTTGTAATTACATTGATGCAAAAAATTATCTCAAAACAACTTGATCCCTCTGTTACAACCATAATGAATCATCAGTGAAGTAATAATGTAACTTTGTAATGGATTTAAGTGACCCAAATCAATCAAGAATTCTATACATAAATGTAGAGGTAGTTATAATAGTGGTTCAAATGGAGTCAAGCTCATTTATTTCCCTTTTTAGTGCTAAAATATCTCTCTCTCTCTTGCTTCCATTTCTTATATAGATATAGGCTTTGATATATTTATGAACATTCCTCTCTTGGGCATAAATAGACTCTACCAAGATTGATATTATAACCTATTAAAATGAATAGAAGACTATATTTAGATTTCATTATGCTTATCTAGTGTGTTCATGTCAATTGATTTGCATATGTGGTAGAGCTTTCTCCCTTGTCAAGTCTTGATCTCACCTAGTTAGTAGTTATCGAGTTATGCAAGTCATGTTTAGTGTTTAAATGTTATTTGATTAAATCTAGCATGTGGATACATTATATAATTAGTGTATTGAATTAGACCTCTCCACTAATTCCCTTAGCTTTTGATATTTTAGTGAACCTACGCATGAAATTTTGATGCATAGTAGACATTTGGAATTATAGATCCAACATTTTTCTCATTTTATGTGTTTTAAAAGTTTAAATAGAGTGGATCAACATCATTTAGATTCATCACTATTTTTATCTTATATTTACATTTCTATTGTCTCTCTCCCTTTCCCCAGCTAATAGTAGTTTTAGTTGAAATGAGCTAAATGATGTATGAGAGGAGCTAACCTCATTAAAAATACTAGAGGTCTAACCCTATTATAGGATACCCATAACCTAGGATCATTACCATATTGGAATAAGTTTTAGAGTAAGATTTGAACACTTTTACTTTCATCTAGGGTGTAATCTGGATCTCCAATAGTTTTAGCATGCCTGGTAGGATCAAGATCCAAAAGAGTGGGAAGATTATTGGTGTGTCTTTCCTCTGATAAGATTTTGGAAGAAAGAAAAGTTAGAACCAATGGTGACTCCAAATAAAATATTCTAGTTATTATTAAAGTAGGTATGTCTCAATGAAGTTTTTAATCAGTTTGTGTATTGCATTTGACATATGAAGTTGATATGGATAAATATGGTGAATACCCCTATCTTTTGCCTCTTTATCAATAGTCCTAATATGATCCTCATAATCTATATGAGCCTAATCAGTCCTACTAAGAGTCCTATCAAAGCTATGATGAGCTTTATCAATTTTATCATGATACCCATTGTCAAGGGTATTCCTCTTACCATCTTAGTGACTCTTTTCATCCCTATTATGATCTGCATATGCTTTATGATCAACCACACTATGATCCTCACTAGTAGTATGAGGATATTTATAAGCTATACATATAAGAGTATTACACTAATCCTTATTATTAAAATAAATACCATCATAATATTACTCCTTACCAACCCTATCATGAGCCATGTATACCTTCACTTAAGAAAACTTTAGTGAGCCTTGAAAATCATGTACTAGAATTGTGATCACAAAAGTATTATGGCCAAGATGTCCCTACCCACCTGATTCATCATGTTAGGGAGTCATTTTAGATAGTGAAATAATAATGGACACCTATTGAGAGATCAAATTGGAAAAATATTTCAAATGAGATGATGTAAGTGGTTACATTCAAGGCACTAAAGATAAGCTGAAAAACCTTGAAGAATAGTAGGTCTAACTCCATCAACCTTATGTGTCTTTATATACACCACCTACACCCTTATATATGCCACCCATTCTTCCCCAAGATACCATTACATGTATCCCAAGTCCTTCATGTGCTCTTCAAACCTTCCCTTCTTGGAATTCAATCGAAGAGAGCCTTCAATGAAAGGAGACTATTGTGGAACAACCTATTGTTGAGATCAAAGATTCCACTTATCTTCCTCAAGAATCCTCTTGTACCTAATACCATCCCTCTTATCTTCATGAATACCCTAACCACCTTTAATAAAAGCTTTTCCAAGAGAATATAGATATGAAAATCAAAGAGTTAGAGTTAAAGATGGGGAAAGAGGAAGAAAGTCAAAATAAAGAAGAGGTAGTTATTTCTTACACTTTCCCCTCATGGATGTCAGTTTAGAGAGGTTTCTAAAAGGAAGAGGTGTTAGTTAAAGTAACCTAAGCACCAGTTCAAGACCCACCAAAGAGACAATTCAAAGTCCCTAGATAGAAGGATACTCTCATAATCTGCAAGCAAGGTGAAAGTTTTTACCCTCCCACCATCTTCGTCTTGGAGAAAGAACATGTTATAAAAAGGATAGGCGAGGAGCTTGTAGTCATAAATGAACCTAATGAATATAATTCAAGTGTCTATGATGAGGAGATCATTGTAGGCAGCCCACTTCACTTATAAGGGTAAGAATCAATATTAGACTAGCCTTCTTGGCATGGATTTGACACTAATGAAGAGTATTAAACTGATCCTTATTATGAAAAGCCAATCCCACCATAATATTAATCCTTACCAACCCTATCATGATCCATCTATAATAACACTTAAGAAAACTTTAGTGAGCCTTGAAAACCATGTAGTAAAATTATGATCACAAAAGTATTATGGCCAAGATGTCCCTACTCACCTAATTCATCATGTGAAGGAGTCATTTTAACTAGTGATATAATAATGGGCACCTATTGAGAGATCAAATTATAAAAATATCTCAAATGAGACTATGTAAATGGTTACATTAAAATCACTAAAGATATACCAAAAAACCTTCAATAATAGTAGGTCTAACTCCACCAACCTCATGTGTCTTTATATATCAACCCTCATATATGCCACCCACTCTTCCCCATGATGCCATTTCATGTGTCCCAAGTCCTTCATGTGTTCTTCAAACATTCCCTTCTTCGAATTTGATCCAAGAAAGCCTTAAAAGAAAGAAAAAGACTATTATGGAATAACCTATTGTTGAGATCTAAGATTCCACTTATCTTCCTCAAGAATCCTCTTGTACCTCATACCAGCCCTCTTATCCTCATGAATCCCCTAGCCACCTTTAATAAAAGATATTCCAAGAGAATAAAGAAAGAAAATCAAAGAGTTGGAGTTGAATCTAAGGAAAGAGGAAGAAATTCAAAATCAAGAAGAGGTAGTTATTTCTTACACTTTACCATCATAGATGTCAATTTAGAGAGGTTTTTGAAAGGAGGAGGTGTTAGTTAAAGCTACCTAAGCACTAGTTCAAGACCCACCAAAGAGATCATTAAAAATCCCTAAATATAAAGATACTCTCATAAGCTACAAGCAAGGTGAAATTATTCACCCTCTCACCATCTCCCTCTTGGAGAAAGAACATGTTCTATAAAGGATAGGGGAGGAGCTTGTAGTCATAAGTGAACCTAATGAAGATAATGCAAGTGCATATGATGATGAGATCATGGTAGGCAATCCACTTCATTTAGAAGAGGAAGAATCAATATTTGATTTGCCTTCTTGGCATGGATTTGACACTAATGAAGAGTATTACACTGATCCTTATTATGAAAAGCCAATCCAACCATAATATTAATCCTTACCAACTCTATCATGAGCCATCTATACCAGCACTTAAAAAAACTTTAGTGAGCCTCGAAAATCATGTACTAGAATTGTGATCACAAAATTATTATGGCCAAGATGTCCCTACTCACCTAATTCATCATGTGAGGGATTCATTTTAGCTAGTGAAAGAATAATGGGCACCTATTAAGAGATCAAATTGGAAAAATATTTCAACTGAGATGATGTAAGTGGTTACATTCAAAGCACTAAGGATAAGCCAAAAAACCTTGAAGAATAGCAAGTCCAACTCCATCAACCTCATGTGTCTTTATATACACCACCTCAACCCTCATATATGCCACCCATTCTTCCCCAAAATGCCATTTCATGTGTCCCAAGTCCTTTATGTGTTCTTTAAATATTCCTTTCTTGGAATTTGATCCAAGAGAGCCTTCAAATAAAGGAGACTATTATGGAACAACCTATTGTTGAGATCTAAGATTCTACTTATCTTCCTAAAAAATCCTCTTTTACCTCATACCAACCCTCTTATCTTCATGAACCCCCTAACCACCTTTAATAAAATCTATTCCAAGAGAATATAGATAGGAAAGTCAAAGAGTTAGAGTTAAAGATGAGGAAAGAGGAAGAGAGTCAAAATCAAGAAGAGTAGTTATTTCTTACACTTTCCCCTAATGGATGTCAATTTAGAGATGTTTATAAAAGGAAGAGGTGTTAGTTAAAGCAACCCAAGCACCAATTGAAGACCCACCAAAGAGACCATTCCAAGTCCCTAGATAGAAGGATACTCTCATAAGCTACAAGCATGGTGAAATTCTTCACCCTCCCACCATCTCCCTCTTGGAGAAAGAACATGTTCTATAAAGGATAGGGGAGGAGGTTGTAGTCATAAGTGGACCTGATAAAGACAATGCAAGTGTCTATGATGAGGAGATAATGGTAGGAAGCCCAATTCATTTATAATGGGAAGACTTAGTATTGGATTAGCCTTTTTGGCATGGATTTGACACTAATGAGCTAGATCTTGATGAGGAAAATCCTCAAGTTGAAAATAGAATGACCTTAAATTGACTACTAAAGGTCCATTCTACATAATTCAAGAAGAGGATCAGATCCAAGAATTAGAGGATGGTTCACTTTAGAATGAGATCTCAAATGAAGATAGCCCTAATATATTGGAGATAGAGGAATGGAAATAAAATGTTGATTAAGACAAAGGTGTCCTATTGGACATTGGATGGATAAATCAACCATCATTTATAGTTGAGGAATAAGGTGAAATATTGAGTGAGGTTGATGAAAAAGATACCTTGAGTGCTCAGGTAATGTGTTTTAATGAGATACCACTTTGTGTGATGGAGGAGGTAGGTTATGTTCATCTCTAAAGAGACTATGATCTAATTGTGCCTGAGGAGCATAATGATGGAGCAACAAAGTGTAGGAGTGAGGTAAAATATGATTTCTAAATGTTTGTATTGACAAGAGGATATCCTATCAGGTGCATATCTTGGTTAGAAGATGATAAGGAGGAGACATCATACATTTTTCTTAATTTAGATCACAAATTTGAGCATTAAAAGGAGTCACATTAGCTTACCTATCCACTCTAAGATGCTTATATGTCAAATCAATTAGATTGGGTGTCTAAGATTATTTTTGTTCTTTTTCTTGGAGAAGTGTATCATCAATATGTTAAAAATCCACTCCTCCATATTTGGTTGGCTACCATCAAACATGTAAATAATATTAGATTAGTGAGAAAGGGTAGCTATTTTGTACAACTAGTCAATGGTTTTATATAGGTTAAATTTTATTTGGTTAGTTTAGGGTAGGTAGATTTCATGTTTTTCTCTAAGTGCCTCTATAAACATTTTTTTAGTAGATTAGTTTCTCTTTCTTTCGTACAAGTGACTATGTGTACTTTCCTTTGTTTGTTTTGTTATTTTGGTTAAATTTACTTCAAAATGAAGTTATAGAGGTTGGTAGTCAGTTTTCATCTTTAAATCAAAATGTTGAACCAAATAAAAGACTTCATGCCCATTGGACTAGATAAGGAAACATGGTTGTGTTCTATAGCATAGTATGCATGCTTCTAGTTGAGTTTCTAGAGATGTCTTTCCAATTTTGGCCCACATACCAAGATTTTACTTGTAATGAATAGATGAGCATAGTTCTAGAGCTTTTAAGGATAAAAAAATAATTACATAAGTTGTGAAGAACCAGATCATCACAAAGACATCATGCAGAAATGGATGGGTCAACTTAATTGTGAATTTTATAATTATTCTCAAGAAGCCTCACAAGTCCAAAGGATCACATGGAATCAATATCGTTATTTCTAAGATCATATCTTACAAATTTAATTCCTTGGTGACTTCTCTATCTTGAGTTATAAGTGTTCAAAGTTGAACCTATAGAATGGAATGTTTGTGCTAACATTAAATTTGAGATTCATAAATTATCCATTTATATTTAAAAGTCCTTAAATAGGCATCAATTTAGATAAGATACAATGATACATGTGAGTTCACATTCTAATAATTATATCTAATGGTTTATGCTAGGTTCGCATTGGTCAAAAGGTACATGGGTTAAAATACTTAAAAATATACAAGTTGGATGAGCTCTAATGGTGCATATCTACTATGTAAAGATCTAATGGTGCAAGCTCAAATAACAAGAAGGTGGGTATAATCAAATGTAGGATCAGTGTTGAATTGTACCAAACATCTAATAGTGCATATTTATTGATAGGAAAGTGGTCCCAATGAAATATATGGTACACATTCACTCACATAACTTGATCTAACTATGTGAGTGAAATTCAAGGAATTAGAGGATATAGATCAAAGGCTAGTATTCATTCATACTAAGAGGATCTATGATATATGGGATGTCAAAAAGTCTAGATCTAATAGTTAGGATCTATGATATGAATAATAACAAGATAATTTGGATCAATTTGATGGGTCTAAGTCAATATTCGATACTCAAATTCAAACCTAAGAAGATTTCCTATTAGAAGTTGAAGGAGCAACATTCAACCAAAATAAAGAGAAACATGGATCCAAGTTCAAGAATGGTACATTTTGAACTAGAGATAACATTTCAAAGGATGTTAACAAGGTAGACACACATGATTCAACAACTTCATCTCCAAAACCATCTACATGAAAGTGACCCTTCTCTCCAATCTTAAATGTCATGATGAACTAGTGAAGAGTAATTAACACCAGGAAATAAATTTAACTGATTGATTTAATTATTGTAACCACATTTGATTATGGTACACATTCACTCACATATTGATCCCACCATTTTAACCATAAAGAAGCATCAGTGAAGGAATAATGTAGTTTTTTAATGGATTGAAGTGACATAGACCAATCAAGAAGTCTAAATGAGCATTAATGTAGAGGCAGTTATAACTATGATTCAAATGGAGTTGAGCTAATTTATTCCCCTTTTTAGTGCCAAAATCTCTTTCTCTTATTTCCCTTTCTTCTATAAATATAGCCTTTGTTATATTTATGAACATCCCTCTCTTGGGCATGATAAGACTCTACCAAGATTGAGCTTGTAACCTTATGAAATGAATAGAAGGTTGTATTCATATTTCATTATGCTTATCTAGTGTGTTCATGTCAATTGATTTTCATATGTAGTAGAGCTTTTTCCCTTCTCAAGTATTGATCTCACTTAGTATTTATCTTATTATTAAGTTCATGTTTAGTGTTCAAATTTCATTTGATTAAAGCTATCATGTGGAAACTTTAGCTTGTTATTATCTTGAATTAAACCAGTCCACTACTTCCCTCAATGTTTGATCATTTAGTGAACCTCTGCATGAAATATTGATGCATAACATACACTTGGAATTGTAGATCCATCATTTTTATCATTTTATTAGTGTTTTAAAAGTTAAAATAGTGTGTATCAACATAATTTAGGTGTATCACCATTTTTATCTTAGATTTCCATTTATGTTGTCTCTTTCTCTCCCTTTTCCCAACCATTAGTTTTTTTAGTTGAAATGACATAAATGATGCATGAGAAGACTAGCCTGATTAAAAATCCTAGAGGTCTGACACTATTATAATATACCCACAGCCTATGGTCATTCCCATGTTAGACTAGGTTTGAGAGTATGACTTGAAAACTTCTACTTTCAGCTAGGGTGAAAACTAGACCTCCAACATATATAACAATCTAGTCCAATGCACATGTACATATTTCACACATTAACCTTCCAAATAACAAGACATAAATTAATTAAATCTTTCATGATTCCTTTCCATAAATATAGTGATCTTATCTAATTCATGATCTTGGTTACACTTGGATGTCTTGAATATGGGGCATTGTGTAGTTCCTTTAGCATCATGCTCCTTAGATTCTTTTTATCAAGCACATACAACCTACCTTTATGTCTCAAAAGATTATCATTATCTAACTTGATTAATCTATACCTAGGATTTAGATTATTCTTTGATAATGCTTTCTTGAACTGATCATAAAATTCATTTCTTGGCAAGAATTTTATTACATGATCCTAAAAATTACTCTTGATAGTAGTCAAAACTACTATGTACCTTATATGGCCTAGAGCATAAGTAAATCTATTCTCCTTTCCTTTGATATAAGTAACATCAAAATCATAATCAAATAATAATTTTAACGATCATCTCTGATGAGCATTTAGGTTTTATTGAGTGAAAATGTACTTGACTCCCAAGTTTTTAGTCTTGAGCTCAAACAATTTTACCAATATATAATTCCTCCAAACTTGTAAGGCGTGCGTAATTGTTGAAATTTATATATCATTAGGTAATAGTTCACCTCATAGGGCTTTAGCTTCCTAGACTCATATGCAAAAATTAAATCATCCTAAATAATAATTCCTCCAAGTCCATCCCTAGATGAATCTATGATTACTGAGAATTGACCATTAGGATTGAAAACTCTTAGCACTAATGCTGAATTAAGCCAGCTTTTTAGATTATAAAAGGCTATATCACACTTGTATAACTAGACAAAACTTTGATTATTTTGATGAAGATATTTAATTATACTAATGATCTTAGATAATTTTGAAATGAATTTAATTTAATAGCCTAGTAATCCCATAAAAATCCTTACCTCATACACATTCTTAACTGTTGTCCATTCTATTATGGCTCTAATCTTCATTAGATCCACTAAAATAGCATTCAAGGAGATAATATGTCCAAATACTAAACTTTATTTTGTTAAAATTCACATTTGTACAAATTTTCATAAAACTTGTGCTTTTAAAATTGTTACAAAACTAGTTCCAGATACTACAAATGTTCTTCCTCATCATTGGGATATATGAGAATGTCATATATAAATACTACCATAAAATGATCAAAATAATATATGAACACACTATTAATGAGATTCCTATATGCTACTTAAGGATTTTTCAACCCAAAATTTAACATTGAGAACTCATAGTACCCATATCAAGTTATGAATGTTGTTTTAAAAATATCCTCATATCAATTCTCAGTTTATGATACCTTACTCTTAGATTAATCATATAAAATATTGTTTCCTCTAGCATCTGATCAAAGAGATCATCAATGCATGGCAACATATTTTTATCCTTGATCATCACCTTATTTAACATCCTATAATAAATATAGAGGTGAAGAGTACCATCCTTCTTGATGAAGACATGTGGTGGACCCCATGGTGACACACTTGGTCAAATCAGTCCTTTTGACAACTCCTAAATTTGAGCCTTTAATTGAACCATTTTAGTAGTTATCATCTTGTATAGTACCTTAGATTATTTTTATGATCTAGGTATGATATTTATTGAGAAATCAAACTCACACTTAACCAACAATCTAGGTAAAACATCATAAAAATTCCTTAGAAAAGGATAATCTTTGATGGATGGTTGTTTATATTCATCTATCTCATTTATCTTAATGATAAATTCCTAGCATCCCTTCCTCTAAGCTTTCTTGAGTTGAATTAAAAAAATAAGTCTTAGCTTTAACTCCCTTTTCTCTCCCTAAAGTTGTGTCTAATTTCTCAAAAGCATCTTGACACTAAACCTTCTTTAGATAAAAGCCAACCTTAGCCTTATGATCCCAATCCAATTAAAAGTTGATAATTATTTAGTCAAAGTTGATATTATGTTTCATAAATTCACAACATTAGTGGACCTCTATGCTTCACCATTAGGATCACATCATATGACCCTAATGGTGAAGCATACAGATCCACTAATGTAGTGAATTTATACAATATAATATCAACTTTGACTAAATACTTGTCAACTTTGACCTTTGACTCACTTGAAAATGAGTCAAAGGTCAAAGTTGACAAGTATTTAGTTGAATTTGATATTATATTATATAAATTCACTACATTAATGGATCTATATGCTTCACCATTAGGGTCATATGATGTGATCCTAATGGTGAAGCATACAGATCCACTAATGTAGTGAATTTATATAATAAAATATCAAATTTGACTAAATACTTGTCAAATTTGACCTTTGACTCATTTGCATACTATATTACCTATGCATTTTCCACAACTCCATATTTTCTAGATAATTTACTAAAATTATACGGGCAATGAAACATTTTTTATCTCCCATATCAATGAAAATAGAAACGATATGATCAAAAATATACCTGATAGTTCTGTGGGTAATGCTTGATACTCAATCTAAAAATTATTAATAGTTGCATGAATCTACTAATAATAATCAAAACTCTTGTTCTTTGACTTGTCTTGAGTACACTATCAAACATAACGGTCACCTCCATAGATAAAACAACCTCTAACTAGTCCTTTCCTATTATGTTGTCAATTTCCCTTTAAACCTCCCTTGAAACCATTAACATTTTTCCTATTCCTTGAACTAGTATTGAAATTTACATTATGATTCTTAAACTAACTCTTAGAGTCTCCACCCCTCTACTTCAAGTTATTCTTTTTGAAAGTTGGTTTATAACTTCCAAACATCTTCTTAAGCTGATGTATGACTTGGGAAAGATATTTTAGTTTATATTCATACTTAAATACCTTATTGAAAACCTAATCAATGGTATGTGTCCCATGCACATCTACTTTACAACTAATTTTGGGTTTTAATCCCATGATGAACTTCCTAATCCTCAACCTCTCTTCTACGTGATACCAAGGTACATACTTAATGATCTTGGTGAATTGATCCCAATATTCATTCACCGATAGGTTTTCTTGCTTGATATTCTAAAAAATATGTAATATTTTGATCAAATAATAGTTATGGAAGCCATCATGACCTAAATAATGTCAAAAATTGTTCCCAAGTGGTGGTGGTAGATTCAAGGTTCATCTTGAGCTTCTTGTTTTCCCGCCAAGTTATTTTTTCACCAAGTTGATATAATCCCTAGACTACTTTGGTGACTTAAAAGTTATTTCAAATATCAAAATATTTCTCCATATTTCTCATCTACACTTCATCTCCTCCCCCAATATAGTTCCATCGAACTTGGATGGTTTTACCTTTTTCATGTCATGTGCCAATGTTGTAGCTACTTGGATTCTTGCATCTTATGGTACTTCCTATTCCTATGCTCTTGAGGATGTTCCTACTTAGTAGGATGATATTCTAGTTCTTCTTGATAATTTTTCTCTTCATCAACATGCACTTTGTGTTCTAGGTCTGTGATTTAGTCCCTAGTCTCTTGCATGGTTGTGAGGATTTGATCCAACTTCACAACTTATTCAATGGTAAACTAATTTGGATCAAAATAGGGAATGGTATTCTAAGTAACCTCACCTCTTGGTCTAATCGAAAACATTTTTATTCCTATTTAACAAGAGAATAATTTTTTGTTAGCAGACACATTAAGTCATAGAGTTTGAGACTTAGATCTAATACCAAAATGTTATAACCCCATTGGGTTTTACCAAAATAGAGTAATTTTATTTTCAATTAATTACACATTCATTTAATAGATTTCACCATGATAAACCTAAGTGATATTTAACTAAATGTATAATTTTAGTTAACTCCATAAGTTTTATAGCTAATCTATTTAGATAATGATCACCACAATAATGATATAACAAATCATAAACAATGTTGATTAAATAATAAAGACTACATTTATTTCACTAAATTAATAATAGAATTTCATCCACAGTTGATACAACATTACATCTACTATTGTATATGTAAAAATGAATAAATAGTATAATTTCAATAATAGATTAATCTCAAATATAATAATACAATGATATAAATCTCCATGGATCATGAGTTCTCCACAAACTCAAGTATCTATCTATAATCTCAAGTGTAATCTCTAGTTTAGTAATACTTTAAGGAGGGAGAGCATCATCTGAGTTATTTTCCACACCAACCATAGACCATAAATCCCCTATAATATATCCCAACAAGGGAATGACCCTCCCTTCAAAAATGTGTAGATAATTATGGTTCTATAATCTAGAATAACAAACTATAACGTGTAAATAAATTTATTCTAATATTATATCACACAAACATGTAAAATATAGAAAACACATGAAATAACAATGTTTAAATACTACATCAAGGAAGGGCTGGGGGCTCACGTATGTGCGGGCCCCTCAAACCCTTCCTCACGTCTGTGCAATACTATAATGTGAGATCTATTATTGCATGGAACTTTATTTTTCCCTCAAATTTTTGTATTGTGGATGGAACCCGGGTTGGATTTCTAGCCTGAGTTGGACTACCATCCCGATTTGGTTTGTGATGGAAATAGTGAACGGATGGGGGAAACTTTGTTTCCTCTATGTCAGAGTGCACCATGAAAAAGGTGGATCTGGTGGTGGTTACGAGGGACTGTGAATAACAACCAATGACATTTATCAAGGAGTGTAGGGGAAGCCAGCTACCATGTTGAACAAAACCCTAACCTTTGTGGCCGCCTTCTTGGCCTTTGGTGACCAGATCTAGTTATTCACGATAACCTTCTATCAACTAGGGTCATGGCTCATGTTGATGTGCTTCCAGACGTCAGGGATTTATTTTATGATGTTTTGATTGCCATGGTGGTGAATCCTCTGAGCATAGAGGGGGAGAATAGGCAGATGATTGGGTGGATGGAATGGGCACTGGCAGCGCTGGTTCTGGGGCTTGTTTTATTGATTATGGTGCCATTTTTTGTAGGTAGTGTGATTTTAGGGTTTGAGGGCATGGTGGAGCATGGACTTTTTCTCAATATGGAAATAGCCATCATTACTGCTAGATCTGACAATGTCTACGTTAAATCAAAGGGATAGAGAAACTAAAGGTATTTTGCAAAATTTTAATGTCCTGGTAAATGCTTGTGTGTCATTATTGTTTAATGTAATGGCAACCTGCATTGTTGGATAGGGAAGAATTCTAAAGATATATATATATATTTTTATCATTCTTTTCCCTATGCTATAAGCTCTTTGAGGTTTCAGGTCCTTGTAAAACCTGGGTACTTTTATTGGAATATGTTTGTGGTTTCAGGTCCCTATAAAACCTGGTTTAGATGCTACTCTTTAGTAGGTTTTAGGATTGCTTGTCCTAGTGGTTGTTAATGCTTTATATTTCTTGTTTATGTTAAAGGGTTTCGGAGTCCCTTCAAAACATACTTTTACCATAATCTAAAACATTTTAAATACCGCATATTTCAATATTTCCCAAATATTTAAATACATTTAGAACTTAGTAATAAAAATAGTATACACCTATACATATGTTTGTTTTTCCATGCAATGTTTTAATCATGATAACTGAGTTTTCATATAGATATCTATTATACACATAGATTTGAACTAAATCAAACTATATATATATATATATATATATATATATATATATGCTCAACTATGTATAACCAAGATAAATTAATTACTAGTGTAAAATGATCCATTATACATTATACTCTATTTATTCAAGACTATGTCATCATAGATTATTATATACAACCATTTAATCTTTTAATCATTACCAAATATTCTTCACAATACCAAAAATTCCCAATTTAGTGTTTTGACTAGATATATTCATAACTTAAATGGTTATCATATTGAACTCATCCAAATAAAAGTTTTACATTTCAATTATTCTGTATGGCATAAAATAATCAATCCATAGACTTATTCAAATTCGATGCATATATTATGTTCAAAAGATTATATACTCATCCTCATATGTTTCAATTATTAAGAATATTATGATAATATAACTTAGCCCTTGACCATATATACACCTCATACAAAAAATTAATAATTAAATACACATTCCTACCATGATTTATATAAGGGTCTCATTCACAATTAAAAACTAATATTATTTCATTTATAAGATATTTTAGATATTCCTCAAGATATTTACATAATAGGATCTATATATAACTATATAAACTTAGCCTACTATATTAAACTATCAAAAATAAAATTGTATAAAGACTCTATTAAAATTAATAATTCATATATGTCTATTAGCACAATGCTTTAATCTTCATCCAAATTCTTAATAATTACCTTGTATATATCTATGCATTTAATGTGAATGCACAACTAGCTATATATAATTTTACCCAACCATAGTTTTCCCTAATTATCTACCATAGGCATTGTTAACAAGTTTCAAGCCTTTACTAATTTATGGCTCAACAAGAAATTAAATGCAATTCCAAATATATTATTATTTATTTTATAGGATTTAGCAACAGAGATTAAGTATTTTTCCCATAACATAATCCTTAAATTAGTTTAGAATTGAACACAATTTAATATATTAAAAAAAATATAACCTTTTTAAATATATATATATACACAATCAATAATGTTTTAAAACCCCTATAGCTTCATTACTCAAATTTTACAAATTAGGTATATATACATAAAAAAACCCTAATAGGGTATGTACTATTGAAAAAGTATATGTATACATTCTATATCAAGAGATAATACTTTGATATAACCATGGGTTTTTATACACCCCTAAAACACACAAAAATTCATCCTTAAGGTACAATGTTTAAAACACATTTACAATAAAAAATAAACCTTAGCCCTATATATAAATTTATCAAATATAAGACTCAATGTCCTTTATAATAGGATTCTAAAAAAACAAAACATAGAAGTCATACCTACCATGGTTTTCCAATATTCTATTTTTCATAGCAAGAGGGGTTCACAAACTATGGAAATTAACCAGGGTTTAGGGTTATATGATGAGTTATGTGGATGGAAAAGCCATCCATAGGGCCCATAATCTAGCCCTATAAAATAATTAAAAATAATAATAAAATAAAACCTATAAATATTTGTTTAATATAATCATCATAGCCAACATATGCATATTAAATAAAAACTGACTTGGTAATGAAACCTCTAATGCCAATGCCATTAATTTGAATTTTTCTTCCTCTACAAGCCATAAGCCTCTCTCTATACTTATGTTTTAAAATTTTGTCCTCCATGGCCTCTCCTTCATAAATTTTATTCAAATACATTCCCATACTCTCCACATAAATTTATCCCCCTTACTCGATAGAGTAATGGCTAAATTTTTGCATGTCAAGAGTAACTAACCAGAACAAATAATCTGCCACCATTTTCTTATGTAGAAAAGTTCCAAATTGAATAGTGTTTTATTATCATAAGTCAACTCTAGGTTAAAAATAATAATCTTAAATGTTACATATTTAAAAAATAAATTGAATTTATTATTATCACCTTTAAGCTATACATGAGTCAATGTCTTCATTCAATGCATTGACTTAACATAAAGTCATGAAATCAACTTTATAAAAAGTATTCAAACATTATAATTTCCATGAAATATCAAATAAAAAACAACTATATTAAACATAATTACCATTACCAATTTATTCAACCTTCTAGCTATAGGTTAGCTTCATAGATCAATAAAATTACTATTGACTTTATCAAAGATTCATGAAGTATAATGATGTCCATATGATAATTTACACAATGTAATTATCTATAGTGACTTGCATAGAATAATTTTTATTTCCTAAGCATAAAAGGCTTTGTAAAATTCAATAGTCAATAATGTTAATATCATAATTACCATGCCAACTAATGGCATTCATTAGTGCTCAACAAATAACTAAGCTTATTAATGACTTAATACAGGTTATTCAACTATTAAAATTAATAGTAATAACCTTATAAACATCAATAATAACTTAAAAATGAAATTAATAATAATATTATCATAATTGACATAATACCTATAGCTATGAATCCAAACAAAGAACTATTAATAGAAACACTCAGCCACATATAAGACAATAGTAAGTGAAGTAAACCATGTAGGGATTCACTCAATCAACCAAGCAATATAATCAATAACCATTAATGTAATAACACAAATAAGTTATTATCATCACAAAACTAAATAAATAAGATCATCTAATATTAAATAAATCACATTAGACATATATAATAGGAATAAAAACATACTACATCTATTTAACTCGAGCAATAAACATAAAGCATGCTAATCTACTATGGTGTGCATATGGGTTTCTATTTTTTCTCTTTATCATCCCCCAACACCTTAATATAAACCATCATATCTGATGATGTCCTCCCTCCATCATAATCTCAGGGATGTATATTTCCTATATCCATCTCACAATAATGAAGATAGTTAGCTCAAAACATAAATATATCCATAAAATACTACTGTATAAATTACTAAACATGATCATCAAGTACAAAATATGAAAATAAAAATATCTCTTAGAAAATAAATCATGTAAATTAATTAACATATAAATATCCATAATCATCATATGACATAACTCTTAATCAAATAATAATTAATCAATTAACAACCATAATAATCCATGGATCAAACAGGTTATTAAGCTTATAGAGAAATTGGGACATGACACCTATATGTAATGTATGTTGGATTAAGTATGTTTCCTCAAGGTATAGATATTAGAATAATAATACAATTATGGTCACATAAAACTATCATCATGAAATACAGGTATAGGGTACTATTTTTTATTATGTTATGTTGATAGTTGAAATTTCTTGGCATGATAATCTAGGAAGTTTGTGAGTTGTTTTATAATTGTCAAGTGGGAGCTATGTTTATGCTTTTATGTAAGAATTATAATTTTTTATAAAAATATTAACCCTAACTTATTTTAGATAAAATTTGAATTCATATAACATTATTAATAGTCTTTATCTCTAAGAACACTACTTTAAGGCTTCATGAAGAATATAAGATAAGTATTTGTCTTAACACAATTATACAAATTAATAACGTTATAACTATAGATGGATTGCAAGGGGGCTCACATCTACACAGCCCACCCAAAACCTATCTTGGGCTCATGTCTACAAGACCAATGTTCCTAATAGTCCATGGTGCCTGGCTCCAAATCCATGAACCAGGTACCAGATCCATGCATTGGTTAGGACCGAGGGAAGTCAAAATGGCGACATGGTGGAGGCCATGTGAATTGTGTGTGCCATTCTTGGGGACATTAGGAAGCTATATATTATTTATGAGGATGAGATCTATGCATTTTCTAAGCAAATGGAAGTGCCATTTTAGCTGGTGAAGCTAACAAAGCAGCTTGGTATGCTGTCGGTTTTGGTAAACCCTTTTAGGGTGGGACGCAAAAGCAAGGTCTTCTACAGCCTGGTCTTAAAGGCCTCTGTATCAGGGGTGGATATGCCCATGTTGTGTTGGTGCTAAGGGTGAATGTCATGTCAGATACTATGGGAATCTATTGGTGGTCCTGCAAAGGAAAATTTTGATGGCTGCCATTTGCGAGCAACTCTTTTGATTTTGTGTTCTCGGGGTTGCTGGATCAAACCTGGGCACCTACTCTGTTCATGTTTTTAGGGTTTAAGGGCAAGGTGTATCATGGCCTTTTTCTCAATATGACTATGGCCATCATTATTGCTAGATCTGATGGTGTCTCCATCAAATCAAAGTGACAGAGAAACCAAAGGTATTTTGTGGATCTTTAATGCCACAGAAAATGCCTGTGTGTCATTTTTGCAATGGCAACCTACATTTTTGGTTAGGGCATAATGCTAAAGAGAAATATTTTTTAGCATTATATTCCCTATGCTGTAAGCTCAAGTTGTAAAACCTAGTTTTGATGAGGTTTCAGGTCCTTGTAAAACCTGAGTACTTTTATTGGACTATGTTTGTGGTTTCAGGTCCCTATAAAACTTGATGTTGATACTGTTCTTCAGTAGGTTTCATGAATGCTTTTCTTGGTGGTTGTTAATTATTTATCTTTCTTGATTCTATTAAAGGGTTTTGAGGTCCCTTCAAAACCTAATTTTACCTTAATCTAGAACACAATTATACAAATTAGTCTTGAAACTCATATAATTATATCCAAATAAATTATTGGATATGATATTTAACAAAATAATTAAGTATTGAATAAATTATTTTAAAACCTAACTCAATCCTCTATGACATGATAAAACCTTGGAGCTAATTTTATATTATTACCATTCATGATTTTCCTTTATTGAGCTCAATATGTCTAAATGGAAATGCCTCATAAGGGGTGAAGTGGAATAATCTAGAGGCATCATATTTAACAAATAAAGATAATGCTGGAATATTGTGAATAAACACATAACTTTTTATGCCCAAATAAATATACAACCATAATAAAGTGAGATAAATAATGTACATGGGTTTGTAAGCTATTAGAACTAAGTACATGTGTAGGCTGGTTGATGTTGTAATTTGATTATCATAACCTTAAAAATATCAAAATTTTGTGGGATGGATTTAGGGGTTGTGGAAATATAGATAGGTATTATTTTGAGATGAATAACTTAAAATATAAATCACTCATATTAAAATTGTGGAGTTACAATGGGATTGTCATAATAACATAAGCCTCTATGAGTAAAAAACTAGGTCAGAGTATAGATTTTAGATATTAAGAATGGTTCATCTACATGATAGATATTGGCACATTGGTATACATTCGAGGGAATATGTTATGAATATACACTCAATTTTAATATATTTAGGCATAAATTCATAATTTTTTTGGTGAATATGCATGGGCATATGCACACACTTTATAGGAACAATAATTATAGGTCTCCACATACACATAAGTTTGAGATACATGTTCTCAAAATAAGATATAAGTGCATAGAAATCTATATCAATTGGCACCAAATAATATGGCATGATAATAGTTCATGCACATATACACATTTTAATATTCATAAGGAATGGTATTTGTTCATACACACATAAGAAACATCACAATTTATAGTTGAGTGGAAAATAATTATCATCCCACTATACATTTATCATGTATTTAGTTATGATGGGAGCATGGTAATTGTTATTTCTATTTTGATTATGTATTTTTTCATTCCATATTGAGTGAAAATATTTAATAAACCCTATGTTCATGATGAGGGAAATAATATTTTTCATTTCATTTTTATCATGCCTTATTTTCAAGGATAAAAACTAAAATAACTTGAAAAAAACTATATAATTAAATCTATAAGTCATATGTAGTGGTTGATATTTTTTTAGTGAACCTATCCTGATCGTTATCTCTTTACTTAAGAAGTTGTTTGGGTTAGTACATTTTATAATTTTACACACATTTATGAAGTTTGGGACATATTATCTTCCAAACCAAATGGCTTGTATAGTTATAAACAATTGGGGACAAAGTCACTCCATCTCTCCATGTTTTTCATCAAAGAAGTATAAATTTTTGTATCAATTCGATAAGGAAGCATCATCTCCAAAAATATTAAATGAAAGCATGGTTTTCCTCAAGAAAAAGGTGTAATTTTTCCTTTTTCTTTAAATTTTTTAAAAGTTTCCTTTTTAGATGAAAATTATCAATCTATGGAAAATGAATACACATAATTGTAGGTTTTGCTATTGAGTGACCTACACAATTGGATTTTCATTCCAAATATAATTTTTTATACACTTTTAAACCTAAATTAGATAATAGTGTATCTAAGGTTAAGAATAATAAATTAGGATTTCACACAAGGGTGGTTAACTAATCTAATAAGAAAGACAATTAATACAAAACTAATAAAAATAGTATTCTAAATTTATATATTTAAGATTGTTAAAAAATAGTAAAGTATATCTATTGATAGATATTGTAATAAATGGTAAATATATGATGCTTAGTTAATTTATAATGCACATGCAAGTCTGAGCAAGAACAAGTTGGAAATAGATTAGATTAAAATCATAGAAAAGTCATCAAATAATGGAAGTATCTTTATTTTTTACCTTAGATTCTTGCATAATATTTATATAGTTATATTGACATAGGTGTCAAACTCTACCATAGATGTCCTATATGAAATATTTACTAGATATGGATGTGACAAACTAGAGCCTTTTATGTTTTTTCACCTTTAATTTGATTTCTTTAGATTGTGTACATAGATTATCTCTCTTTTCCAAATAATCAAACCCTATCTCTTCACCCTTGGAGTGACTATTGTTAAAATGGTTTAGCTGGCTCATAGTTTTGACTTAACCCCATGGATTAGTTAGATCATAGTGTTGATTTGAACCTAAATATTCATCTAATAATGGTCATTACCTATATAACCAATAATATTAAGAGGGACTTAAAATCATGTATTTATCCCATACATGTTGGCTTGTGCGTACATAAGGGTCAAATGTGTGATAACAAAAGAATATAGTGACCTAGCTTGTACTTGGAAAATATGTCTCGTGGTCTATTATTTAAATTATTTAGATGTGTATAAAATTTGATCTTATGATTGATATGGAAATAGGGAAAAATAAGATAGTTTTTCTCACTTGAATGCTTGATTTAAAGCTTGTTGGTAAATTTCCTTATGAGTTGTATGTTATTTCTAGGTGAGGATTGAATGAAGTTAGATTTTGTGTGTGTGTGTGTGTACACACACACGCACACACACGCATGCACACACACACACACACACACACACACACACACACACACACACACACACACACACACACACACACACAATAAGTATATCACATTAAATCACTTAATATTACCTTTTGGATAAATTTATTTTGTAAATTTTATGACTTTTGTTCATGGACACTTTGTATAAAAATGGATAGTTGTGTCAACACATGTTTCCACCTAGGATGCAAGTGTCTATAGAGATATACAATAGGTATAGGTTTAAAAATAGAAGTGAATGATAATAATTAGGTTTAGATATTTTTAAATAATATAAATTGATTGGTCATTAAAATAAAAATGGTTGGACTAATAGATAAATAATTAGGCACAAATAGATATTGAATGCAAGCCTTATATAATATAAGGATCTATAAAATAAGGGTAAAACCATGATATTTATTTTCTAAGTTCATGATACTAATTAATATATAAATAAAATTTTATTATCTACATTTCCCATACACCCTTTAATCTATTAAATTATTAATTTAAATAAAATAGATGCACACTTGGGTGTGTACAATGCACCTTGTCTTTGTGTGATCCTATCTTCAGTGATTTTTTGGCGACTGACATATAACCAAGATCATGTTATAATATATAATCATTATATGAAATATTATATTTAATTAATTTTAAATGATTTGAATTAAGTAGATTAAGCTTAGAAATACATATTGTGTCGATGGAATGATATTTTATTTTGGCAATTTGATTTGAAAGGATGCCTCATTATAAAGAATTGAAACCATATTAGGATACATATTAGCCTAAAATTGTGTGTGTGTATTGTGGGAAAACATGATCCAAATCTTGGTGTAAAGGTGAGTTACAACATGGCCATTAAGATTGTTTAATTTCAATTATGCAACACAAATATGTGCATAAATTGGTGAGTGTTAGTGATTTAAACAACTCATACTATATAATTGGTAAGCGTGGAATATTTAATAATATCCAACATATAATTCTTGTGGAGTTATATGGTTTAATAAAATCTAACTTATGAGTTGCATAGGATTAAGAGATTTAATCAAATCAAACCTATAAAGGTGAAACAACTACTACAATAGATTAACTTGATAACAATCCATAACAGTCTATCTTGGGTATGATAATAGTACACAATACTATTTTAATATGTAATATTATTTTATTTTTTCATTTTATGTGCCCTTTATGTGGCATATGCAACTCATATATGTCTCAAGTTGAAATCTAGGTATATTAATAGTACCAATGTATAGAATGTTGCAAAAAATATGTATTTTAATCATATAAATATGAAATATGATTAATTTTAACAACCAATTAAAATGTCGAGGACATATTTCTATGGCATACCTATACTTAATTTTGATAATGTGATGAATTATGTAAATGTGAAGTACATGCTTCTATAACATTCCCCTATTATGATCTAGAGATATTGAGTACTAAATAAGTGTGGAGGTAATGCCTTTTTGGCATGCCCCCACTACAATATAAATATATAAAAAAGTGGAAGTCGTGTTTCTATGAAATGCCTTTACTAATTTTCTTTCCTTTTGAGGTGAGGGGAAGTAGAATTTAGTAGTTACCTTACCTCAAAAGTATAAGATAATTGTATAAGTTGTGTATGTACCATATGCCATATATGAATAACATATGTAGGTATATATATAATTAAAACATGTATCATGTGATCATATCAATTCCTAAGATACATGATATGGATCATGGAAATGTTTAGAGAGTAATAATACAAACTCAACAAGTAATTAAGAACACACACAAGAGCACTCAAAAGCAAATAAAAATAAAATGGTCCAAGGAGACCTCATATAAGGGAAATTTTCAAATGTCACACAATCAAAGGGACATGACTTATTAAAATGTATTAAAATCATTTAATTATATATTAAGATGTAATTATAACAAATAATGACATATTTAGATGCCTAAATAGGCAAACAAAAGCATGGGGGCCATAATCAATGGAGAATATTTAGATGTTCAAATAGGCAATGCAATTCAATAAAATAGAAATAAAATAACACATTAAAGGAATTTAATAAATTAAAACAAGAAATATAGGCATATAACATTAGCATAGCATAGTAATTCCTAAAAATATGTGATTGTAAGAAATGTAAAATACATAGCACATCAAGTATATTATAGAATGTTTAAGCATGGATATAGGAATTTTTAAGTATTTAATATCAGAAATTATAATTTAAAGTGATCTTATAACAATGTAACACAAGTTCATCATGATCAAAGGAGGGTATGACATGCCCCCAACACACTTATGATGTGAGCAAAAGGAAAGCCCAACATCTATATGTGAATATATCATATATTTCGGTATGCATTTATCACACTTAAATAAAGTGTGAAAAATATGTTTATATAATTTATTAATGATATTTTATCTAATAAATTGAGTAAAAAACATATTCATATTAAATAGTACAACTAGGAACATGTTGAATATTTTTTGTATTTGTTATTTATATGAACGTTTTTATAATTTTGGAAAACTTTTTATATATTTTTTAATATATGGAAATAAAATGGTACCATATGATCCCATATAATGTATTCTCATAATAATATCAAACCTTAAAATATGATATATCAAATTGGTAGTACAACTAATGAGCATGTATAGGTGTAATATTTGGTACTCTAGGCTCTATGATGCTCTACATATGTATCATAGGAATCCGTGATCTTGAAGAGGTAATATAATAATTATGCATTCTTGTAACCAATTATTTTTTGTTCTTTATTTTTTTATAAGTATCAATAATAATAACATGTTTAGTTTTTATGAATAAGTGTGTATATTGCATAGTAATAGATGAGGGTCCATGGAATCCACTATGTATCTATAATGTAATGGTCTCTCAAGTATGGGACACATAATAAATTATATTTCCTATTTCTTACTATATTTTATAGTATTAACCTTAGTGGTTTTTATAATTATTTTTATTATAATAAACTATTTCTTGTTTAAGTGGTTATTTATATAGAAATCTAAGAACTATGAATACCATGTCGATATCAATGTATTTAATACACCCATGCACTATGGAGGGTATTATGTGGATTTTATATATCCAAGGTCATCCTAATAACATATAAAATACTATTGTGTATGGTATAAATAATAAGGTAGTGACCACATGTATTGGGATAACCTATAAAAGTAAGTCAAACTCATCAAGAACATATTGTGAGATCCCATTGAATGCTCTAAAAATTTTGGTTGAAGGGTAAACATAATTATGTGTATATCTCAAATATTAAATTAATTTCATGTTTTAAACATTATCTATAAAACCATTATCAATCATAACAATTTGAATAGGTTGATGATCAATGTATGCTCGAATAAATAATGAATGAATATTTGAGTCATCATCTATAATCTAACTACAATCAAAAGTAATAAGGTTATTTAAAACATAGAAGGTATATGTCATGTGTAACTAGAAATAATATAATATATTGGTTTCCCAAAATGTGGTGGAGGAGGATGTTCATTATATTCCATTTTTACTTCTAGATTCTTTTGAGAATGATATTATAATGGATCACTAGACATATTTTAGTTTTGATGGTCACTACATTTCAACACTAAATATTTTTGAGGGTCATCACATTTATGTTTTTGGTTATTAATTGTTTTATATCTTATTATTTAAGGTATAACACCAGTTAGTAGAATGTTGAGGGCCCTGGTAATAGTCATAATAAGCATTCAGATAATATCCATGAGGAAGACGTATACTCATGTCAATCTATATGGGAGGAGGGAGAGATATAAGTTTAAAATATAAAATATTATTAAGTAAAAAATGTAGAATACAATAATCATGTAAATTGTCTCATTGGTGCGTTAGATAATACAAGCTGATTAGGTTGTTTAAACATTGCATTAATAGTTGTATTACTTTCCTTTTTAGGTTTTATAGGATTTACCTTGTAGCTTGGTTTGATATGAAACTTGGTATTGGATGTATTCATTTTTATTCTACAGACTTAATATTTTTCAATGGAATAAGTTTCATTATAAAATTTTGGAAAATATGGCATAAGTCATCAAAAGATTTGAAGTTTTTGAAAATAATAAACTCGTGTAATGGGGAAAGTAAAATTTTCTTAAATATGTACTAAAAATATTTATCTACAATTTGATTTGTCATTTTTTCCAATAATTTATTAGATCTCAAGGCATATTAAATAATATATTCATTAGTTTGTTATTTTATCTTTCAAATTTGGGCATAGGATACCTTTTTAGTAATCTTGATATATAAGTGTTCCAAAAACTAATTTGAAAGAGTTTTGAATCCTTTTACTGATTGGATTGGTAAATCATAGAACCACCTTAGATCATAGTCTTTGAGCCTCCTTGGAATTAGTTTAGTCAAAATTTTATCATTGGAGGCATAATCAAGGCATGCCACATAAAAATATCATATATATTGTTTAGGATCACCCTTTTCATCATAAAATGTGAACCTAGGTACAAAAAAACAATTTGTAAAGGCGTAAAAATATATCTAAGGTGAAATAGGGTTATGTAGCACCTCTTGTGAATTAATAGCATAAGGTGACTTCATATAATTTTGTTAAATATTAGTAAACTTAGCTAAATAAAGTTATAGTTTGGATAATATATTTCACCTTTTTATTGCTAATATTGGAAGTTTGAGAATACAATAAAGGAGGTGTACCCAATGTTTGAATTGATATAGACATTAAAACCATTAATTATGTGGAAATTATAATATTTCCTATATAATATATAGTAATTATAGGATTTATTTTAGGTAACAATGGTGTAAATACATAACCCATACCCCCATTAGATTTAATAAGTGATGATGAGATCAAGGGGAGGGTTATTGGTATGTGATCACTTTTTCTACCACCTAAGGATTCACCATCAGTAGGTGAGGATGCCTTAACCTTAGAAACTTTATTGATCTCATCTCTTATAACATATATAAATACAACCATCAAAGTCTCATTTTTATTAAGATGATTGACTAATTATTCCTTATCTTCCATTTAAAAAAATTGTGATTAACACTTTTCATGGATTAGAAATGAAAAATTTATAATTTAAAATAATAAATTTACATTAATCCTAAATTAAAAAAATAGAAACCCCTAAGTAATTTTAGTGTTTTGAGACCAAAGGTTAGCTTCCCCAAATGCTTAACCCTAAATTTATATAATAGGATATATAATGTTCATAATATTAGATTATGTTTTTACACAATGATGGTCAATTAATCTAATAAGTCAGCTAATTTATATAAAACCTAGATAAATAAAATATTGAATTTATATAGCTAATATTTGTACAAAATAATTAAGGCACATCTATTGATAAAAATTGAAATAAATTAGAAATCAAAGATACTTAGTTGGTTTATTATATGCATGCAATTATGAGTATGAATAATCTATAATTTTAATAGATGGGATTTGTAATATAGTTTTTAGATTCTATAAATATATTTTGTGTCAGCTTAGATTCTTGCATTAGAGCTAGATAGTTACATCTATGAATTTTTATAATTCTATCACATGTGTCTTCTATAAAATATCTACTAGATCTGGATGTGACCAACTAGATCCTTTTGGGTTTTTCATCTCCTTTCTTCTAATGTATTTAGATCATGCATGAAAATTGTCTTTCTCTATTAAATTATGAAACACTATGTCTTCACCTTTTGAGTGACTATGGAAAAAAGGGGTTAGTGGGATCATAGTGTCAATATAGACTCAAATAACCCTAATTAATGGGCATTTTATACATATACAGTACTCTAAATAGGGCCTTAGACTAATGTATTTCTCTTGTATGTTTTGGATTTTGTGTACAAAATGTGAAATGTGTGATACATAAATACATGTAGAGAACTAAATTATAACTTATAAAATATGGATCTTGGGATACTCTTTGAATGCTTCATACCTATATAAATACTTCTCCTATGACTGGTATTGAAATAGAGATAAATAGGTATATTTTCTCACTTTAATGTTTGATTGAATGTTTATTGGTATATTCCTTTGTGATTTCTAGATGGGTAATGAATGAGGATGTATCTTGTAAATATACTAATCCATTTTATAAATATATCACATTTAAGTACATAGGATGACCTTTTAGATACATTTCTTTGGAAATTTGGATGACTTTTGGGTGCTAGATAGTTGAATCCATGCATGTGTCTACTTAGGATTCAAGTGTCCAAAGAGATAAAAAATAAGTACAAGTTTAGAAATGGTAGTGAAGGATAATAATCAAGTTTATATATTTTTTCATAGTATGTAAAGATTGACCATCATAATAATAATGGTCAAAATAAGATATAATGAATTAAGCATAAAGAGATATTTAACACGAGCCTTTTAGCATTAGGAAGGTCTATAACTGAAAGGTACATCCATGATAGGTATTTTCCAAGTGTACAAGACTAATTTACTATATAAATCATATTTTAGTATTTACATACACATTCACACACATTTTATATTTTTAGTCTAGGAATTTCATTACTATAATAAAATTGGGGTTTTTATAGATGCTAAAATATAGTCTCCAATACTTGACAATGACAAGCTTAACATACATTTACCACACATGAATTTATCACATAAATAAGGATATAATCCACCATTATCTCACACTTTCATGTTAAATTATTATTTTAACCCTTTATTTATAATGGCACACACCTATAGGAACCTTATTGTCTATTTCAAACCTTATAAGTATCCTACATAGACATCTCTAGGCTCTTAGTTTAGTCTCCTTATACATGGGTTAGTTTTACAATATTTTTTTAATATCACCAGTCGATATTGACTTTATCTAGTCAAAATAAACCCTCTTAGAGAAATTAATAATTTTTAAAATAAAATCTCATCTTAGGTTTGGCCAATTTTTCTAGCATGTTGGTGGATTGATAAATTGTAAATTTGGACTCAAATTAACAAAAATCAAGGTTTCACTCAAAACGGACTTGGGACTTATCTAAAAAACATGTATACATTAAATAAACATATATTAAATTCATAATGGAGATAGAGGATATCCATTATCTTCTATTCCTTAATGTTTTTTATTCTATGAAGGGATGATGATAGATTATCTAAATAATTTTATAGAAAAAAACAAATAGACACACATGTTTATATCATATTTGATTCTCATCAACACCAATCTCAATAAAATGATTTATGAAGACTCTATACATAATATCCATTAACATAAGTGGACTTTCACACTTAATAAATTAAGAGAGATACCTAAAAAAGTCTTGAAATTAAAATGGGTATCAAGAACGCAATATCATT
The DNA here is from genome assembly GCA_037957365.1 of Torreya grandis. Taxonomy (NCBI): domain Eukaryota; kingdom Viridiplantae; phylum Streptophyta; class Pinopsida; order Cupressales; family Taxaceae; genus Torreya; species Torreya grandis. The sequence goes on from JARHVA010003758.1 coordinate 642,080, forward strand.
AAAATTTAAACAAAGTCAAAATATGCCAAGGTCACCTTAGTACAAACACATAATTAGAAGGTAAGAAATCTTACCTACCATATGTTCAATGTACCTTAGAGAAAATTAAAAATATATTATAATAAATGGGATAAAAAATTAATTTAAACCTTTCAAAATGATTAGGAGTTCCATAATAATTATGGAGGATCAATGACAACCTAGGTTTCATAAAGGGATTTATGGGATATAAATACTCATGCAATATTTTATATATCGGTAAGAGTAGTAGATCTTTTTTAAACAATGTTTAAGAAACATGCTCAAGACCTAAATAGTGGAAATATTAAGATACCATCATTGGCATAATATGAATATAAAAAAATCCATGCATTTGGATGATGTAAAAACATTATCTTTAGAAGGTTTTTAGAAAGATAAAAATATTAGAGAAGAAATTGAAATTGAAAGGAGACCCTATAAACTTAACATATGCAATGGATTCAAATTGAGTAATTCTTGAAAACCGCTAATATGCATGTTCACTCCATCCTAAGCCTTGGGATTAGACCATTCCACTTTTTTTATTTATTCATTTCAATTTTATTTATTCATTTCTTACTCCCTCTACTCTAGTCTTTCACGTGCTTGCCCCAAGTTTTTCTTTCTCTAGTTTTTTTATTTTTCTATTCCATTTTTATTATTTATTTATTTATTTATGATTATTATTATGATTATGATTATTATTTTATTTTAGTTTATATAATATTTTAAAAAAATGATTTTATAATTATCAATATAATGATGATGATGATGATTTTACTTGTATTTTGCAAGTTTTTTAATTTAATTTAATTATTATTTTATGATATTACTATTTTTATTTAAATATTAAATTATATTTATTTAATTTAATTTATTAATATTTTAATTTTTATATTTTATACTAATTAATATTACATTTTATTTTATTTATTTTTGAGTATTATTTTTAAAAATGATTTCATTTTAAATTAAAAAATAATTAATCTAGCTTAATTTAAATATTTTTTTATTTTGTTATGATTGGTATGTTATTTTATATTTATTATTATTTTTTATACTATTATAATTTAATTTAATTTAATTTACTATTACTTTATAATATTTTATATATTTTTTCTATTTTTCTTCTTCTCTTTATATGTTGATTGAATTGAACCACCAAGTTTAAGTATTTATTTGTATCAAAAATACTATTTAGGATCTTGATATCATCTTCCAATTTAATCATTGAGTTCAATATTCTCTTTCTTGATGATATTACCAATAGTGAGATTTAAAACATTAGAAAACAACTTTATTAAATAATTGATTCCTTAAGAACACTATTTACAAATGTACACTATTGCACATCAAGAAAATATACCCTATTAATCCTAAATTTTAAAATTTTCAATAGGATAAGTCTGAATTCCATCAAAGGTAAGTTAAATCAAGTATTAAAACCAACTCATTAGTTACATGCACATAGCAAAGGAGAACAATTTCATGATCACACTAGGTGATAGAACTATGTGTGGCTTGATTTATGTCCTTGGATTATTGGATATGTAGAAATTTATTAATCTTAAAATTAGGTCAATTTGGGTTAGCTCAACCCATTAAAATTTATTAATTTTTGGATGTTTCTATAACTCAAAATCACACTTAAAATCTCAAGGCAAAGAGGGTTACATGCATCACCAAGGTTATATATCATAAATATAGAGAATACAAAGGAAGACTAAGGTGATTGTAATGCCATATTTCATATTTTTAATTAATTTACATTGTTATATACTAATATGGTTATTATTGATTATTTAATCTAAATTATAATAAAATACCATCCTAAAAATGGATTAAAATGTATAATTTTTCTAAAAAAGTTAAACGAGTAAAAAAACTTGAGAATAATTTTTTTATGGCAAATTTGGGTGTCTATTCCTATATAGATATAAACTAGTTAATTTTTTTCTTATATTACATAATCAATATATCTTATTTTTAGTTCTCCCACTAGTTTTATAAGATGCCATGAAACTATTCCATATGTTCTAGACTCAATGACAAGTTATACTTGGCCTACATAGGTAGTGACATACATTGTCCATTATTTCAATGTAAGTCTCAACCTAAAACTTTTTGGGTGATGTGTTTAAATATTTAGTACCTTAAATCACGGTTACTTATATTTCAAAAAAGTCTTTTACATGTCTAAGAGGTTGAATTCCCATTTAGTATATTCATAGGTTCATTCTTTTATTAATTATCAATGTGCTTGAAATGCACTACTATGTTTCCATTGAACAATAATTAGATTCATATTTCCATGTGAAAACACCATTAAAATAATTTCATAGAATTTTACTAAATTTAATTTGGTGGTGACATGTATACTAGTACACCGTACAAGTGACATCCAAAATGTTAATTATAATATTATTTTATTCGCATGATATAAACATACTATAAAATTAATTCCATGTTTCTCATGGAAGGTATATTTCTAAATGACTTAAAATTTCATGTCAAATTCAACTTGATATTAGTTTCAAGGTTTAGTGTGTAGTTTCATGTACACTATCAATCTATCAAGTCTACAAAATTATGTTGAACATAATTTTTATAATAATAATAGAAATAACACTTAAATATTTTTTCAAAAATGTCATAGATTCAATTAAGTATATATATCATACTCACAATTCAAAACTAGAGGATCACTATGAAATTTAAGTCGATAAAGCAATGTGATGTTGATAATTACAAGGATACTTAATGACTATTAATGTAATAATTCAAATGATTAAATGCATGGGAATTTCCAACAAGTTTTAACTAAAAAATTATAATTCAAGTGAAAAAGGAGACTAAACAAAAGGTGAAAATTTCAAGTGTTAATACATGACTGATGTTGTGAATTATCTTATATAATCACATGTAAAAAATAAACTAATAAAATAGTCATAAGAAAATTACGTACCCATCCCCAAAGTTATTGAAAGGTTATAAAGAAAGGGTTCACTATAAAATGATAGTTCATAGAAATTTATATAAATAATTCTATTTTTTATCCTCAAAAAATGAATATATAAATATTTTCCCAATAATCACACCGCTTTGTTTAAGGGGAGAACATGTATTACAATCACACACTTAACAAGACCCATCAAGTGGTTAAGCTAGGTAAAAATTATTCACAAAAATAATTTTAGAATATAAATTTCAAATAAATTTTACTAAATATGAGTAGTAAAATCACATCAAACCCATTAAACCAATATAAAGTATTCTAAATTATTTTTCACTAGTGAATATAAGTAATTCATATCTTCTTGACCTTAATGAATAAAAAAAATCAATTCCCATTTGATGTTATGTGAAACTAAGCACATTATTTCCCTTTGATGTTTAATCAAAATAAGAACATCCATTATATTTGACATTCAATCAAATAATCACACCAATTTTATTTGGTGTTCATAAAAATAAGAATATCATATCATTTTAATAGGAGTCCAAATAATAAAAATTATGCAACATAATAAGAAATAAATTTTAGTTAACAAATCATCTATTAGTCTCATAGTTTTTCAAACTATTAGACAATAATTAAGTAATAAAATATACAACATCAATTTATAATCCTAGATCATTCCATGTGGAACACAACAACATTATTGCAACAAAAATAATTACAAGTTTAATGTTAAAAACAATATTTGACATTCTCCCCCACTAGTAAAATACATCAACCTGATGTCTGTAAAAAGTAAAGAAAAAATGAAAAGTGTTCTAGTGCCTTATTCAAGATCCTCTAATGTATTTCTCTCTTTAGATTATCTTTCCCACTAAACCTTAAATATATTTTACCTAGTTTTTTCATTTAATGTGATCTAATAACATATAAACTTTACACTAGTTCAAATTATTCAATGTAATATAATAAAGCATTGATTTAAATTCTAAAATTGGAATTTTATTTCATGATTCTATTTACTTAAATACAAATAATGAAATGGATAGAGATACTTATCGTGGTACTTATTTTCATGGGTCTGAGACTAAATTTGGGTAAATAAAATGGATTATAAGTCATTCATATCAAGAATAGGAGTGTCTAGATGTACTTGGACCAATTTATTAGGATATAGATGCTATTATCTCATTCCATCATCTACTATTTCTAGACATGTCATGTGAATCTTTGTCTCACTATTATGGCACAAGTCATCAAAAATACCTGAATTATGTTTTATTATGTGATATCAATTTATTTATTTGTAAACAAATTAAAAAACTTATCTCCTTTACTTCAAAACCCTATATCAACTTTTGAAATTAAATTAACATATAAATATGGGGAGAAAATATTGGTTCCATTGATATCAATCACTCCCCAATGAATGTATGAGTTTTGTCTATGTATTCAACACTCTAAAGAGGGAAATAAAACTATATGTAGTTATCCATATTATGTGTTTTTGTAGTAATTATCCTTTTTTGAATGAAACATATAATATATATTTTAACACTTTATAATAAAAAACTTGGTTTGGCTTAGGTTATTTATAATTATCTAAGAAATGTTCCTTATAATTTATTTATAAACTAGGGACCTTGGCACAATTCATTCTACTATGCATGTGTTATACTATGTTACAATTATAGATGATAAAATAGGCCTAGACCCATTATGTATTTATATAGGAATATTTGGGTAATTTCTCACACCATCGACAAGAAAATGTGCTAGACCATAAAGATGATTTCAATTTTACAAATGACTATCACTTGGTGTAGAGAGAGTTTCATCATATTTGGACACCTAATATAATTCAAAGGTTTTTGAGTCTAATGTATTTTTTTAAAATTTAAGAATATTGATCTAATGATCTCAAGGTAGTCTGAGTATGATAATTAAAATGTTAAGTATAGCCTATGTAATTCTTATATGTGACTGATATAAAATCAAGAAGGTCAAACCTATACAAATTGTTTAAGATCCATATGAATACACATAAGTCATGTAATGTGAATATGAAAGGAACATCAACAAGATCATTTCAAGCCCAAGATATGAAGAATTAACAAAAAAATAATCACAAGAAGAGTTGTAATAGATGTAAATATGATATTCAAAGTTAAAGGAAATACCATATAATATCTGTAAAATAACTTCTATATGTTACAAGTGAGAATAATTTCATATATATAGGCAAGGATGAACAATAAGTAGGGCAAACTAACCAATGTTGGATAAATCACCAAAATGACAAACATAGAAAAAGACAAAAACTATCAATATAACCTAAAAAACATGAGAACAAACTCTAACACCCCCCCCCCTCTCAAGTTAAGCTAGGTAATAAAAATAGATAAAAGACAAAGTGACACATCCATAGTATGAGTCTTGGCAATAAGGTTTGATTAAGTACTCATGTAAAATATATCCATGAAATGGATAAAGGAATAAAACCCATAGGAACAAAACTACCCCACCCCCCCCCCCCCAAAAAAAAAAAAATAAATAAATAAATAAAATGATATAAAATAAGGAAAAGAAGTAAGGAAAGAAGGAAGGACTCTTATGTAATTCCCCCTAAGGATAAATCCATTCACCCCACTTGAAGATCAGTAATATATATCATGTGTATTGAAAGGATGTAAGGAACCATATGCATAGGTGGTGATATAATACCAAAAATAAAATGTTCTTCCCATTAATGTACTTTACTCCTAAGTGTTACAAATAAGATGTACCAAAGACAAAACACATATAGAAATATTGATACCGATAGGATATATAATACCTTATAAGAGTGTTACAATACCTCCATGAGTTTATCCCATAGAGTTAATTATGAAAGAACTAAATCAAAGAGTATGTTTCTCAAAGTAACCAAGCACACAATTATGTGGATACAGAGTGGGACAAGTAACACATGAAATATTAGAAGCATCAACAAGCTACATATCATAATGTGCAACAATAATAGTTTCCTCATGGAAATAACCATATAAACACATATCCTCATAAAAAATAGGAGTAGGTGATGAAGGAACACAAATTATGGCACAATAAAAGTCATCTTTAGGAAGTCATGATGTTGTCTCATCCATGATATCCAAAAGTGATTTAAGGTCCCATATCCTCAAGAATCATGTATTCTTGATCAATAAAATGAATAAGAAGAGTAAAAATTATCTGAGTATTAATAAGTGCCTCAAAAAAACCATTTTCAAAAGACAAGTTCTCACCAACAACTGAGGAAGGAGGAATAGTGAGAGGTGTAGGAGGTAATAATGCCTCATCTATATCACTATCAAGAATTATGTCCTTATAAAATGAAGAGGAATCCCAATTCATGTCACTAGTAAAAGTTGAATCCTCACTAGGATGAGAAGAAGGAAGTTCCAATAGTTCCTCATCCATGTCATTGTCAAGACTTAATTATTTAAAAACATTAGTGTCATCATAAAAATATATATCATCACTAATAGCAAGAGAGGAAAGTAGAACGAAAGGAGGTGGTGTTTGAGAGTGTAAAAACAGCCCATAAGACTTAGTATCATTCTCAAATAAGGATGAAATATCATACCAAGATTCTTTTAGTGATGTGAGATAACACTATAAACTATCTAAAACATGGAAGTGAATCAAACAAAGAGCCTCATTCTGCATGGATGCAATCTAAGAAAGATCTTCCCCATCTTTAAAATGAGAAATATCACCAAGCACCATTATCCACATACCTTTCATTTATAAATGCTTCTTCACTTTATATTCTAAATTATGTATTTTGAGGTGTTTATGGGATAAAATAATTAGTAATCCATTATCAAAAAATAAGGATTAATTAAATAAGAAGAATAACCCTCTTGAAAAAACAAAGCCCCCATGATAATTTATCATCTCTTGATGAAATTAATGAACACCCCCAAAAAATGTAAGGCCCAAAAAGATTTTTCCCTTTATAATTTAGTGTGTTTTAAAATATAAATGAACCTAATGTATTTATAATCAAAAATCATACATTTTCAATAATAATAGTACTCAATTTTGAGTCACAGTTCAAAATTTATAGTGTTTAAAAGTTTTCCATCATTAAAATGGGTTAAATAAGAAAAAAATCCACAAATATTACATGAAATAATTAATGAATATATAAAAAATCTTTTAAAAGATATTTACATAATTTTATTTATCAGAAACCAAGCATAGGTTGTCATCAAATGGGTGAAAGCCATCTTTAAAAAGACTCTTTGCAAGATCAAGAACAACTAGCTAAATGGGCCCTATTGTGATGTCTCAAAATATGGTACAACATAATTAAAATGGTTAATAAATATTTTATACATAAATTATACTTAAAATACTATCCTCTCAAATAATTATATCTAAAATTATAGATTATATGGCCTCAAAATAGAATAAAATTGACCAGCTATCTAGATGATGAAGACAAATTTCTATAATAATATTCAAGATACCAAAAAAATTATACAACCTATTCCAAAATACTTAAAAATATTATGGTAAGAAATATGGTACTATTATCTAACCTTAATATGTCTCAAATATAAAAAAATAGATATGTACCACCTATGCTGAGATATAAATAAATTGTTGGTATGTATCTACCAACAGACCAACAAGCAAGTTTTTGAGCATAAAGTTTGTATGAATTCATATTTGGATATTAAAACAAATTTTATAGGTCATAATTCTTAGATTTTTATTTCCCTATGATTTCATATTTTTATTTTTATGCATGTATGGTATAAAACAATAAAAAAAACTTGCACAAATTACCTAAAATGCTTCCAAAAAAAATTAAAAATGGGTCTAGCAAGATAATCACCTAATGGTAAATTATAGGATTGTTATATCCTAATAAATGGACAAAAAATAGATATAAAATCCATACATGGTACTTCCACTTCACCAAGAGGAATTTTTTATAAATGGATAAACCCTTACAGTAATGAACTCGTAAATAGATGGTTGTAACACCTTCAGCTCTGATACCATGAAAGGAACATCAAAAAGATCATTAAAATCCAAATCTATAAAACATTAAAAGTAAAAGAATCACAATAATATTTGTAATAAATACAAATGTGGTATGTAAAGACAAAGGTGATGTCATATAATACCAATAAATTAAATTTTATATGCTACAAATGAGAAGACTAACATATATAGGCAAGGAAAAACAAGGAGTAAGTCAAAATAATGAATGTGGGATAAATCCAAAAAAGGACAAACTAGGAAAAATACAAAAAACTATCTATATAACCTATCAAACATGAGAACCAACTCTAATATAATATAGGTCAAGACTGACACTATTAAGTGTCTAATACTAGATTTAAGAACATTTGAATGAATTCATTTTATTATAGTATTTAAATTAAAAATAATACCAAATTGAAAACATAAATTTATGTATGTTAGCTAGAAAACACAATTTACCTTCAGGAGAAGGATCCAAATGTTTATCTTATTCCACTCAAAATGATAATGAACATGTTGAAATAAATGTATATACGTGAAATGAATTATGAATTTAATTAGATAAATTAAACTTATAAAATTTAAGAACAAGTAAGTAATACACTTGTAAGTGTATGAACCATGTTGTCTTATGACATGTTATAAATGGCACTTCCTTATAAATCATTAGATAACATGCTTCTTGATAAAACATAGGAGAATGTGTTTCTTGTTGAAGCATTAGATAACTCAAGATTATTATGCCCAATTTTTATGTACTAAATAAAGGGATATGCCTTGGAAAAATAAATTCCCCAGCCATAATGAATAAGGATTAGTGTTAGGGTACAATGATGTTGGACCTCAATCATAATACTATATTAACTGATATTGACATTTAATATGAAAAGAGGATCTTATATGAGTCTTTTATAAGGTGAATCAACCATAACATATGTAATTATAGATTAAAAATTTTCACTTATTAATACTATTAATGTCACATAAATAACATGCTCCAAGAATGTAAAAATTATGATAGTGTGTGTGTGTGCATGAACAGTGATCGTGTCCCATAATTTGATCTGATTAGTGATAGCATATAAAAATAAAATATTTTACACTTTAAAAATGTTCATGATCCTAAAGTGATCAAATTCATGTCATTATGATATGGGATTCAATACATATATCTCTTACCTTGTCTCAAATCTAAAAACTTGTATCTCATGCTCCTTTATAATGTGTTCATATGCCCAAAAATTTATGTCAATTCACAAACATATATCAAAAAATCTACCAAATTGATAATTTAAACCAATTAAAATTATATAAATCATATAATTTTTTGAAAAATATGAACTATGCACAAATGGAGGTTTGAATCTCTATAAAAATCTGAATAATATGCTACCATTTTGAAGTGAGAGATGTAGCCTATGAATTACTCATATCAAAATAAAATATCTAAGAAAATCATGTTATAAATGAATATGAAAAAAATTCTAATCATGTGATAATACATGGACAATATTTCATCATAATATGAATGTATCATCAAATCATATCTGAAACATGTAGTTTAAGACATACAAGTGTCATGTCCAGTTTTATATATCAATTAGGTATTCAATAGTAACCATAAAAAATATAAGCATTAAATAGTAACCTATAAAGTAAAATTTCATTATATGGATCAAGGAATCATAATTAGTGATGAAGGTATATGATAAGGATCATGACAACATAATTCCATTAAAAAACATAGATTTATCCTCTCATAAGCACACAAATGTCATGGCCATGATGCACACAATAAAAACATACATAATAGATTTAATTACACACAAGGAAATATCCACATATTATTTAAATCCAAATTTCATCAAAAAAGTGAAAACATAATTGATAATAAAATGTTACACAAGGAAAAGGCCATATAAATAAAAAGTCATAGAAGAATCCAAAGGCCAAAATAAAGATTCATACAATGAGAATATCAATCAATAAAAAGTATTATAAGAAGGGAAAAGGAAAGGGAAAGAGGAATAAAATGACACACTCAATGAAATAATTTCACACAATAAGGAGATAGTTGCATAAATCATAACCAATGATTAGCCTACATCAACATTGAAGAAAAGAAAAAGGCAAACTAGTCAATATATGTCAATGTCAAAACATAGTAAAGTATAATATCCATTAAATATATCACTATATATGATATCATAAAGATCAATACATGTTTAATAAATCAATTTAGCTCAATATGATAAATCTAAAATTTCATAAGAAGATATAAGCTATAATAATTTAACTTATGGAATTAGATGCCTCTAATGTTGGCATGGTTATTGTTTTGGTACTTTTTTTCTAATATTATCCTCTTTTGTCTAGTTTTATATGGTTTTGGGTAGTTTATTATATTTTACCTAAAATTCAAGGCAAAAAATTCATGATCCTTATAAATTATAGGGTTCATTTTAAAAACCCCATTTTACCAATAATAAAAAAACATTAGCATAACTACTAGATATAAGAATGTTTGCATCTATACATCCATGTATAATTTAAAACCTATATATCCTAAGCTATAATCATATATACTATGAAATTAATTTGTGTATGGAAAATTATATATGTACCAATCATGTGATAAATAACATGAAAAATTAATGTAAACTAGAAAAATGACATGCTTAGGCCCTAATTTTGGATTTTGAAATATTTTTATTTTTTAATTTTTTGTAATATATAAAAATTGAGTTGTTCATGTGTAGTATTGATTCAGGTGCATGATGTTAAAATTATTACTCATAGGTTTCTATTTGAATATACTCAAATTATAAACTCTTATACCTAATATTTCTATAATCATAAATGGACAAAACCAATTTTCTTTAAACTTACCTCTAATTTATTTATCTTCATCAATGTTAATTTTATTTTATTTTAATACCAATTTTGAATTCATATTTTTTAATCTTCTCATCATATCCTATATTAAATTTATCCTAATAAACTTCAAGATGATCAATAACAAGTATGCATTTATCATCCAACATATATAGCTCTTGTAACCTTTTTTTAATCAATTATCATTATATTCGGTAATGTATTTTAAGGAAACAATCATATATGGAATATCTACATATAAAGGAAATAAAATTTATATGTCATATGTAATATAACAAGGAGTATCATTTTTAGGCATGTGAATTTTTGTGTGATATTCCCAACAATCATAGATATTCTAATTATGTCAATCCTCACTATGGGTTTTTTCTTGCTTAATATCTTAGAAATATATTTATTTTTTACTTTTGATTTCCCATTTTAGTTTATATAAGGAGTGGAATGTAGATTAGTAATCCAAAGTGGGTAACTTCATTCTTAATAATTACAAGAACATAACACACTAATTCTATCCACTAGGATTGAGAAAGGTTAAACAAAAGGTGAATCAAGTAGAAAAGCACACAAAACACATTATACCTTCTTTGGAGACTCTTTTTATTTTTTGTTTGAAGAGTCTTGTGCTCATATTTTACACTATAGATCTTTAAAAAAATTGACTACATGTGTGGGAAGCATTTCCCCTTGTCTACACTTGATTGGACTTGGCAATGACATGATAATTGTGAAGATCTAATATGTTTTTGGCATAATAAGTTTAGTTCAAGAGAGATTATAAAATGAGATGAATGAGGCTTGAATTTATATATTTCCTAGATATTTTTGAACCATTCATATCATCTCTAGATGGAAGGTCGAGAATCAATCCGCACCCTAATCAATTTGGGAGGTTATAAATTTAATATAATAAATTAATGGAAACTTGGAGTATGTAAGAGTGGTGTAATAAAATGTCTTAAGTTTGTAATATGTAATAAATGTCATAACCCTTGCTTGACTACACATTTTTCCTAATGATGTCATCCATTTCTTAGGTAATATTCTAAATTTGAATTTAGGAAAATAAGATAATTCCAAAAGCTATGGAATTTCCTAATAAAGGAAGTTTAGGATTGATTAAATAGGATTAATTAATAATTAGAATAATTTGGACTTACAATGTTCTTTAGTCAATCAAATATTCATTTAATTATCTTATGATAATATTTTGGAAAGGGTTTGTTTGATTTGGGATGTTTATATTGAACCTAGTGTTTTAATATGGTGAATTGCCCTAATTGGGGATGTGTTGAAATTTTCTATTAAATCAGTAATTGTGTGAATAATTAGCTTAATTGATGATTTTAGTCTAGATTTTTATGTTATTTTTGAAATTAATTTCAATTGTAATTTTGAAATGGAACTAATGAAAATGAAAAGTCTACATTTTTTACCAATTGAGGAGGTGTTGCAAGACATAGATGAATTGATAAATTTTAAAAGAATGTAAAATTCATTAAGAAGAATTTGAAAAATTAGAAGAAAAAATAATTGGTGGCCCATAATGCCCCCTCGAGATGGCATGCATGGATGAAAAACATGGATGGTCTCTTAAAAATAAATAAAGAAAAAATAAGAAGAGTGAGATTAATCCATGGATGAAACTAATCCAAATGAACTAATGCTTGTACACTTTTATGTCCAATGTTGGAGAATAATATAATTAAATTGGCCCCAAATGGGGGGAAATCACGAAATATGCATCCCAAGATAAGTTGCACACTTGACTTGCCCCAAACATTTTGAAAAATGTGGGCTTAAGGAATTATCAATCTCAAAACAAGATACACACTTTTATTTAACCCAAATAGGGTGAAATCTACAAGCTTATATTTATAATAAAGGTTGAAGAATTGAACCCCCACAAAGAGGGGGATTTATTGATTAATTATTTATCCCAATAAGGTAGATTTGATCATTTATTAAATGATTCACCCCAATAGGCTAGATTTGGTCATTGATTAGTCTAATTTTTTTGCCCTAGTAAGGTAAATTTGAATAATTAGTTGATTTATTATAAATTATAGCTCAAGGATATGATCTTATACATAGGTATTAAACATCATATGAATGACACAAACATAGGTGTGATGGTACAATGAATTTTCAAATAGTGAATAACCTGTAAAAATACAAGAATGTAAGGATGCACAAAGGTAATTAAATAAATCATTATAAGAACACAATAATTATTTAATAATAATAAGATAATGGTGGTTGATCTAACCTAGTATGCCCCATGCATCTAAGCACTACTTACATAGTTTGTATGGGCTTTAGGTGGATGTAGTTCTCCCAAAAATGGTAGGATAATGAAGGAATTTCACTTTTAATGATTGTAAAAAGATAATAAGTTCCCACGCTAGAAATAATGTCACCCAAAAAAACCAATCAAATTTGCCTTAAAAAGTAAATATTTGAGTGGTTTCACTTTAGCAATAAAAATGGTTTTATTATGAAGCATGAAATGACATTACTTATGGGTTGTGAATACCATTTATAGGTAACATTTTTAAATTGTCATAAATTTGTGTTCATATAAAAATAATTTTATACTTAAATAATATAATTCTCTTTATTTTCATTGATCATCATGTTGGGTAAGAAGTGTCCCCAAGGCATGTTTTGTTGATGAAATGTAGAGAACTAGTGACTTCTCAAGTGTTGGTGAAGCTAATATAGGTAGATTTACCAAATATTCTTTTACATGATAAAATTATTGTTGATAGTTAAATTTACTCAAAAATGTAGTGCCCTTATTCAAAATGTGAGTAAAATAATGGGATTTGTCTAATAATTATGAAATTAAGAATCAAAAATATTTAATTTCACCCTACAAATCATAAGATACTTCATATTAAATGGATGAATCATTTATGTAGTGACCTTACCCTTGGATAAATTATATTTAACACCCATATGAGAGATAATTAAGCCTATAAATTTATAATAAGTGACACCAAATATGAACTTATTAGGATTAAGATGTACCTTGCATTCATGAAATCTTTCAAAGATCCTTCATATCACTTTTAGATGTTGTACCCTAGTCTTGGATTTTACCAAAATGTCATAGACATAGTCTTATATAATATCATGCATCATGACATGGAAGATGATAACCATTTCATGTTGGTAGGTAGCACTAATGTTTTTGAGGTGAAATCACATCACTTGATTGATAGAACATCCCATATGGAGTGGTAAACACTAGTTTGTGTTGGTCTTCAAGTGTTATTTTTATCTGATTATATCCTAATAAGACATCCATGAGAGATAACATCTCATATCATGTTGTGGAAACTACAATCATATCAATGTTTGGAAATGGAAAATAATCCTTTTGGCATGATTTATTGATATATCTAAAATATGTACATATGCATATTCCTTGTGGCTTCTTGATGAATGAGATGATGTTTGATATCCATTTTCAATAGTCTATTCTATTAATACATCCTAGCTCTAATAATTTTTATAATTATTTTTTAACTAGTATGAAAATGTGAGGATGCATTTTTCTCAGCTTTTGTTTAATTGAATTTGCATCTAGGTTCACAACAAGGTGATGTACAACTAAATAAGTATCCAAGATAGGAATATCTAAATATTACCAAGAAAAAAAATCAATAAACTCACAAAGGAGGTTAGTAATAAGTTTAGGTTTATTTTCATTGAGGGAAGCTCCAAGTTTGATCTATGTGTGGTCATCATGGGTTCCAATGTTTACTTAGTTGGTTTCTTGTATGAGCATTGTATAACTATCATTTAGAATTGTTATAAATGAGGTACATTGATATTTTTCATCATATTGTGGCCAAACTAGTTCATCAATATCCACATGTAATAAGAATATGAATCATGAAAAGGTTTTCAAAGGCCACATAGAGAACACATTCAAGAAATATTAAACCACTTTTTTTAATATTTTTTGATCTTGTGAACTAACTTATAACTATCATGAGGTTTTAGGACTAGAGGCACCATTGGATTAATTTAAATTAGGATGAACTTCCCGATGTAATGGCACCTAAAATAGGTTTTCACCATGGGTTTCATAGTTTTCATTACTATTTTCATGGTTTGAAAGTGCCTCAAAAAAGTTCACTTTGGGGCCTCAATGTTTTATTTTCATTTTTATTTATAAACAAGAAAGTTCACCTACTCTATAAAATAGGTGGCATAGTCCAATGTAATATCAAATCATTTATTATGATCACCAATCATAAAACCATCTCTTAGGCCCTTGAATTCATAAATTGTCTTGTTGTAGTGGAAAATATCCAATGGTGTATGTGAATATTTTTTGTCCCAGTAAATTAATTGGGGGTGATGGAGAAAAAGAGGGTAATTATATGGAATAAAAGTAATGGTACAAATGGTATTTGTATTAAATTTTTTGGTATAAAATATCTAATTTTATATGTTATAATAAGACTATACATTGTTTATATCATCATCATCATTATTGGATGGTAAATTAGTATCAATGTCAAGATTTGAAGGGTCACCCCCAGGTGGTTTATATCTTATACCTCAAGTTACAATTTTTTTAGTAGTAGATACTATCTTAATATGAGTGTGTTGCTTTTCCCTCAGGATTTTTACTTCATAAAAATGGTTATCTATTATTCTATTTTGAATAGGATACTTTTTTCTTTTTAGCAAGTAGCGAAGTCATCATTATATAACCATGAGTCATCATCACCTTTGATATGTTATTGTTCTTGTGTATTAGTATTAATAAAACTAATAGGTCCTTTTTGATGAGATTCATCCTTCTTATGACATTCCATTCTAATACTCTTCACTTTGGGGTGACCATGTCATTTAGTTGTTTTAGGAAGTTTGACTATATGAAAAGCATTGATAATTTTGTTTTCACTATGTCCTTTATCTATAATGGTAAAATGAGAAGGTTAGTATACTAAGTAGAAGTGATATTAATTATATCCACATAAATTGACTCATAAGTTTGAAAAACTAGCTCTTTATAATTTTTAGGGACATGCTTTAGGCCTAGACAATAATTATAACTTTCATACTCTGCTTGAATATGTTTACATTATTGGTATGAATGAAAATCACTAGGTATTGTGACCCCTAACCTTAAATGAGGAAATTTTATGCACTAATGTGGGGCATAAATTACTTTTTGTACTTCATTTATCTATGGTCACCAAAAGAGTAAGATGTATGATAGGTCTAGATTAAGAACATGGGAGATGGTATAGTGGGTTAGAGGCCCAACTATAATAGGTTAAAAAATGGTGCCATGTGATTCTCTCTCCTCATTATAATAGGATTTGATTGTAATAATATTTTTTTGAAGATATAATGTTATGTAGCCCAAATGTTTGACAAGCTTCAAAGTTACAATATTCAAACCCAGACCATTGTCTATGAGGACACACTTGATCTTATGTTTGGAAATAACTATATTTATATAAAGTGAATTATTGTGAATAAGACCAAGGGGTTACATATAACTTTGGTCAAATGTAATTTTTTGGCATAGGGCTAAATGACTCATAAGGGTTTGAAATTTTTTAAGAGAACTATCTCTTGAGACCTTGGATTAACATAAAATCTCATTCAATATGGTTTTATGGACATTTGATGTATGTAAAAGATACATGATATAAATTTATGTCAATGTATTTTGTAAATATTACACATTATCATATCGATTATCATTATTAGAAGAAATCAATTTAGATTTTTGAGGAAGAGGACCTTGAATTAGATTATTAGAGGAAAAAGGCATGATATCTTAGATTGTAACCTTGGAATGTTTATTTGAAATTTCATGATCCTAAGTTGGTGGTGGTTACTATAATTAGAATAAGGAGAATTGGAGCCTAGATTTATATCTATTGGTCATTGGATAGTATTAGCTTCATTTCAAACCAAATGAGGATGAATAATATATGGGAGAGGAGGTCATAAAATGGATGGTGGTGGATGTCAAGTATTTTTGGCTAATGTCTTAGGAGTTATCTTGTTAGTAGCTATATGCCTATTAGTAATGTGACCTAAAACATTATTGTATTCATAGGGGGCATTATTATAGCTGACTTGGTTAGAATAGGTGACCTGACAATGATTATAATTAGTTTGTTCCTACATCAAATTTGGCCTTTGATTCTAATTTTTGGGAGGCTTGTTTTGATTTGGATTGTTGGCTTGACATTGATTACAATTTTGATTGTTATAATTATGATACAAAAAGAGGTTTTGATAAAATATCCAATTTTTGGTTAGACATTACAACAATATTTTCCAACTCTATTTTACATTCTCTATAAAATATTAGATGAATTAGAAAAGTTACAAACATATATGAATGAAATGACCTTTAACCTGATGATAATCACAAAAACCATGTTTCATGTACCAGTTATGTTTAGGTTGGTCTTATATAAATGGATTCAATACTAGTAAAATGATCATGTTAGCTAAAACTAACTTCAAGAATACTACCTCAATAGGTTTACCAATATCATTAAAAACTATGGTTTGGTATTTTCCTCTTCATAGAGGTGGTCATTGAAATGTAGGTGGATTGGTAGGTAGGTTTATTTTAGTAGGTGGTTTTTGTACCATTTTCACATGTCTAAATCTTTTTACCCCATAACCTATGACATTTTTGTTCCTTTTAAATGGATTAATTTTTTCAAATGTACTTGATTTATCTTGAACTTGAACTAGGATATGTACCTTGTTCTAAACTTAGTTTTGAGAATAGACTTTGATTATTGATTTATCAGTGAGGGATTTCTCAATTAAAATCCCTTTGGAAATAATCTCTTTAGATGTGTTTGCATAATGAATTTTGAGATTATAAGATATGTGTAGATGCAAATTGGTGTTAAAGACTGCAACCTATTGTTTATTGAGGGGATTATGTGGGAATGAATAGCCAATGCACCTAACCATTGCAAGTAACTATTAAAACTACCTCCTCATCTTAATTTTTCATGACACAAGTCAACCATAATTACATTATGTTATATATTATATGATAAGTGTTGTAAAAATGTTTTGAGATAAATCTTTGAAGTTATTAATAATTTTCTTAGGTAGATGGAGAAACCACTCCAAAGCTTTCCTATCCAATTATGGGGAAAAAATAAAATCAAGTAGACTCTACTATATGAAACTTCTTAACAAGTAATGAATGACTCTTTCAATTTTTATTTTGGATCACCTTCATTCCTTTCCCTTTGTATTTTTCAAATTTGGGCATCTCAAAATGATGTAGGAATGGGATTTTAAGATATCTCATATCAAATGGATAAGATCATATATCATCCAACTTGAACTTCTTACTTTGATTTCTAGCTTGGATGGTAAAAACTTCATCTTTTTCCTCTTACAATTCATAAAAAGTGGAAATGGATTGAGAAGGATTGGGCATATGTTGTTTGGTAATCAAAAGTGGAATACCATGACCTAGATAAATTGGTGGTATGGGGTATTAGGGAATGTATACCCAATTGGATTTACCATGAATGTTAACCTATTGATTGAGGTTATATTATTGATAAGGAACTTGTTTCTGGTAATCAACTTGATTTTGAGTGAGATGTTGATTTGGATGGAATTATGGTCTAAATGGAGAAATGTTTTATTGAGTATTAAACAAGACTTGTTGGGTATAGAAAGGAACCTAATGTTTGTTCATAAGGATATGTTCTATTAAAATAACTTGTTGATGGTTAGGTGTAATACATTGTTATATTTAATATGCATATTTTTTATTATAAGTGATATGTGGTTGAGTAATAAGAACATGTTATTGGTTATTCAATGTCTATTGGGTATTAGTCATCACTTGTTAAAGTGGATGATAGGTTGGATTGGTCACCAATTGTTGAAGTGGATGATTGGTTAGATTTTTCACCATTTGTTGAAGTAGGTAATTTATCACCACTTGTTAAAGTGGGGATTAGTCACCACTTATTGAAGTGGATGAGTATTATTAGGTGCATTTATAACCTATTATTGCAAATTATTAATAACATTGGAAAATGAGGTAGTGGTGAGTTACAAGAATGTTTTGTTGGATTTTTGATAACTCAATGTGGATTGGAAGGATTTAGTTGGAAATTATTAGTTGTGTGCTAAGAAGAAACATGAACAAATTGGGATCAAGATTAGCTAATAGATTAATTTCAGATATAAGTGTGTTAAACAAGTCCATGACTAAGGTGTTAATATCAAATGGATCAGTATTATGTGTTATATGGGTTATAAAATCTCATTTTAGTCTAGATAGTGTATTTCTCTCTATCATTGGTGGATATTAAATATCAAGTATAGTTATGGAGTTTTCTAAAGTAGCCAAGAATTGACTAGCCTATTACATTTTAGAGGCAATGAATTGGCTTTGTGAAGGTACATCAATAAGTTGTCCTTTTCCTTTAATATATGTTATGAGGGTGGTAGGATACATTAAAACCCAAATATATCCCTAAATTTCATACAATAAAAAGTATGAAATGAATTAATTAAACATTTAGAAAATAAACATAAACATGCACATAACAAGGGACACTAGATTTAACATGGTTCACCCAAGATGGGATATATCCACCAAACTTATCTAGTATATTATTTACAATAATACAAGGGAGAAACAAAATCTTGTTATAAACCCTATTACACCTCTCTACCTTTTTTGCCTCCTCCTCTCTCTTTATAATAAATATATCCTATCTTACATCTTAGCCATATATCAATACATTTTAGGGTTAAACCACCTAAACATAACCTCTACTATTGAATATATAAACCTTTAATTAACTACCCAAATTGACTATAAATTTAAAATTTAATAAGGTAATTTCAATAAAAAATTATTTAGGGTGTGCAGCCCCTAAACCCCTACTGGGGGGGTCATCCCCCTCAAACCCCACAAGGGGGTTCCCCACCTTAAAACCCCCTATGCCATTAGGGATACAAAGAATGGGATCTAAACCTAGCTAAAATAACATCATAATTTTAACCTCTAATCTTGGTAGACAATCAGGCTCCAAACCTATAGAGGATTCATCTAGAGGTAGGTGTAAGATCTTAACTTTGTTTAATATTATCTTGATTGTCTAGAAATGTAAGGGGCATATCTTTAGGAGCTCTAACTATTAACAAACCAAATATCACCCCACTTGAAGGCTTGATATATTTATCTCTAAAACTCATTAATACTTGGACTAACATTGGAATGATCTAAGGTATGGGACACCTAAACTCATACTAGACCTCTATATTTTATTGAGGCTAGCTCCTCTGATGTATCACTTTGCACTACTTACTAAACTAATGATTAAGTTGGGATGAAAGTGGGAAGAGAGATACTTAAATGTAAGTCATATTATAATTTTTGTGATACACCTATATTCATGGTTCATCCACTCTATTTGATCTCCTAAAACATTGATAAGATAGCAAAGATTGAATATAAAACTCCAAATGATTCATATGCATCAATATTTCATGTAGAGGTTCTTTAAGTTAATCAAAACCTATGATAAATGATGGAATAGGACTAATTAAAGGCACTAACTAGTCACTTTTATCCATTTTTAGCTCAGCCAAATGACACTAAACATTGAAATATGACTTGCATAAGTTAGCTTACTAGTAATTAGGTGAGATAAAGACTTGACAAGGGAGAAAGATCTACCACATATGCAAATAAAACCAACACAAATAGAATACACCAACATTATTAAATATTAAAATAGTCTTTTATTCATCTAAAAAGGTTTAAAAACTCAATATTAGCAAATTTTGGTCATGCCAAGAGAGGATCCATTTTTTTAAAAATGGTTTGAAAGCCTACATATATAGAAAATAGAAGAAATAGCCAAGAGATTGGAATTGGAAAGATAAGAGGAAGTAAAATCCAATTCATTTCAATTAAAACTTGTATTACAAAATGACATTAAATACTTGAATAAATCACCTTTGTCACTTTGTCTTGGATGAAACTCTTCTTAGGCGTTGGAATAAGAGGTGGGCCCATTGACTTGTCAAAAGCCTTATTTTCATGTTTAAAACATAATTATTTGGTTGACAAATTTAACTTTAAATTTATTTTAAGTTATTTAATGTCCTTATATTGCATTAAAACCATGTAATATGCATGTATTACTTAGTCAAGTCATGTTTAGTCAATTTAGAGTCATTGTTCCTTAAGACTAGTTAACTACCTCTCTAGCACCTCTTTGCATGAAATGACACTTTAAAGGATGAATATTTATAATAATATCCATGTTATTATAACATAATCAATGTGTAAAACTCCATCTTAAATCCTTGATAGCCTCCCAATGCAAATTACAACCTTGATTGTTTGACCAATTTGGCCTACTAGGCTAATTAGGCCTAGTAGCCTATATTCATGCACTTAAACTTCATAGAACCTAAAAAAACATTAAAAACATGAAAATAAGACTGAATTAAACCTAAATCAACTCCTCCTATCATTAAACAGGTTATTTTTATGAATAAACTCTTGCCACTCAGCCACCAAGGTTGACTAGGTTTATTTTGCATCATTTTCTTGTAGACTGGCTATTTTGAAGGAGATGATAGGGGCATTTATAGGAATATTTTTGTTAACATATAAAATGTAAAAAAATTTAGTTTGAGTGTTTATTATGATAAATTATCCATAACTACTTCTTTCATGCTCTTATGACCCTTCTAGACACCTTTTTCCCATTATCAATCATCTAGAACCTTCCAAATGGTCATTCAAGCTCAACCACACTATTTCCCAAGCCAATATTATCCCCTTAGGTCCAGAGCCTATATAATAGAATAGCCATAATTTGACTATATCATCAAACCCTAGGGTGTCCCATTTTTCTTTCTCTTATCCCTTTGCAAATTACTCCCAAATAGTTATTTTTATTTGATCCATATCCTTCAACATGTCATCCTAACACAAATACATTTGACCCATGACCAATAGATCCCTATAAAATATTATTAAAAGTTAATTTATAAATGGAGGTGAAAAATATTACAAAGGAAGAAAGAATATAATCAAACTACTAAGGTAAACTTTCTTATTCTCTGTATACAATCCCCTGACATAGCTACAAACATATTCAAACCCTCATACTAGTCCCTAACCACATCAAACACTCTCAATTTGGAATTATTTAAACTAAATAAAAATATTTCACAAATCACATTATGGTGATAAATAAATATGGATTTATCCCTCTTTGGAGTATTGGTGTGTAGGCAATGTTCCCACATAAGGGGTGTGGATCACACATTCAATGCATCTTACACACACTAACACCCCCCTTTTCTAGTGATTCAAATATTGTTTATCAATCATGATAGAGGGTTAGGGTTTGAATATTAAATCATCTCTATAGTGAGGTCCATATACATTAAATAATCAAAATTTCAAAGGTAGGCTAACACAAGATTAATGTAAAGAACCTAGAAAATGTAGGTCTCTGTGACTAGTTTGGACAATAGCGGTAGGAATGGAAAACACTAGACCCCAAAGTGTCATGTTTTTAATGATCCTATAATTTCACCAAACAAAATCTAGATTCTAGTGTACAACACTATCCCCCATCCTGCACATCTAGTTTTAGACCCTATCATAGCCATCTTAGACTATTTGCAGTTAAGTCACTATTTCTCCTTATTTATTACTATTATAAGAAACGTAAAAAAGATACATAAATTATACAAACTAAGACTATAATTATCTCTATATTTTACAATAATTAATTAATCTATAACCTTAAATAAAATAGGAATACAAATCCATTATTTTGAATATATGTTAAATTATTTAGTGAACCTAACTTACTTCATTTGCCCATAAAAACCCTAGAAACCCTAGGAAAAATTCCTTGCTGATTTTTCCAATAATTTTCTAATTTTTTTGCATACTTAAATCATAATTTCACATTAAATTTTAAAAATTTACGATACTAATTTTAAAAATTATTTCCTTTAAACCCTAGTTGAATTTACTAAATCCTTTGCTTTTTGAGGAATCACCATACACATCAATCATAATTTCACATTTAATTTTTAAAATTTACCATGGTAATTTTAAAAATTATTTCTTTCAATCCCTAGAGGAATTTACTAAATCATTTGCTTCTTGAGGTATCACCTTACACATAAATCATAATTTCATGTTCAATTTTTAAAATTTACCATAGTAATTATAAAAATTATTTCTTTCAAACCCTAGTGGAATTTACAAAATCCTTTGCTTCTTGAGGTATCACCTTACATGATTGTCAGAGTCATATCCTTTTTATGCATATTCTAGTTTGTTATTTTAATGATTTTACATTTCCTTTATTCATTACTTTATTTCAATTGAATTTTTCCAATTACAACTTATTGTAAAAAGCTCAATCCATGTTTTATTTGTTTTGTTACTTTAAAAATGGCCCAATATACCAGTTCTGATGAAAGTAATAAGAGGAAAATTTAAGAAACTTTAACTAAACATATTGATATACAAGATGATATGTTTAAAATAATACAATAAGAATAACAAAAAGCAAACAATGATCAATCCTCTCAAACCATATAACAACTAGTTACAAATGACACTATGGGGGAATTTATGTCTCAACAACCCCCTATAGAATCCCAACCTTCCTATGAGGCACCACCAGTTATGGATACTACATCTTTGTATCCTGATGTGTTTTCCCTTATGCAAAAGATAAAATATATTCAATCAAAAGTTCTACATCTTAAGCAAGGTGCCTCTAGACCA
Source organism: Torreya grandis (assembly GCA_037957365.1). NCBI lineage: Eukaryota > Viridiplantae > Streptophyta > Pinopsida > Cupressales > Taxaceae > Torreya > Torreya grandis. Next base: position 665,821 of record JARHVA010003758.1, read on the forward strand.
ACATAGGCCTTGGATTCTTTTACTCTACTTCATACACCATTGACACATCATATTTATTCCACACCTTTGCCACTAGGTTTTTTTCAACTGAAGCCCACTCTATCTGATGGTAAGGGTGATCCAAATACACACTTGATATATTTTCATGCAGTATGCTTGGACTATGTGCCAAATGACTAGTTATTAACCAAGTTTTTTCCATGGAGTCTAAAATATTATGATCTATATTGGTTCTATAGTCTATTAAATTAGTAGATCAATGCATTCAATACTTTAGATAACATGTTCCTATCTCATTTTAGCATTAACATATGTGACAAGTTTTCTTATGACCAAGTTGCACAACATAAACAAAGGTCAAATGAGCATCTCATAGATTATGTTATTTGATATAAGATTATCTTGGCTAAAATGGCTAGCCCCATGGTTGATCAAGAATTACATGATCTATTTAAATAGAGTCTTTTTCTAACTTTAAATCAGCCAATAATGTTCAAAAAATTCTCTTCCTTCAATGAGTTATGTCATACACTAAAGGAAAGGGAAGTCAAATAACTTTCAATTGTCAAACTCAAGTACACAAGCATATCAAAAACAACAAATAAGAGTAACAGTAAAGTCCCATACAAAGTAAAGGTTAATGATATCAAAAGTCAAAATAAACCTATAGTTAATGTGTCTTTAGAGTCCCCTTAGCAAGTGGCTTTCTTATCACCCCCTTGGTGAGTCTTTACCAATATATAAGTATTTATAGATAGAGTTTTATAGTAGTTATTAGAATGAAATATCATATCTCTCCCTCCTATTTGGGAATTTGATACAACAAAGCCTCTTCCATGTGGATATGATCAAAATACATTTTAAAAATTTCATAGGGTACCAGGACACAAAATAAATAGATGCATTAGTTTGTGACATAATATATAGGACTTGATATATAGTAACCATATTGATTTTGGCACTTGAATTAAGCCTCTTTAGGTAAAGTAAACACTGGACAAGGCTTTGAAAATTTTCTCAAATCCTTTGCCATAACATTCTAAATAAGAGATAGGGGACACTTTAGCTGTTCACCCTTCATATCATGCACACCTTCCACTAGCTACATCCCAAGTGCCTCTAGTTGAGTCACATCCTCTGAGCAACATGATTGGTGTGTGTGTTTATAGAGTTATAGCTAGACCTTTGACCTCATTTTAAAAGTAGGAGATAGTTTAGGATGATCCAAGTCACTATTTAGTCTTTATCAAAGCCTACATTGATCACCATCCCATTCATTATGTTCTCATAGATAATGGATCTAGTGTGAACATGTGCACTATGACATTACTTAAACATTTGAGATATTAATATTAGGATATTACCCTAATGGACATAATTATTAGTGGATTCAGTGGGCACGTACAAAGTTCATTGGGTGAGATTATACATCCTCTACAGGGTGGACCGACACATATGGCCACACCATTTACTATTGTTTCCATTGTATGAGTCTTCAACATGATGCTTGGTTGACCATGGATATAGAAACTTTGAGTAGTACCTTCTATAGTTCATATATGTGTGAAATTAAATCACACTAATAGGGTTATTATAGTTGATAGTGTTCTGTATAAGTTACCACACCCCAATTTATATCTATATCCTAACTTGTAGTCACTACTTTCAACTACTCCACCATTTATAGTTCTTCCTCTAGTTGAGATTCAGACAAAATTGAGGCCTCTCTCACTAGTACAAAGAGTTCATATACTTCTACAAAAGACTCTCCTAAAGAGACCACTACATCAATGATAGTTTCAACACTCTATATAGTTTTTAGATATAATATTCATACCCAGAGTAGTATTATTAGGGTATTATGCCTCTACACATAAAATAGACTTTCAAAGATCTTCTTATAGTACTAGATGGATCCCTTAGAGCCCAATAGTTGCATCCACTTCTTAGAGTTATAGGGCACCCCACAATCAGTTTCCACTATAGAGATTTTAGAGCACTTACAACATACACAGCTTTTAGAGTCACAGTCTTAGCCTTTCCATCATGCTTCATGATCATGCACAATCCCTCTCCTTGATATAGGATAACATGATAGGGAGTCTCTCATGAGACTAATTGGCTACTATCATTTCTTCTCAACTTACTTGTACATAATTTATTTGTTCTTACTTTTACATAGATTGTTTTTAATTTCTTGTACATAGTTTCCTTATGATTGATTTCACATATCTTATTTCAAAATACAAAAACATTCAAATATTTTAAAAATACCAAAAAAATAAAAAAATTCAAAAAATAAAAACATTCAAATAACTCAAAAAACTAAAAACATTTCAAATGTATGTATTTTTCATGTTTTACATTTCTACTACCATGTTAGACTTACATTTTGCTATTCTATGCTATTTTTTGTCAATTTATATACATTACCATACTTCACTTGATATTATTTGAGTGTGTGTAGTGACACCCAAATCCTTGATTGATTCACTCTACACATTGAAGGGGAATCCTACTTCATACATTCAAGTCATACATCCATATATATACCCACCAGGGGCATCTTCTACATGACTACACCATCCAAGTTATGTCATTCCTACACCATACACTCTGGTTATCATATTGACGTACATTACTTATTAGCTTATAAAAATTATTCTATCAACACTCACCAATATATAACACTTGTGTATGTTTTAGCATTTACCTAATATTTTACTACATGTTTTCCATACTTTCACTTGTTACTTTGATAATTTAGATGCGATAGTATTTCAATCATTCACATGCTTTCCTTTCTTGCTTTGAGTATCTTGATGTGATTAAATTTATCAATTCTTATTCTATCTCATGTGTGTGCCTTAGGACATTTTCCAATGTCCTTTTCATTTACTCTTCTATGCGCTTATGGCCCTCATGCTAACCTTGCTTGTTTTAAATTATATGTGTATGTGATATTTAAACATGCATTGTATTCTTGCTTTCCTAATTTGAGTGACATGTGCCCATATCCCTTGTTTTCTTGGCCACTTGGCCTATTTTATATGCTTCTTACTTATTACCTTCCATGATTGTTTATTTTTTTATTCTCAATTATTTACAATGCCATGATCTATATCATGCATTATCTTACTTTCTTGGATGCCATGATGGACATCTTGATCCATCTCTCCTTGCGAACTAAAAAACTAAAAACTAACTAGATTTATAGTTTATTTTAGTATAATACACATGTTATTACATTATTACATATATCTAGGCATAAATTTTTTTATCTAACCATTTATAATACAAACTATGTTTTATCTTGAGACATCTTTTAGATTATCATTTCTATATCATGTATTTTGTAGCATACCACACTTGTAGGGATATTTCTTATGAGGGAAATAATTGTAGGGTCTTTTTGATGTTAAGGAATAGCTAACCTTTGTATTTTTGAGCCACTTATTCAAAGGGATTAGACACATAGTTCAAACATTGATTAACACATGCATGATCATATAGCTTCACTTAGTGGGTGACAATGGAGCCAAAGGGCCAACCTTTGTATTCCAGAGCCACCCTTAAGGAATTGAGTACTTATTTATATTCATGATATTAATATTAATACAACACATACCCAATGTAACTCAACATCACAATAGGTTTTATATTGGTTCACCTACCCAGTAAGGTGTATTCATTCCTTTCTCTTCCTCTCTCTTTTACCCAACTTTTATACATTATTATTTTAAACATGGCATGTCTAATAAGAAATAATCTAATATTTATTTTCTATTTCAGATTTACACTTCATGATGTTCTCTCTCTATTCAAACTCAACATCACACAACTTTATGGACTGCACCTTTATAGGTAAGTTCATGTACACTTTCTACTTTTCCTTTATCCTAGTACTCCACTTTGTTGCATCACTAGAATAAAGTGCGCAAGAATGTAATCATATAAAATGTCCAAATTAGTAGTTTGAGTGTGGCTTGTGATACCCTATCCATAGGTACTTCTTACATGCTCTTGTGACCCTTCTAAAAACCTTTTTTCCCATTGCCAATCATCCATAGACATTCAAATGGTCATTCTAGCTCAACCAAACTCTATTTCCAAGGCCAATCCTATCCCCTTAGGTCTTGAGCCTATAGGATAGGAGTGCCATACCTAGACTATAGTGTCAAACCCTAAGGTGCCCTATTTTTGGCATTTTTATCCATTTACAAATTGATCCCAAATGGTTATTTTCATTTTATCCCTATCCTTCATCATGTCATCCTAGTGTGAATACATCTAACCCATGACTAATAGATCCCTATAAAATCCCATTAAAAGTTTTTTTATAGAGGGAGGTGAAAAATTTCATAAATTAAGCAAGAATACAAGAAAAATACTAAGGTAAACTTTCTTATTCTCTGCATATCTTCACCTGACACATCTGTAAACATATTCAAACCCTCATACCAGTCCCTAGCCACTTATGGAACTCTTAATTTGGAATTATTGCATTTTCATCACACTATTACACAAATCACATCATGTGGGAGAATTAAATATGGCTTGATCCCTCTTTTAAGTATTGGTATGTAGAAATCATACCCACATAAGTGGTGTGGATCACATATTCAATGCATATTACACACACTAACCCCCCCTTTTCAATTGATTTAAATCCCATTTATTAAGAATGATGGAGCATTAGGGTTTGAAAATTAAGTCATCTCTATAATGAGCTTTGTCAACATTCAACACTCAAGATTTCATAGGCAAGCTAACATAGGAACAATGTAAAGAACCTTGAAAATTTAGGTCTCTATGACTAGTTTGGACAATAGTGACAGGAGTGGATAATAACATCGAACCCTAAAGTATTATATTTTTTATGCTCCTATCCTTTCATCAAATGAAAGCTAGATTTTGATTTTTGACACTATCCTAGTCGAGTACAATTAGTTTTAGACCATGTCTCAGCTATCTTATCCTATTTCTAGCTTACTAATTATTTATCCTTATTTATTTCTTATTATTTTAAAGGTAAAAAAGATACATAAATTACACAAATTAGGACTGTAATTATCTCTATATTTTAAACTAATTTATTAATGCATACCCTTAACTAAAATAAGAATAAATCTTCATTATTATTAAAATAGTTTAAATTAATTTTTAACCATATGAATATTTGATGATGAATAAAAAGTATCATGATTTAACATCCATGAGTTGGATTTCATGTAAACTACCTTGTACTCCATTTTTCATGATTTTTTCTCCAAAAACCTTGATTTATTGCCTAATCCATACATATCCATACATAAAAATTGTATTTATAGAATCCTCTCTAAGTTTAATTTATTTTTGAAGAGGTTTTAGGTTGGTCCATGAGGTTTTGATGGCATGAAAATCCACTTTTCTCAAAATTAGTCACTATGAGGGTTTGGGAGGGTTTTAGAGATGAATATTCTTAATGATGATTCATGAGGCAAAAAAATACAAATCCAAACTTATTTTAATTAATGTTTATTACATTGACCCCCTCAAAATCTCTAAAAATATTGGTTTCCCCTATAAAAGATATGAAAAAATATCATGTGAAGAACTGCTTGTAGGGTTTTACTTACATTCTAGACTACCTACGCTCTTATCAATTGTTCATAAATAAAATACCTTAAAATTACCGTAATTTTTCATGAATTATAATTTCATAGGGTTCCTCAAATCATTTTAAGAAATTTCAGCCAAAATCTTCACGTGCTTAAATATATGAGCATTTGATCAGGTGGCTTAGAAGGGTGTCTAAAACTACAAAATTTGAATTTCCTTCTTGGACTAAAAAATATAACATTATTCTCCATTAAATAATAATAATGGGTAATTTACCATGTCATAAAATTACATTTAAATTGTCTTCTTTCTTGAAATGTCAAAAAATGCCTCTTGGCTTATAGGCTTGATTGCTTGATTTGGCCTATATGGGCATGGTTTACATCCAAATTGGATTCTTAAAATTCTCTGTAGGTCCTTTAAAGATATAATATCATCATCTAAATTTTTTCAAAATCTCACTTGGAATTAGAAACCTTTGTATCACTTTAAAGCCCACCTAGATCTCATGTTGCACCTTTGTGACTATTTTTTAACTAGTGACGGACTATGTAAAAATAGCATATACTTCCAATTGTGAAATGGATTTTAAAATGATAATTATTATTAATTAATTTATTAAGTCTTGAAACCACCTGTAGATGCCAAAATCTTTCAAAATCTCTTTAAAATGTCTCTTTTGCATTGTCTGAGTACATACCTCATGTGTTTTTACATATTGTAGGTGTTTTCATGAGTAACAGAAGTGTCATATATAAATTACACATTCATATAGATCTCAATAGTCCTGTCAAATTTTTTTCATCCATCTCTCACCTTTCACTAGCATGTTATGACTCCTCAAACAATGCTTTCTTGACCTTTCATACTCACATTATGTAGACTTGGTTGTGTACTATCATTTTTTTGAGGTTGGAAATGATCCTTAGCTTTTAGGAAGGCATATGCTATATATTTGTCATTAAATTTCATATAAAATCTCATGTTGACCTTTAAATCCCTTGAATTATGTTTACTTTCAGATGACTGTGTTTGCATCACCATTATTGGTTGTAGGTAGGTGTTTGAGTTGACCTTGACTATGATTTGAGTAATTTATTGATCAATAATGATTATTAATTGATGATCCCTATCATAATTTCCTCTTGAAACATATTCTTAATAAAAACTCCCTCAAACAATCATTATGCTTGAAACTAGTACAAAAAAAGAGAGAAGCATGTGTTCCCTTGACTATTGTATATGGTCTCTGAGAACCCTTAAACTATTTACAACTCCTCATGACCAATTAAATATTTTATTTTAAAGTATATGTTATCAACCTTCCTGACCTTAAGATTATTCCTTTACCCATATGAAAGCTATAGGTGTTAATAAGGGTATGCTTGTAGGTTGAATTTATGCTTCATTAACCTTATTAAAGGATTTACATAATTTTTTCCCCTATTTTAATTTTAAGTTTATCACCATCTTAGTCTAATCCCTTTTTAGGGCTAAAAAATAGTTAAATCACCAACAAAAAAACAAAGACCTCTTTGACTATGATTCTCTCCTAAAGCAGTTATAGGTATACATTTTGATGAATGTAGGTTACCCTTGTTAGTATCTTAAGTCCTCTTTGAGACTTTAATTCTCTTTTCCTATCACACTCTTCATTAAATTGCATAAATCAATCCTTGATAGTCACTTGAAGATCAAAATATGTTATCTATCCTTATACAATCCTTCCTACTTTAGGTGGTGATCTTTGAAAAGGCACAAGCCTGTAGGTCACCTTTTAGGGCTATATATGCAATGTTTGAAAGGGGATGACTATATTTATTTGTCCTCTAGTACATTACTATTATATCACCCTCAATATCTCCTTAAACTTTAAAATGCTTTAGGTTTAGGTTATACCTTGATAAATTTATTAGATGACCAACACCTTACCAATATATAGGTGAATAATCAATTATAAGCCTATAGTGTTATCTCCATGGTGACTTTATGTATTAATATATAATTTTGAGTCTCTTAGGTTTAAACTATGTTCAAATTTACGTAAATAATGCCAATAAAAAATTATTAACACCTTTGAAAGCTTTGCATAAACCTATGACTATATTTGTATTGTGCACTATAGGCTTTGTCACCAGTAGTCCTTTAGTTAGTCTCTAGGGCACTGTAGGTTACTCTTCATGATATTTTGGAGTCAGTTATCTTAAATCATTTTATAATTTTCCATAAAAAACTTCACATTAAATACGCATGTCTCTTTTCAGTCCTAAAGGGCTTTAAGAATATTCAAGACCCTATTTCTTTTGTAAGTGCACTTGATTGTACCTCTTGTATAAACAAGGTTAATACTTGGATAACAATGGTATTGAACTTATAAACCTCCAAGGCCTACTAGCATGCTTTCATATTTTTTAAAAATATCCATCAAATTTAAAACATTCATTCTTTTGAATAGATTACTTAGGGTTGCATCTTGATCAATCTCATGCCATCATGGATATAACTCGTATATTTGGGTTGGTTGTAGGTCAACATTTCCTCCTTTTAAACATCCATTAAAACTTAGTGTGTCTTCCTATTTATCTATTCATGAAATTACCAATATCACTGCTATTAACTTCTTCTTGGTGATCAAGATCACTTCTTAAGCCTTAAAACGTCTTTCCTATTACCAATTAGGCCTCCTTACAATGCACAAGTCTATATGTCACTTTCACAGTGGCACTACGTAGCTTGAAGATAGTTTCTCATTAGGATTATAACATGAATGCAAGGTAAAATAGATTAAACTATTTACCTAAAAAATGATTAATAACTTATGTTTACATAATGATGTCCTCTTTCCAAAAGCCATATTCCACTAGAGATGATTGTATTATGCCATAGTTTTATAGATAGTAGCTTTTATATGACCTTAAAGCAAGCCCAAAATCATATTTGATCCTTATTCAAATTATTAATTGCTTAATATAGACTTTTATATAGATACCACTATGAAAAGATCCATATCATTTTTAGATTGATATTTTTGATGGATTTTCATGACTGTATGAACCTACTATAGGTGGTCATATCCATGAAATGTTGACATTCATAAAGTCTCCACACCTAATTTTACATTGATGATGGCATTTCACCTCTTAATTGATCAGAACCATGGATTGATTTACTTCACTAGACCTTTAAGAAGGTATTTCTTTCCTTGAATCTCCATTGAAACTTTATGAACACACTTTACTATTATTGACGTTTTTGTAAGTGATTCCTTTCACTATAGTTTGATCCTTCAATAATGGAGATGGTGTGATGGTGGAATATGATGAAAGATGTTTGAAAATCATGAAGGGGATATGGGAAAAAACACAAAATATACTGAGGAATATAGTCATATGATAGTGGTATGGGATGAGTATGATGGAGGTGGGAAATAAGGGTAAATGAGCATGCTTAAACAACTTGAGGATTCCAATCACAAATTATGGATGAAATTTATCTATCTTTTTGATTCACTTAGGTTTATATTATGTTCAACTTTAGGTGAATAATTACAATCATAAATTATGAACACCTTTTTAAATATTTGAATACACATATGACTATATTTGTATTATACATTATAGGTTATGTCACCATTAGGCAAGTAGGTAGTCTCTAGGGCATTATAGGTTATTCCTCATGATCCTTTAGATTCAACTCTATTAAAGGATTTGATCATTTGCCATAGAAAATTTAAAACTAACTATGCATGTCTCTTTTTAGTCTTAAAGGAATTTAAGAATCTTCAAAACCATCTTTCTACTATAAGTTCACTTGATTATACCTCTTATACAGACAAGGTTAAGACTTGGAGATCATTGGTATTGAACTTAAAAACCTCCCAAGCCTACTAACATTATTTCATCCTTATTGACAATATTCATCAACTTAAAAACTTCCCTTATTTTTAATAGATGACCTAGGGTTGCATCTTAATCCAACTCATGCCATCATGGTTATAGTTATTTTATTTGGGTTGGTTGTAGGTCCGCATTTCCTCCTTTTAAACCTCCATTGAAACTTGGTATGCCTTCCTCTTTATCTATTCATGAAATTACCAATCTCAATGATATTAAATACTTCTTGGTGATCAATCTAGATTCTCAAGCCTTAAAAAAACCTTCCTATTACCAATTAAACCTCACTACAAGGCATAAGCCTATATTTCACTTTCATAGTGGCACTAAGTATCTTGAAGATAGTTGTTCATTAGGTTTATACCATGAATGAAAGGTAAGATAGATTTAACTATTTACTTAAACACTGATCAATAACATATGTTCACATCAGGCTATCCTATTTATAATACCCATATCCCATTAAATATTATTGTATTATGCCATATTTATAAAGATAGTAGCTTGTATATGACCTTAATGAAGGCCTATGTGCATATTTGATCCTTATTCTTATTGATTCCTTAATAAATACTTTTTATATAGAGACCACTATGAAAAGATATATATAATTTTGAGATTCATGTTTTTGATGGATTTTGATGAGTGTATGAACCTGCTTTAGGTGGTCATATCCATGAATTAGTGTTATTCATAGAGTTTCCACACCTAATTTTACATTGATGATGGAATTTCACCTCTTGATTGATCACAACCATGGATTGGTTGATTTTAGTATACCTTTAATAAGGTCTTTATCTCCTTTAAAATCTATTAAACTTGTATTTAAACACTTTGACTATTCTTGAATTTGCAAAAAATTATTCTTTTCACTATAGTTTAATACTTCAATTAAGCCCATACCCTCTTGTTCATTATTGTAGCACCCTTGGTCAACCATTAGATTTATTTATGATGATCCATGGAATGAATATGGTGTGAGTGTGGAATATTATGAAATATGTTTGAAACTCATGAAGGGGAGATGGGAAAAAACACAAAACACAGTGAGGAATATAGTCATTTGATGGAGGTATGCGGTGGATGAGATGGAAGTGGGAAAGAAGGGTAAAGGAGAATAACAAGACAAATTGATCATTAATGAACATATAATCATCATACCACATGAATTTGTAATCCATTGGATGATGGAAATGGACCAAAATTGAAACATAGGTTTTTGCAAAAAAACTTAAAATATGCAAATATGGTAAACTAGTCTATTTGAAATACTTTAGAGCACCAAGATGTGATAATAAATAGATCATTTGGATAATTTAATTTTTAAAATTGATTATAAACATTAACACATATTTGAAAATTATGTCAAAGATTAAAACATGAAAACTTGAAAATCCACTCTCTCTCCAAAACTATACAACTCCTCAAGAGCATGCCACACTATAGATTGGACTAGCTATCTTTGTGAGATTTGTTTGAACTTAAAATGTGTGAATAAAAATTAAATAATGTCATGGAAAGGAATATCTGGTCCCAAATATTCTAATAAAACTTGAATTTTCTTTAAATATTGCCCAAGTGAGGAGAAATTGAGGAAAACTAGTTGCCTTCCTAGTTACAAGACTACATAAAATAACCTGTCTTCAAAATGATGGTTCATGAGAGTGGAGAAGATAATTATAAAACCACTTGATTCATGAGGAATATTTTATTATATTTTATTTTCCCAAAAATTTAGACTTGTATCTTCTTTATGTAAATTGTATCATCACCAAACTTGCAAGAGGTCTCTTTGAGTAAACTTGTCGATTTCTTGGAAAAGAATGTTTTTAAACATGTATGGCCTAAAAACACCATGAATCTCATGATGAATATTTTAAATGTCCTTATAATCCCTTAGCTATATGGAATTATAAATAGATCCATAGTATCCTTTGCAAAATGAAGAAAATAAGCCTATTTTTGGTCATTTAAAGGAATTTAGGACTTCCAACACCAACGTTATAATGTAATAGAAGGTCCATAAACCTCTTACATGTAATTAACCAAATTTTAACCTTCTCTACACTTTTTAAATCCAAATTTGGCATGTGGGAAGTGGAAATATGCCTTTTGGGGCTTTAAAAAACATTTAAACACCTTTTTATGTCATGAAACCTTAAACTTAATATATAGTCATATATTTGAATATAATTACAAGAATTTTAGTATAATTTAATGATTTTTTGACTTCCATTTAAACATAAATAATTAGTTTTTAGGTCAAAATACACCTTCTTGACCACCTTGTAAAGGTTTTTAACAAGATATTTTAAATTTTTCAATTTAAATGTGTTAGTATTTAGGATAAATACCAACATTTATAGAGAATCATAGGGGTTGACCATCTTATTGTCAAAATAACTCACTAAATTTATCATGATAATGGAAAAATAGAGCATGGAACTTTTAATTAATGACTCTCTTTATTGGTAAATAGACTCTTTTAGGCTATATAATGACTTCATCGACTATGACATAACAAGACTAAAAAGAAATAATAGCTAAACTAGAAACTTAGGATAACTAATCTAAGGAAAACAAGAAAAAAAAATAAAGGAAGCATATTACTACTTGTGCTAATCACTTATTGAAATTAATCAAACCTATAATAACTAACCTAAAGTGGAAAGCTTTCCTCTAGGACCAAATGGAAATCTATTTGTTTCACCATAGAACCTTAAATCATAATGTGTTCCTTTTGTGGCTTCCTCTTGCAGATAGGATCATTTTTATGTTCATGTCTTCTGAGTGATGTAGTTGGTCCTCCAACCTCCATTCTCAGGTACATGAATTGAATATATGGATCCAATATTCATTCATCTTCCTCTCATATTCTTCTTTATTTCATCAAGAATGCCAACTCTGGCTCATTCATACGTTGATTATGATTTGACACATTCTCATCCAATGATTAAATTTTAAAATCAATTGGTATATTTGGATTGGTATCTTCATTATGTTATATTTGAGGTAGTGTCTTATCATAGTTTTTAGCTTTTTTATAGGTATCCAAACTTGGCTACAATATATCATTAACTTCTTGATGAATATATACAATAATATTCTTTACCATACATTCCTCAATGTCCATATTGGTTAGAGATGGAATATAGAAATTTGCAAAAAACTCTCCAAGTCATCCCAAAAGGACTCTTCACAATGATGAACTAAAATAAATTGAAATTCATTTGAATTCTTACCATTTGAAACATGTTGATCACATATTTCTAACCTTTTGATGGAGTCATATGAAAGTTATTGATCTTCTACACTTACTTCATCTTCATCTATTGTAGAGAATGGCATCTCATATATCTAATCAAGCTCCAACTAATCTTGCATTGGGATTTCTAGAATAGTATTGCCTCGTTGAAGCTCCAAAACATTGGTGGAATTCTTAGATGAATCTTCAACCTACTATTCTACCTCATCATCCAAATCTACCATCTTAAGATCTTCAATTTCATTTAATAAATCATGGTATAGAAACTACCAATGATCATATTCTTCAATAATATCCTCCATCTTGGTAATGGGTCTATGTGAGTTGTCTTCATGTCTACCTTATAAATAAATATTTGTTTGTATTTCATATATATCAACTACTACAAGATCTTGAAAAACCTCTTCTTTTTATTCATCATGAAAGACTAATTCATGTTTATCCTTTCCAAGTGGTTTTCCAATAATGATTTGTTCTTCTTAATCACTAAGGTCACCTACATTATCTATCTCTTTAGCTACATATTATTCACTTGCCTCAGAAAGGAGAGGTTCTTTCTCTAAAAGTGGAATGATAGATCCTTGAAAGTATTCAATAAGATGAGAAAGGTCCACATAAGTTACCATAGATACCTAATTTTGATCATGGAGCTGCTCTTTTTGGATCACGCTCATCTCCTGCCTCTACTACATTGTTTATAGAATAGCTTTCCATGAAGGAAACAATTTTGGCTCCTAAAGAGGAAGGAGTGAAGGCTGGATGATTCCTGCTTGATCTTGATTTTAGAATTTTGACTTATGAATTAAAATATTTATTTTTTCATGTATTATTTTACCTGACTCCAAGTCATGAACTTGGGTTTAGAAACTTCTTGAATTGTATGTGTGGTAGCTATGGGTGTGAAAGAAGGAATCTATCACTATGTTGCCTTTACAACTACCATTAAATGTTGAAGATTTTGATTTACAAGCTCAATTTACCTAGTTATATTAGCCTCAAAATCATGAACTAAATAATGGATATCTCTTCCTAAAAACTTGATGATGTAGGTTCCTATATGATCTATTGTGCAACCTAAAAATTAAACTCCTTAGAACATAATTATTTAGCCTTCTAAGGCCTCTCTTGGATAGACTTCTAGGTGGGAAAGATAGGTAACATTTGGATTGACTCTTAAAGAATATGATATATATTAGTTTGGTGATCATGAAGGGAAAAGGGTATCTATATGGGAACATACTACTAAAAATGATGACCCTCGGGTTTCTCATAAACCACCATAATCTCTTCAATGCTCACTATTAGACCACCTTTGTTTATAAAATCATCACTAAACTTTGAGTGACTTTGACTTATGAAAGATGACAATACCTACTTATCCTACGACAAATTATCTATACTATTTTGAATTTCATTCTTGGAAATATCTTATCCATAACTCTTTTGGGTATCTATGTTTACCATCTATTTTTCATAGCCAAATAGGGTTTGTTGGAAGCTTGAGATGGATTGTCTAGGGACTTGACTAGGATGGTCAAAAAGATGACAAGATTCATGAGGGTTATTATAAGAATAGTATGAGTCATTGTAATGGTGAGAAATCTCTATATACTCATCATATAGATGATATTGATCATGATAAACCTGATATTGGTCATGAGGATCATACTGCAACTGCTAAGAAGTAGAAGAATGATGGAATTCTTCTTTATAGGCTATCATAGCCTAGAAAATCATGAGGATAACTAGGTTTATGAACAAAATATTCCTTTTACCTTGAGATAAATACCACAAGAGTACTAAGAACTAGTTTTGAAGATGAATATGTTGTAAGCCTATGTACTCCAATGGTTGAATTTCTATCCCATTGAGCATGCCAAAACTATTAGCAACCTACATAGCACCCTACTTGAAGGCTTGATAGATTTGTCTATGAAACTCCTTCACACTTAGAATAACATTGGAATGATCTTAGGTGTAAGACTATAGTCATGTAAAATGTGAAATTATACAAATTTATTATGGCGAAGACACCTAATCCATATATCCTCCTATTGGCTCACATAACCCTTCTAATCTACTTCTTTCACTAACTCCCAATCTTCTATAGCTTCCTAGACATAGCTTTTTAAGACCTAGGTAGCCCTCTCAAGCCTAAAACTATCCCCTAGGTCTCATCCCCTTAGGATAATATTACCCAAATAGGACAAGAGCACTAGAGTTCAAGGTGTCTTATTTATAGTGTTATTATCCAAGCTCATATTTGCATCAAATGATTAGATTTTCTTGGATCCTTATCTTTTTCCCTATCAGCCTCACATTAATTCATTTAACCCATGATTATTTGTTTCCATATAAAAGGCCATTCAAAGTCCATTTAGTGGGGTTGGAATTAATTTACAAGAGAGACATAAGAATACAACAAAGTACACTCGAGCACTCTTCCTTATTCTTTGCACACAACCTTCCAACATTATTTCATGCCACTCAAGTTATTGCACTAGTCCCTAGCCAGCTTAAGTACATCTAATTTCTCATTCTAGTTTTATTAATCATACACAAATTTCACCAAGAACTTTAATGGGAGAAATACATTATCTTGATCCCTCTTTAGAGTATTGGTATGTAGGCAGCATACCCAGACATGAGGTGTGAAGTGCATCCAACATATCCTTTACACACTAACTCCTCTCACTTTCCCAGTTTCACATTCCAATTCAAACACCAAGAGTTCCTAAGAGTTTTTAAGATTAAAATAGGCACACAATGAGCTTTGTAAGGTCCCAAACCCTCAAATTTTAGTGATAAGGTAACACAAGTATTTCATATATAACCTAGAAAGCTTTTAGCCTCAAGACAAAAACACCAAAATAGGACTAAAACACTAGATATTAGGGTGTCCTATTTTTTATGCTTTTGTCCAAAATAGAAATGAAGTCTAGAGATCTATTTTAGACTATTTTTAAGTCTTTCACTTTTAGTATCAAACCTTGTCTTAGTTGAGATTAGTTGGAATAAGCTAATTTATAATCTCTCTCATTTATTACTATATTTAGAAAGAGTAAAAGCACAAGATATTTAAAAAAATTAGTAGCTTAATAATTGCATATTTATTTATTGATTTATATTTCTTAGCCCCTTTATTATTTATGAATATAAGTCAAATATTTCAAAAATAATGAAACATTTGGTGAACCTAACTAACTTCAAATTTTTGAACAAAAACCTTAGAAACCCTAGGGTTAATTATTTCTAATTTTTGCAATATTTTCCTGATTTGTCCTAAATTTAAAAATTATAAAACTAAAAATTAATTGAATTATTTTCAATAAATTCACTCAAACCCTAGTTTTCACATACTAGGTCCTATTTGTATACAAACACTTTCAAACCACTATGAAAAATATATTACTAATTTAAAAAAAAAAATCAAATTCTTACAAAAAATTTCAAGATAAATTCTAAAAATTCATAACAATTTTTTAAAATTATTATACTAATTTTGACAATTTTTCTTTTCAAACACTAGTTTCATCTACTAGGTCATACTAAATCAAGCACTTTCCCATAAATTTCTAAATTTTATCTTGCACACTTACCTCAAAAATACAATCTAAATTACAAAAATTCATAGTATTTTGCACAAATATCTATGAAAAATCCCTATTTGCATATAATAGATCCTATTTAGTTACTTGATGTATCACCTTACATCCATATTCAAATTGTAAAAATTATGTTCATTCATTTACAAACTATTTTTACAGTTCTTGCGAATAACAAGGAAACCATAAAGGGCCCTATCATGTATATGAATGATGAAGTATATAATATGTTAGGGCAAAGATTAATCCCTTTAATTTCATGCTTATGCTTCATAATAAGGGATGATATTATAGAATTAATTGATAAACTTGTATAAGATTTCAATATATATTTTGAATATTATTTATCTCTCATATGGAAAAAAATTCAAGCTTATCATGATAAACACATTACAAATGTTATAATACATGTCAAATATATTTATTCATTATTGAAAAAATCCATGATCTCTACCATTTTATCTCTATCTCTCATAGGGAAAAATATACAAGTTTATCATGTTAAACACATTAGAAATGTCATAGCACATGTCATAATTTCTTATGCATACATGCACAAATTCATGCTTTATATCCCTTGTTTACTATCTTTCATTTGAAACGTTCTTTATAATCATATTTATATAAAATTTATAGCTCTATTTACATGCATTTTATCCTATATGTATACTTTCTATCTAGATGTATATGCCTCTTTGGCTACTCTTGTTTTAATGTCATATCTCATACAGAGGAAAGAAATCCCTTCTCCTCCTCTCCCTCAAGAGGGTGATAACTACTTTCCATATAACCAAGTCCATGTTATCACCCCTCTAAAATTTGAGTTAACCTCTACTATTGTTCCTAATACATACATTCAACCTTTAAATTTTTAAAAACCTCTTTAGTATATATGCTTACATGTTCAATTGGAAACAACTAAGGTTTGCACTCATGAGACTCTAAATGATCAAATCAATAGTATGAGAAATATAATTTTATATTTACAAACATAGAATAAACTATTACATGAAAAGATCAAAACACTAGAAAATTAGATTACAATACAAAAGCTTCAAGGACACCCTATATATGCACCTTTACCTAGTCAATTGGTTTCAAGTAATGTTACATATCAAAACAACAAATCACAATAAAGTAACTCTAAAAATACTGATCTAGAAAGAATTCAAAGATAAAATAAGATTTAAAGTGAGCTATTAAGGGAAATGATTAAACCTAACTTGATCAAACTACCTCCTCTACATCTAATGAGAATATCCAAATATTATTATGCATATCATAGAATGCATGGGCATCACACAGATACATGTTTGGCATTGAAAAAGAATATACAATAGATAATTATTAATGAGGACCTTATACAAGGTAAATCAATAAAACAATCCAAAAAAACATAGGAACACATTCCCAAAGGGTCAAATTCATATACATTACAAAAGTTGTTTTCAAAGCAGAACTCAAAACAATAAAAGGATTAACAAGCAAAATTAGAGAAACAAATAGTACCACAAACATACGTCAAATATGAAAAATATCTACAATAGTTTGATTATCAAGGTCAAGGGTTGGGCAAACATGCTCAAGGCATTACTACTCCTATTCTAGTAGATGATAATGTTTGTCACTAGGGTTTAGGATTTATTAAATATCTACTAAGGCAAATCATTCATAAAAATAATTTATCAAAGAAAAATATCTAGATACAAGAACAATCAACACTATCATTATATTGGTTCAAAATCAATATGATAATGGTGAGTGGAACAATATAGGTTATTATGATTTTCAAGATACCAATGATGAATCTGAATATACAAAGTCATATTCTCAGCCATTCAATAATGCTTCATAATCATGCATGATTCCATTATTTGATATAAGACACCATGATAGGGGGTCTCATCTAAGACTAATTGATTAGTATCATTTCTTTTTAGCATTGATTGTACATAGTTCAAATATTTTTAAAAATATAAAAACAATATAACTCTTCAAAATACAAAAACATTCAAAAATTTGAAAAAACACCAAAAACATTTTTTGATTGTATGCATCATCCATGTTTACATTACTACTATCATGTTATAACTTAAATTTTTTATTTCATGCTATTGTATGTTGATTTTATACATTACCATGCTTCACTTGATCTCTTTTGAGTGTCCACAATGACATCCAACTCATTGATTTCTTCACTCTAACCATCGAGGGGAAATTTATAATTTTAAATTCAAGACACACATCGATATACATACCTATTAGGGGAATATTCTACATGAATACACCATTCAAGTTAAGTCATTCCTATACTACACACTATGAGTTATCATACTAATGCACATTCCTTACTAGATTACATAGATTAATACATTGACATTTCACTAGTACCTAGCACTCGTGTATTTTTTAGCATATACCTAGTCTTATATTACACATATTTTACATACTTTCACATTTAATTTGATTATTTAGATGTGTTTGTATCTTCCAGTTCTTACTCTTCATTTCATTCCTTTCTTAGCATAAATAGTGTGATGACATCTCAAGTTCTAACTTGTCTTCTATTATGCCTTAGGACATCTGCCAATGTCCTCTACCTCTATTCATGTATGTGTCTTAGGAAATTTACCAATGTCCTTTGTTTTTAGTCTTTCATGTGCTTGTGGAACTTGTACCAACTTTGCTTATTCACTTATATGTGTATGTGGAATTTGAACATACCTTCCATGCTTATCTTCTACTTTTGAGTGACATGTGTCTATGTCCCTTATTTACATGGCTCTTTGGTAACCCTTGTATGCTTATTGATTATTGATTTGTATGCTTAATTTATCCTCATTGTGTGTAATTCCATTATCTATATAATGATTTTTCATGTTCTCTTGGATGCCATGATAGACGTCATGCTCCATCCCTCCATGTTTACTATCAAACTAATATCTAACATTACCAATTAAATTTAGTATCATGTACATGCTCTTACATTATTATATATATCTAGGCATATCCTTGTTGATCTAACAATATATCAATTCCAATATTGCTATATCTTGAAATATCTTGTCAAATATTCGATGTTTTAGATTAAGGTAAAATCAGGTTTTGAAGGGACCCCAAAACCCTGTACAAGGAGAAAGATAAACATTAAAGCACAACCAGGTTAACACAAGACCCTGATTACAAAAAAGAACCAAAACCAGGTTTTACAGGGACCTGTTACCGGCAAATAAGATCATGAAAAAATAGCTGTCAAAACACTGATCTGAAAGTTAACCAAATGGAATAGCAAGCTTCCAGATCTGTAACCAGCAAACCAAAAAAAAGACCGGTTTACTGCACCAAAAAACCAATCAGCAGAAAGGAACTTTGGATGAATCTTTTAAATTCAGATTTTTCTTTTTGCATGACCGAAGATTCATATCTAGAGGAGGGACCAAAGGCTTAGACTTCTTTCTTTTGAATGTTGTCCAAACATATTCTACCTTAGCTACCTCAGCAACCCATGCCTCAGAAGACAATGATCTTTGGACACCAGTAGGCATAAACTCCTTGTGACAGTCTAACACAGTCTGGCTCTTAGAGAGATCCTCCAAGACAGGGGAAGAGATCACCACCTCCTCCTCAAGCTCAGCTGTATCTTTAACTACAGCCTCCTCAGAGGCTTCATTTTATTTATTCTCCAGTGATTCCTCTTCATCTTCCAATTCAGATTGCAACCTTTCCTCATTCTCGGTCTCGGAATCTATTCTTGTTTCCAAAGGTAGTTTGTCTATGCTATGTTTAGAGAAATCCTTTGGCCACCAAGAAGGTGAACATCTGGGATTGTTTTTCCCAGCAACACAATGGGTAGCAATATTTCCTGTCTGGTGACACTTCCTACACCTAAAAGGAATCCCCTCATAATCCAAGATTTGTGTCCAGGTACCCCTTGGGGAATCAATGCATATAGCCTCAAGAAGGCCCTTTGAAACATCCAGATCAACCAAAAATCATGCACAAGTCGAATGGTGACTCTTCATACTATCTTATTCATATAGAAACTACCTCTTGCCACAAATGTATTGGAAGATAAGGGAGCCGCACCCATATAGGGATCTTGTTAAAGGATTTCGAGAGAGGATTAAAATCCTTATGCCAAGGTTTGGCCATAAGAGGAAATCTGCCCTGCCAAGAAAAAATATTGTGGCACAATATAGACTTCCTATCTTCAGGGCTTTGAAATATTACTATAAAAAAACCCCTGGCACAGGGCTGGATTTGACCATCTTTAATATGCAACCAACTCTTAGCAATCCAATTTTGTAGATTTACAAAAGAGGGTTAGAAACCATGGAAATGGAAAATGGCAGCACAAGAGGAAAACCATTTTTCTTCTTGGAAGATATTTTCTGCTAATTCAGGGTCTAGAGTTACCCTAATAGGTTTTAAAGCACTTACAGGTGATACGCGGGTAGGTATAGGTGTTATATGAGGCTGAGCATTGTGTATATCTGCTTCGAAGGCCACCACATCTACATAGGTTTGCCCCCCTGGTCCATGCCCTGAACCAGGAATGTAGGTCGGACACACGGCTGTAGTATCTTTGATCTCCGCAGCAAAAATCCCTTTGAGGGTATTCTGGTTCCTCCCTCTACTAGCAGGAAAAACCTCCTCCGTAACGGCATCCACAACCTCACCGGCCACTCGAATCACAGCAGCCGATTTCAAATTTGGGTTCACACGCACAAGAGCAGGAGCCAAAACCATCTTGACTAGGAGTCAAATATTTGATGTTATATCTTACATCTATACAAGTTAACACACTTATAGGACTCTTTTATTTTGAGGGAAGTCATTGTAGGTTCATAATTCTTACCCTCAAAAAAAGGTAATCACATAGGGGTTTGTCACAGAGACTAAACATCCTAACTATTGAAATAGTAACATTTAGAACACTCAGTACATAATCTAGAGGTCAAACCAGTCAAACCAAATCAAAAAAATAGTGATAGTTTTAGATCAATAATCAATTTTCACATTGGATAATAGTGTCAAAAATAGATAGCAGTGTCAAACATAGGAGTTTCCACATTTTGGTGCTCTTGTCTAAGTAGGAAAATACTCAAGGTTTCTAGAAATAGGCAAAAAGTTTAGTTTACGGATAGTTTTTGCACTTCTAGATCAGTCAGACTTAGTAGTTTTAATACAATTTTCTTAGATACAATGCATTATCATGCATGTCATGATGGTTCTCACTCTTAGTTTAGATTAGGTAGTTGTCATAAATTCCATATCAAAATTCATATTCCATACATCAATGATTGGGTCAATGTATATGGCACATTGATCTTCTTTTCTTTCTGAATTTAGTTTATTTCAAGCATTCTTAGTAGTTGCATGCCTTACTCCATCTGTAGGTGGTTGGCACAACATTTGAGTTAAAATTTCATAAAATTTTATATTTTTGAGTACTTAAGTTCAAAATTTTCCTTTCATATTAGCATTTTTCATCAGTTTTGAAGAGGCTTTCATACAATCCCAACCTCCATATTTCAAAATGGCCAAGAGTGGCCTAGTTTCCAGCACATGTTTAGGCTATCCATGCCACATTGTTATATTTTTATCACATTGATGGGATCCATGAGATATCTCATATGACATCTATTTTATACCAGCACTAATTCATAGCTTCACTTCATGGGGAAATAATGGAGACAAAGGGCTAGCCTTTGTATTCTTAAGCCACCTATTTAGAGGGATTGGACACACAATCTAGACATTGATTATCACACACAAGATTCATTAGCTTCACATAGTTAGTAATGATGGAGCTAAAGGGATAACCTTTAAATTATTAAGACACATTTTGGATAATTAAGCATTTAGTTTCATTCTTGATATTAATTTTGATTCAACACACACTCATCATCATCTAGCACATTCTATCATCACAATAGGTTTTGTATGGGTTCACATACCTAGGAAGGTGTATTCATTCCTTTATTTTCCTCTTACTTAGTTCTTATAAACTTTTATTATAGATATAACATATCTTGTAAGAACTAATCCAATTTATGTTTTAATGGTAGGTTTAAAATTCATAATGTGATATCTATGCACATCCAACATCACATAGCTTCACCCTTACAGGGAAGTTCAAGTATGCTTCTTATTTTTCCTTTATCCTAGTATTTCACTTTGTTATATCACTAGAATAAATGGGGTCCAAATTTAATCATGTAAAATGTGAAATTGTATAAATTTAGTATGGATAAGACACCTAATTCATAGGTCCTCCTGTTGGCTCACACAACCCTTATAGGAAACTTATTTCACTGATTCCCAATCATCTGTAGCTTACCAAACTTATATTTTTAAGACCCAAGTATCCCTCTCAGGGCCATATATATCCCCTTGGGTCTTGCCCCCTTAGGATAAAAATACCCAAATAGTATAGGAGCAATAAGATTTTGGGTGTCTTATTTTTGATGCTATTGTCCAAGCTCATCTTTGCCTCAATTGATTATATTTTCCTATATCCTTATCATTTTCCCTATTAACCTCACATGAATTCATTTAACCCATGATCATTAGTTTCCATATAAAATTCCATTTAGTGGGGTTATCACTTATTTAGAGAGAGATGTAGGAATACAAGTAAATACACTTGAGCACTTTTCCTCATTCTTTGCACACAACCTTTCAACATTATTTCAAACCTATTCAAGTCATTACACTAATCCCTATCCAATTTAATCACATCCAATTTCACATTATTTTTGAATTTATCATACACAAATTTCACCAATTAATTCAATAGGGGAACTACATTATATTGATCCCTCTTTAAAGTATTGGTATGTAGGTAGCATGCCGACACATAGGGTGTGAAGTGCATCTAGTGTATCCTTTAAACACTAACTCCTCTATTTTTCCTAAGTTTAAATTACATTTCAATCACCAAGAGCTCCTAAGAGTTTTGAAAATTAAAATAGGCACACAATGAGCTCTGTAAGGTCCCCAACCCTAAAATTTTAGTGATAGGGTAACATAGGTATACTGAGCATAACCAAAAAAGATTTCAACCTTAGGATAATATCACTAAAATAGTACTATAACACTAGATAATAGGATGTCCTATTTTTATTGCTCCTATACAACCCAAAAATGAAGTCTAGGGATCTATTTTTGACTATTTATTAATCTTTCTCCTCTAGTATCAAACATTATCTCAGTCCAGATCAATCAAAATAAGCTAAGTTCTAATCTCTTTCATTTCCTACTATATTTAGAAAAGGCAAAAGTATAATATATTTATGCAAATCATTAGGTTAATAATTTAATATTTATTTATTGATTTACATTTCTCATCCCCTTTATTATTTATTAATATATCTCTAATATTTTAAAAAGAATAAAATAGGGACACCTGAACTTAGACCAGACTTCTAGATTTTTTTGAGGATATCTCATTTGATGTATCACTCTGTACTTCTTAGTTAACTAATAATTATTTTGGGATGAAAATTGGAAGAGAGATATTAAAATATAATTCCTATTTTACTATTAGTTATACACCTATATTTGTGGTTTATCCACTCTATTTGAGCTCTTAAAACATTGATAAGACAACAAATACTAGATCTACAACTCTGAATGATTCCTATGCATTAGTATTTAATATAAAGGTTCTATTAGTTGATTAAATCTCTAGAAAAATGATGGAATAGGCCTAGTTCAAGGTACTAACCAGACACTTATATCCACTATTATCTCAACCAAATGACATCAAACACTGAAACATGACCTATATAAGTTAGCTTACAAGCAACTAGGTGAGATCAAGATTTGACAAGGGAAAAAGCTCTTCCACATATGCAAATAAAATAAACATAAACACACTATATAATCATAATTAAATCTGAAAATAGTATATTATTCATCTTAAAATGTTACAAAACTCAATATTGGCATAGTCTAGTCATGCCAAGAGAGGGATCCATTTTTATAAATGTCCTAAAAGCCTAAATATATAGAAAATAACAAAAATAGACAAGATATTAGAATTATAAAGAGAAGAGAATGTAAAATCTAATTAATTTCAATTCAAACTTGAATTAAAAAATGAAATTAAAGTCTTTAATAAATATCATTTGTCCCTTTGTCTTGCATGAAACTCTTCTTTGGCATTGGAATAAAAGGTGGGCTCATTGACTTGTCAAAATCCATATTTTCATGTTTTATACACCATTATTTGGTTGATAAATCTCACTGAAAATTTATTTTCAGTTCTTTAATGTCCTTTATTTCATTAAAACCAAGGAATCTACATGTATTACTTAGTCAAGTCATGTTTAGTCAACTTGGAGTCATAGTTCTTTAAGACTAGTTAAATGCCTCTCTAGCACCTATTTATATGAAATTAAACTTTTAAGGATGAATATGAATGATAATATACATGTTAATATCAGATAATAAACATGGGAAACTCCATTTGACCTCCTTAATAGCCTCTTAATGTTAATTTTAACCTTGATTGTTTGACCAATTTGGCCTACTAGGCCTATTCGGCATAGTAGCCTATATTCATGTGCTTGATCTTCATAGAACGTAAAAAAACTTTTAAAACCTGAGAAAATATGAATTTATATCTTAATTAACTCCTCCCTTCATGTGATAGATGATTTTGATGAATAAACTCTTGCCACTCAACAACTAGGGTTGACATGTCCATCTTAATTTATTTTCCTATATACTGGCTATTTTAAAGGAGCTATTAGGGGAACTTAAATTAAGTTTTTTTGAGCATATTAATTTTTTTATGATGAATAAAATGTCTCAATATTCAACATCCATGAGTTTGATTTCATGTAAAATATCTTGTACCTCTATTTTCATGATTTTTCTCTAAAAAACCTATTTTTCCCCTAATCTGTATAGATCTATACATCAAAATGGAATTTATGTAATCCTATCTAAGTTTAATTTATGTTTTAAAATGTTTTTTGTTGGTTCATGATGTTTTAATGGAAATAAAATCCACTTTTTTCAAAATTGGTCACTATGAGGCTTTGGGAGGGTTTTAGAGCTAAATTTTCTTAATGATGATTCATGAGGCACATACCTAAAAATAAAAAATTGTTTAAATTAATTTTTATTAAACTTATCCCCTCAAAATACCTAAAAATATTGGGTTCCCATGAAAAACATATGAGAATAGATCATGTGAAGGAAAACTATCTATAGGGTTTTGCTTGCATTATGGACTACCTATGCTCTTAGCTATTGTTCATAAATCAAATCCCATAAATCAACCTAGATTTTTCATTTATTTTAATTTCATATGGTTTTAATAATTATTATAATATTTTTTGGCCAAACTCTTCACATGGTGAAAGATATGAGCATCTAATCATGTGGCTTGGAAGGGTTATTGGAATTGCAATATTTGAATTTCCTCCTTAGACTGAAATTGAATCTTTAATTACTTATCAATTCCTTAAATAATCATAATTTTTATTTTACCATGTCATCAAATCACTCCGAAAGTGTCTTATTTCTTAAAACGTAAAAAAATGCCTCTTGGCCTATAGGCCTACTTACTTGATTTGGCATGTATGGACATGGTTTGCATATGAATTGGGATTTTTATATTCTATTAAGGTATTATTAATAAATATTATCATCATCCCATCATTTTAAAACTCTCACTTGGACATATAAACCTCTATACTACTTCAAAACTAACCTGGACCTCCTCTTGCACCATTATGCATATTTTTTAATTAGTGAGGGAATTTGTAAAAATAATGAATAATTTGAATTTATAAATGTATTTTAAAATTATATGAATGATTATTCAAGTTATGATTATTTTTTATACCAAATTTCAAGTCCTAAAACCACATGTAGATGCCAAAATATTCAAACATCTCTAAAAAATGCCTCTTTTACATGGTTTGAGTGCATACTTGATTATGTTTTTGCATATTGCAGGTGTTTTCATGAGCAATGGAGGGTCATATATCAATTACACATTCATATATATATATATATATATATATATATATCTCAATATACCTCTCAAATTATTTTCATCCATCACTGAGATTTCATTAGCATGTTTTGACTCCTTAAACAATGCTTTCTTGACCTCTCATACTCACATTATGTACACTTGGTTGTGTACTATCATTGTTTTGAGTTTGGAAATGCTCCCTAGATTTTATGAAGGCTATTATTTTAGATTTTTCATTGAATTGAATATAAAATCTCATGTTGACCTTGAAATCCCTTGAATTAGGCTTTCTTTTAGATGATTGTGTTTGCATTTCCACTATTGGCTATAGGTAGGTGTTTGAGTTGACTTTGACTATGAATTTGAGTAATTTAGTGATCCATCATGATTATTCATTGATTATCCATATCATCATTCCCTCTTGAAACATCATAATAAAAAATCCCTCAAACAATCACTATGCTTGAAAATAGTACAAAAAGGGATAGAAGCCTATGTTCCCTTGACTATTATAGGTGTTCTTCTCCTTGAATTTGACTCTATATGTTCTTTTATAACCCTTGCTTACCCTATTTACAACTCCTCATTCTAATAAAAATAGTTCAAACTAAAATACTATTCTATGAACCTTCCTAACCTTGATCGTATGCCTTTACCCATATGAAGGTTGTACATGGTATATAAGGGTATGATTGTAGGTTGAATTTGTGGTTCATTAGCCTTATTTAAGGATTTATGTACTTATTTTCCCTCTTTTCCTTTTAAATTTTTCACACACTTAGTCTAATCCCTTCTCAGGGCTCAAAAACATTTAAAACACAAACACATAACAAAAGAACTATTTAACTATGATTCTCTCCTAAAGCAATTGTAGGTCTAAATTTTGATGGTTATAGGTTTCCCTTGTTAGTCTCTTAAGCCCTATTTGAGAATTTAATTCTCTTTTCCTATCACACTCTTCATAAAATTTCATAACTTGATACTTTAATGTCACTTAAGATGAAAATATATTTTCTATCCTTATATAGTCCTTCCTTCTATAGGTGGTGTTCTTTGAAAATGCACAGGCTTGTAGGTCACCTTTTAAGGTTATAAGTTCAACATTTGAAAGGGGATGACTATATTTATTGATATTATGTTACTTTACTATGATATCACCCTAAATATCCTCTTCATTTGACAATGATTTAGGCTTAGTTTATACCTTGATGAATTTCTTAGATGACCAACACCTTACCAATATGTAGGTGAATAATCAAGTACAGGCATGCAAGATTATCCCCATGGTGACTATAGGTTTCATCTACCTTTTTGAGTCACTTAGGTTTGAATTATGTTCAAATTTAGGTGAATAATTCCACTCATAAATTATGAACAATTTTTTCAATATTTTAATAGACCTATGACTATATTTGTATTATACACTATAGGCTATGTCACCATTAGGCATGTAGGTAGTCTCTAAGGCACTATAGGTTACTCTTCATGATCCTTCAGAGTCAGCTCTCTTAAATGATTTGATCATTTTCCATATAAAAATTCACACTAAATATTCATGTGTATTTTTAGTCTTAAAGGGCTTTAAGAACATTCAAAAACATCTTTGTATTGTAAATACACTTGACTATACCTCTTGTACAGATAAGGTTAAGATTTTGAGATCATTGGTATTGAAATATCAAACCTATAAGGACTAATAGCATGCTTTCATCCTTATTGAAAATATCCATAAACTTAAAAACTTCCTTTATTTTTAATAGATGACCTATGGTTGCATCTTGATCCAACTCATGCCATCATGATTATAGATTTTGTATTTGGGTTGGTTGTAGGTAAGTATTTATTCATATTAAACATCCATTGAAACTTGTTTTGCCTTCTTCTTTATCTATTGATTAAATTAACAATATCAATGTTATTGAATAATTTTTGGTGATTAATATCACTTACTAAGACTTAAAAAGTCCTTCCTATTACGAATTAGTCCTCCTTACAAGGCACAAGTCTATAGGTCACTTTCATAATGGCACTAGGTAGCTTGAAGATAGTTTCACATTATGATTATAACACAAATGGAAGGTAATATAGATTGAACTATTTACCTAAAAATTAATCAATAACTTATGTTCACATCATGATGTCCTATTTCCAAGAGCCATATCCCACTGGAGATGACTATATTATGCCATATTTGTATAGACAATATCTTGTATATGACCTTAAATAAGTCCCAAAAGTAGATTTGATCCTTATTCTTCTTCTTGATTTCTTAATGAAAATTTTTGTATAGATACCACTATTAAAATATCCATATCATTTTTAGATTGATGTTTTTGATGGATTTCCATGACTATATGAACCTACTATAGGTGGTCATATCCATGAAATGGTGCCATTCATAGAGTCTCCACAACTAATTTTGTATTGATGATGGCCTTTCTCATCTTGATTGATCAAAACCATGGATTGATTTAATTCACTAGACCTTAAAGAAGGTGTTTCTCTCCTTGAATCTCCATTAAACCTTTATGGCCACACTTTGACTATTATTGAGTTTATTTTAAGTGCTTCTTTTCACTATAGTTTTATAATTCAATTAGGCCCATATCCTCTTATTTATGCTTGTATCACCCTTTGTCAACCATTATATTTATTTATCATCCATGTAATGGGGATGGTGTGATGGTGGAATATGATTAAATATGTTTTAAAATCATGGAGGGGATATGGGAAAAAACATAAAACATAGTGAGGAATACAATCATTTGACAGTGGTATGGGGTGGATGAGATGGAGGTGAGAAAGAAGGGTAAAGGAGCATGACAAGATAACTTGAGGATTAATGAAAACATAATTATCATACCACATAAATTTGGAATCCATTGGAGGAGGAAAATAGGCCAAAATTGAAACATAGGTTTTTACAAAAACCTTGAAATATGCACAAACTAGTCCATTCAAAACACTTGAGATCACAAAGATTTGCTAAGCAATGGATATTTTGGAGAATTTTTTTGGAAACTTAATTGTAAAAATGGAAACATGGAGGAAAATTATGTCAAGGATAAAAATGATAAAACATGAAAATCCACTCTCTCCAAAAAAGTATAACTTCTCCTCAAGAGCATGCCACACTATATATTAGACTAGTTATCTTTATGATATTTGTTTAACATTTAAATGTGTGAATAAAATCTAAAAGAGTCCATTAAAATTAATATTAGGTCCAAAATATTTTGAGAAACTTGAATTTTCTTGAAATACTACCCAAGTGAGGATAAATTGAGGAAAATTGGTTGCCTCCCTAATTTCAAGACTATACAAAAGAGCTTATCCTCAAATTAATAGTTCATGAGGGTGGAGAAATTAATTATAGAAACACTTTATCCTTAAGGAATCCCTTTGAGTATAGTTTATTTTCTCCAAAATTTAGACCTATACCTTCTTTATGTAAACCATACCATCACCAAACCTATAAGTAGGTTTCTTTGTGCAAACATGTCAATTTCTTAGAAAAGAATTGTTTCAAACCTATATGGCCTAAAAACACCATTAAACTAATGTTGAAGGTTTTCCATATCCTGATGTTCCATATTCAGACCTCAAATGTATGGAATTACATATGGATCAGTATTATCCTTTATGAAATCAAGGAAATTAACCTTGTTTTGGCCTTTTAAATAAATTTAGGACTTTCACCACCAAAGTGAGAATTTAATAGAATTTAAATGAGTCTATTTCATGTAATTAATTTTTTTAAAACCTTATCCATGCTTTTTAAATGCAAAATTGACATGTGGGAGGTGGAAATAGGCCTTTTGGCTTAAAAATGCATTTAAACACCTTTTTATGTCATTAGACCTTAGACTTAAGATATAGTCAAATATTTGAATATAATTAAAGAAATTTTAGGATAATTTAAAGAATTTTTGATTTCCATTTAAATACTTATATATCAATAATTGTTTTTTAGGCCAAAATACAACTGTTTGACCTCCCTACAAAGGTTTTTGAAAGAATAATGTAAAGTTTTTGATTTAAAAGGGTTGGTATTTAGGCCAAATACCAACATTAACCAAATAGTGTAAGTTTAATACTTGAAATTTAGCCAAAATTTTGGCATAAATATTTAATAAGATGATAATATTTTCATCTTTATTATCAAAGAGGTGTCATGTAAATTTGTCTTGCCCATAGTTAACATGAGATGACAAATTTCATAAGCATTGCTAAATTTTTACATGTTCATCACTAGATGATACACATAGGAGGTATTATTGATGTTGTCTAGGTTTAACATTAGATGACATGTTGATTAGATATTATTTCTCTTTTCCTTGGTCAGTATTGGATGGTATGTTTGTGAAGTGTTGTTGATTTATCTCTTCTTCAAAATAATTACCATACCCATATAGATTATAAACTACCTTCTCATTAAAACATAAGATACAGATAGATCCACTATGAGTATACTTTGACATGTTTGGGTTCACAATATTTACCTTGGTATAGTTTAGAATATTTCAAAGTTGTATGGATTTAAATTTTGGTTTTGATAGAAATAGGATGAAATTTTTAAAATTAACCTACTTTAGTTGCGTTAAATTAAGCATCAAAGGACAAATGGATAAATTAAAGGTGTTTCAATGTAAGTGGTATAATAATAAGTCACATGGATTAAATTTATTTTCAAAAGGTACACACATTTCTAAATATACCAAATATTTTCAAATGTTTGTCTTACAAAGATTGCAAGTTCTCAATATTTGGTATTTTTGAAAGTGTTTTAACTTGGATTTTACATTGAACCACTTATCTTGGGAACCTCATTAGTGAGTTTAGGAAATAAACTTGATAATTTAGGAACATTTAATTTTTAATGTTTATGGTAGACCATTTGATTAAGTTATAAATAAATTCACCTTAGGTTTTGAACATATGTGCTTTGGAACATTGGTTTGGTTTGACATTGCATAAACTTTGGATCAAAGTTGGATTTCAATAATGTTTGACCAAAATTGAACTAGGTATTGAATATATAAAAATATCATCTTGAAATTTGACTTTAGAATTATAATTTGATTGTATTTGAATTTGGAATCAAAACTATAATTGTAATTTGGATTAGGTTTAGAATAAAATAGATGGCCATAAAATCAATGGATTAACAATAAATTGAACCTCAATTTTGGAACTAGTTTATAATTAAAAATAGGAGTTTGATTTGAATTATAAATTTGTTTCAAATTGGATAGCATTAAAATGTGGTTTAGATCATATTGGTATGTATTTGGACAAAATTTGACATGATATTAAGAAGGGGTTATTTTTGACTTAGAATACAAATAGAGTAACACCTCTTTATGTAGGTGTGTATAGATGATGTTTTGGACATAGGTTATAGATTTGACTCATTTGTTGGATTTGGTTTTGAATATAAATAGTTTTTTGGTATAACAATCAAGAATTTACATATGAGTATCACAAGGCTATTTCAATAACTAACATAATATTATGTCACAATAATTGATCCTTTGATATACTCACCTTTGAGAGGATTAAAAATTTAAGGGTTCATTAAATAATTAAATGAAATTATGGCCATATTTTAATCCCAAAATTTTATCAAAGGTTCATACATGTAAGGAAATATTTTTGGTTTGTTACCTTTGTAACCCTTCATTAGTGGAATTTACACAACCAAAGAGGTTCATATGAAGCAATCCCAAATTGGACTATACATAGGATGGTCTAGTCCCTTTACAATAACTTTAACCATCAGATTTTAGTGAAGTTATATTATATTTTTAGAGTACTTAAAGTTTTTATTAGATTACTATATGATCTTAAAAGGGCACAAAATCTATCAAACAAGATACTAGGCATCCAATTGTTCATAGGGGATACATCCGCTATCAAAGAGACATTAGATTCCTTGATGGTGATGTCTAATAGCTTAGTGGATTAGAATTTAGAGTTAACCTAATTATTTAAATATTCATTTATGAGAATTCTAAAAGGCCTTAATGATACCAACCAATAATTTATATCCCCCATATATGTACAAGAGTGGTATGAATACTAAGGGATTAAATCCTATTTCTCATACCCTAAAGACCTATGAGAAGGAAATAACACCCCAATCATGTAGCCTAAAATAAAAAATAAAGGCATTGTCACTCTGATTCAATTTAATAACACTAATGGAAAATGAAGAGCATAATAGGCAAATCTCTCATAATGAAACAAGTGGTCACCTCCACATATCTAGGTCACCCTACCTAGGGAGAGGATACATGTGTATGAACCACAAAAGTACACAAACATAAATAAAATAAAAAAAGTACTATAAAGGAAATGACTTATAAACAAATAAATTTTAAACCCAAATTAAAATTATACATTATTTTTAAGTCCAAAATGAATTGTTTTCAAAGGATTTTTAAAGTATAAAATCCACACTTTTGGCGAAGGTCTTGCAAAAAAGTGGTCAAAAGTCTTGCAACATGTTTTTGATTTGGAGAAGTTGAAAGTGATTTTATTTAAGTATCTATTCTTTTAAACATGAGGAAAAACTTTTTTGTCAGGGAAAAATAATTTATTCCTACAAAAATAGATCAGAGGAATAAACTGATGAAGCTATTGATACATAAGCAAAAATATTGATATATAGGGTGAAACCACTAATATGTAAGGTGAAACTATCGATAAGCAAAAAACATAGAGAAATAACAAAACTATGAAAATTTAGGGAGAAGACACAAAAATATAAGGTGAAATCACTAAAAAGATGGGTGAAACCACCTATAATTAGGAATGGAGACAAAAAAAAGTTATTAGATGTGAAATCATTGATTTTAATTGTGTTTTCTTTGAATATTATATTGAAATAAGTGATTTCTTAATAAAAACCATTGATTATGATGAATTATCTAATGAAATAAAAATCATAATATGAAAAGTGACACCTCTAAAATGTAGCATGAAACTACTAATTTTGGGTAGAAATTATGATTAGATAGGGAAAAAACACCAATTCCACTTGGTATGTAATTTTGCTAATTTATGAGGAAAATCAGATGAATTAAGCCAAATATTAGGTTAATTCCTATAATTCGAAGATTGAAGAGGGCCTATAAGAGTTATGAGGTTTATATAATCCCACCAAGCATACCATTATGTATATCATGAATCCAAAGGGGGTTAGTTCATTTTTAGTAAATAAACCAAAAATAATTGCATAAACATAAAACCCTAATCCTATCTAATAGGATTGAGCAAGGTCAAACAAGAGGTTAATCAAGTAGAAAAGCACACAAAACACATTATACCTTCTTTGAAGACTCCTTTTCTTGTTGGATTATAGAGTCTTCTACTTGGATTGTAGAGTAGAGAGCTTTTTAAATGTTTACTCCATGCATGGTAAACATTTCCCCTTGTCTACACTTGATTTGGATTGATAATGGCATGATAATTGTGAAACTCTAATATGATCTTGGCATAACAAGTCTAGTTAAAGAGAGCTTATGAAATGAGGGTGATGAGGATTGCATTTATATAATTTATAAATCATTATAAATTTTTCATCTCATCTCAAGATGGAGGTTTGATAATCAATCCTCATCCTCATCAACATGGGAGATTGAAAATGTAAGAGACTCCATTCGTGTAAACATGGAGTATGTAAGAGGTTGTAAGAAATTATCTTGAGTTTATAAGTAAGGTGTAAGAAAAATCATAACCCTTTTTTGATTACACACATTTTATATTGATTTCATCCATTTATAAGGTAGTATTCCAATTTTGAATTTAGGGAACTAGGATTATTATAAAATCTTTGAAATTTCATATTAGAGGAAGACTTATCTTGATTAAGTAGGATCAATCAATAATTAAAATAACATGACACTTAAAATTGTATTTTTTAAATCAAATATTCATTTAATTATCCTATGATAATAATTTATAAAGGGTTAATTTAAATTATGATGCTTATGTCTAATTTCATGTCGTAATATAGTGTATTTCCCCAATCAAGGATGTGTCATTGTAATTTTTGCTTAAATCAATAATTATGTGAATAATTGGCTAAATTGACAATTTTTTACTAAAGTGTTCTTTATTGTGAAAATTATTTCTAAATGTGATTTTGACACATAAGTGATGAAAATGAAGTGTCTACATGGATAATTAATGAATATAAAAAATAATATCTTATTTATGTTATTTTTAAAATTTGATTCATTATTTATTATGATAGCTTATGGAAGACCAAATCAAGAGATGAATTTTATCATCATTAATAACTCACATTTGTCCTCCCATATATTTTAATTTATTTATATGGCCTCAACCCATTTTTAAAAATATCATCTAGTTATAAAACTGATCTTGTGACCCTCTAATAATTCTAGATTTATCTTGCCAATAAAATCAAACAACCACATGTAAAATGGATATGGTGAGACAATAAGATGTAATTATTATGATGGTGCATGATTTAATTTACCATGTTTCTAAAATTATTGACATAATTTTTCATGTTATTGGCATTCCTATTCCATGGTAAATCAATAGTAACCTTGTCATAAAAAATTTTCAGACATTTTATTTCCACTAAATTCTCCCCACATTCTCTATCATGTACTCAATATAAATATATATTATATTCCTCAAAATAAAAGCATAAAATTAAATATCTATCAAATTATCATTTTAATAAGGTCTCACATATTTCAATACAATGAATTGCTTCATATTACAATTTGTGTGTATCATTTCATCCAATTTTTCTAGAATAACAACCCTATTTAATAAAATTATAAATGTCATTGTACAATTCTAATTTATTTTCACTATTAAAATGCTAGTGATACTAAGACATATACATATAAGATAGTAACTAAATTGTGTTGTAATTTTTGTATAGTACAAATTTCATGATCATCATTAAAGACAATAGGGATCATATTAGTTTTACTAACCAATACATTTGTGTCAATTATCCTTACAAGGTATGATTTTAATTTATACTATATAAATGTATGTCATTAAATGTTACACCATTTACTTATATGGGATATTTTTTATTATTTTTTTGATAAAAATATGAAATTATATTGACTACAAGATGAGAATCCCCATACACTTGAATATATTTTATTTTCAATTTTGACACATTACATAATCTGAGTATTGATGCCTCACATCCTTCTATACTTTATTACCTAAAAACCCTAGGCAATATGAAAAAAGCATAGACTAGACTTGAGGAGTAATGGAAACTATACTAGCTTGAGATATTATGGAACACCATGGATTCATTGAAGTACATGGTCCACATATCATCATATTTATGATATATAACAATATCATTAAGAAAGACATCATTAATTAGTAATGTATTGACTAATGGTGTTGAAACTAATTGATCGACAATTACTTTTCATTTGAGGGAATTTTTAGGTATGAAATTTAAGTAATATTTTATGAGTAGAATTAGCCATTTAGATATATGTCCTTAAAAAGGTGGGTTTAATATGATAAATTTCAGCATATCTAATTTTTTGATAACATGCATTTCATTATTAAGCATATAGTGTCAAAAATTTTGTGCTAAAATACAATAAATATACATAATTTTTTCATAACATTATAATAAATTAAATGTTATTTGTGATCATAATTATATTATACCAATAAATCCCCCAAGGAATGATGCATAATATATATTTATAATAGAAAATGTTCATTTAGTGATAGAGACATGAGAATAAGTATACTAATAATATATTTTATTATAGTATCATGACTCTTTTTAAAATTTCTATCCCATTCAAAATATGTATCTTTATTTAATAGGTATGTTAAAATTCATGTATTATTAGCTAACTAAGACAAATAATTTTTTTTCCTAAATCCTTCCCTTTAAACATCATGATTATTTTATTTTATTTCAATGTGGAATATATATGATATATTTTACCTTATTAGGGTCTATTTTCTCCCTGTAATATATTAAATAACACAATATATTTCCTAAAGACACCAATTCAAACTCATGTTGTATTTTTTCCTTAAACTTTCAAATATCTATCATAAGTTTGTAGCATCATCATGTCCATGTCTAAATTTTGAAAGTAAGTCACAAATTTATTATTTCATAGTTTTATTTTTATTATATTTAAATATGTGTGCCATATATCTTTTATAAGTGTTTTCTATATTCTACAATGTGAAGGGCATGCACACATAATAAAATATCCTCCATGGTGTGACAAACGATTTTTTTATTATCTTTAGAAAAAATCCATAAATAAATACATATCATAGCCAAATGCATATTATATGATTATATCAATTTTTGGTAATGAGAAATAATATTTGTGGCAAACTTTTTTTAATCAGTATAATTTATATAATATATAATCTATTTGTTATGATCTGAAAATACCACTACATTAGAAACCCATTTAGGATAATCAAAATTTTAAATAAACCATTCATATAATAGTATTTTATTTAATTTTTAACAAGAAAATATACTCTTGTATGCATTTTATGTTTTTTTGTTTAACTAGTTATGCATCTGAGTAAAGTAAAATATTATGCATTGTAAATATAGGGTCCATTCCTATAACATCTAAGTAATCCAAATAAAATAACTATATGTAATCATGTAACACTTGTATAAATGATTTACCTTCATCATATTTTAACATATATACCTTTAGTAATTGTTGTACCCAACATACCCCATTATTTTTTTTATCATAATAAGGACCCACTATCTTTCAAAATTGGCCTATAGCCCTATCTTAAAAGTATTTTAAAAGGAAAGGCCTCACGTATTTCACCAACTTTATTATTCTATAGATATATCAATATAATCCTTTTTCCTTTTTGGAATAACCCATTAATGATTTTTTAAAGTTGTGTATATGCAAGCTTCAACTCATTTTTTTTGACAAAATTCCTCAACAAAATCACTTAGACAAAAAGGATATTTGACAATTTTATTCATAACTTTTGTTCAATAAACTCTTCCAACATACTATTACTCTTCAAAGATATTATTTTATAATTTTTCCTCGATTAATTGATCCAACATCAAGGTCTCTGGTAATTTGCATTTTTATATACCTCTGCATGAATTTACTCTTTGAAATTTTCCTTTGAGGGATTGGTTTGAAATATATATTCAATATTTAAATGTGTAAAACCCTAAAGCTATATTTTCCTTGTACTATAACACTTTACCATTTATTCTATGGCCACTATTTTTCAATAACTAGGTTTCTAATGTTTTAAATTCTAGTTTATTTAGGTATTCAATGGAATTATTTGGAAAATATCCATTGGAAAAACTACCTGACTAATTTAGGCCTTTGGTAAAATATTTTGTGATTTTGGTCATCAAATTCCTCCAACTTATTTTGTTCTTCATTAATTTTGATTATTGAAAGAGTTTGGCACATTCAGGTCTTCACCAAAATCAATCAAGGTTTTCCACCAGCTCATTTAGGTCTTTGTCAAACTTAGTCAAGGTTTTCCTTCAACACATTTAGTTCTTTGAAAAAATTGGTCAAAAATTTTGCTTGAGATACTCACCTACCTCATGAACATTGTTATATCCCTACTACTAACTTCCAATTACTAAAAGCCTCATTTCTTAGTAAATTGAAGCTAAAAAAGTGATGAAACAACACATAAAAAATAGAAATGATGGGGCACTCTTACTAAATTTTGATGGTGGCTATGTGGAATACCTACCAAATAAAGTGGAAAAGTTTGAATTGAAAAAAAAAATCAAATTTATATAAATTTGATATTAATGGTTCATGAACTAGAAATCAATACCAAAGCTATATCAAATTATTTTAAATGATGATGTGCCCATCTATCTCATGTTTACTTGTTAACTCACTTACTCTATTGTGATAGAGACCTAACCACTATTTTCTTTGAATTAACAACATACTCAAGGGAGCTGAGTGATTGAATTACAAAGTGGATTAGTATTAGCTCAATTGAAAAAAAATTGCATCCTCATCTAGATCATTCTAATAAACTCTCCCTCCTTAAATTTTTTTTGTCAAATATTCCATTGATTACATGCATACAATCTTTAAACTTTCCATATTAAATAATGATTACACCAAATATTTGGTGTTGGGGGAGGCCATTCACTAGGTTGATGCACATACACATGAAGATAACTTGAATTTAATCAAATGGAAATTGGCCACATACCTCCTGCTCAAGCATGAAGGGTTATAATTTGTACTTTTAAATCCATAATTCATTCACAGTATCAACCTCCTATGAGATTTATTCTTCATAGGGAAGATTTCTAGAGGATTATTGCTAAATCATATCAAGCACCAAACATTTGTAGAGTGCATATTTAGTGATGTATTTCAAAGGTACCTATCCCTTCATTTTCTAAATATCAATTTTTATTCACATATAGTAGTGACATGGAATAAATACAAATCTCTTGAGAAGACACTCATCAATTAGATGCTCCCTAGAGATAATCAATTTTAAAGTCAAGTAATTCACATAAGTACCTAGATTTAGAATAGGAATCTAAACTGGGATGGACATATTAAAAAGGTTGTTTGGGTACCCAAAAATCAAATTCCTACACCTAGAATGAATTATTTTTCTTTATTTACTAAGGATTTTGGAGATGACCTTTGTCTTAGGTGAAGTGATAGGATCAAGGCTATGAGAGTAGATATTGCATAAGGACAATATGACTTAAAGAGGTCACTTTTATATGATGTTTTACTTATTTGATGTAATATTTGGGATGGTTTACATTCATAATGTCTCATTATGGATCCCCCATCCAAATTTCATAAAGAATCAAATATGTGATTATTTTTCATTCATATATATGTGTGTGTGTGTGTGTGTGTGTGTGTGTGTGTGTGTGTGTGTGTGTGTGTGTGTGTGTGTGTGTGTACACTCGTAACATTGTGTAAATATCTAAAGATATTAAACCCTGGGAATGGATAGCCATTTATGATTCCCCCTACTTAATATATCAAATAAAATCATAGATAAATTTTTTATTATGGACGATGATAGGTTATACCCTAATTACATCATTATCATGTTTATAGGTAATAAGGTTACACCCTTTTGCCTCCCCAAGTATGTCCCAGATAAGTTGGTAAAATAATAAATAACATGCTAGTTATGATGGGGTATCGAGAAGGACATGGATAAGAAGAAGAAATATTACCTTCATGTCTCTCATATAATGATTAGAAGGATGTTCTAAACTAATTAGAAACATTTCTATAAGGTATGGAAATATAAAGAATACTATTCCTTGGATTCATTACTGCATAAGGACTAGTATCCCCATAGACAGGTACAAAAACATATCCAAGGACTAAGCATCAAATATCAAAATGATCCCTATGATCATGAATTATTTTTACTCAATTCTCAAAAAATTTACCAAGTCTTAGAGTGGGAAAAATCAATTAAGTTCAAATAATATCTTATAAAGCTTATTTGATGGGATCCTTCACTTTCTATAAAGGAGACACAAACTAGATTTTATGTAAAAGGAATCATAGGTTCCATATACCTCACTTGGGTAAGAGTAAGAGGAGCCCTTTGGTCCTAATTCTTTATATTTATATGGGCCTTCCCAAGGTTATGTTACATAATATCCAAAGATAACTATCTATTATTCAAGGAAGCCAAGGTCTCATCCCCCTCCAGAAATCCTAATCATTAAAGAACCATTAGTAGATCCAACCATGTAAGAGGTAGTTGGATGGGAGATTATTGATGAGGAGGTAGAACTATAAAGAGTGAAATTTTTGATCCTCCATGGCTCAAAGGGAAAGACACAATTACATAAGAAAACATCAGGTGAGGCAACACCCCCTCCAGTTTCTATTACCCCTATCATTTCCTATGTTTTTATTTTTATAGTTAGTTCATTTGATCCTATTTAATTCACCTCTATTAGCCTAAATCCTCTATTGGTCCACAAGGTATATTTTTATCCTATTCATCTTGTTTTTAAACTAACTCAATTAGTTTTAAATTTAGAGGACCCCTCTTCTACCCTTGAAGTTCTTAATTTCTCAATTAGTTTTCCTTTGATGGCTCTTCCTACATCTAATCCTATTATTCCTATTTTTTTTCCTTCCAGTACTATTTAACCTCCATGATAACTAAGAAAAATTCCACAAATAAATAAAGGGGATTAGTATTAGATTCACAATTACATGTTTCATCTGCATAATTAAGTCTACCAATTTCCATTCCTAGTGCTTCTCAAGAGATAATTATGATAAACAATAAGAAGGTTAAGAAGAAGAAAAGGCCAATTTACATAGTCCATCCACTACCACAATATGGTGGAGTGGGCTGGTACAAAATCATATGGCCTTTACACCATGATCTCCTCTTAGAGGAAAATCTAAAGAAAACATCATGTGAGATATTAGGTGAGACTACAACTTTGGACACTCAACCCATGGATCTAGCCCAACTAGTCCTCCCAAAGTGGGAAACTAGAAAGTAGTTAGAGGTTTCAAAAAGTCCTAATATATTAATAAATGAATTACCCACTTTAATTATAGTATTTTAAAAATATATAAGGAGTGTATATATGGTCAAAAAGAGGAAGTAAGGAAGACCATATAGTAAATATAGGTTGAACTCAATTTTTCAATAGGGACAATATTTACTAAATCTTACAAAAATATTTAGAAACTTTAAAACATGATATAAAATGGAAGACCATATAGTAAATATAGGTTGAGATAAATATTTATAGGAATAAGGTTACTAAAGTTTTTATGTTCATATCTAACTTCAAGACTACAAAGGTTGAACATGCAAGAGTCTTATAACAGGTGAATAAGGTGCACAGGCCTCAACTCCTTAACATGGATATAATCAGATAATAGTATAACATTAGGAATAATTACTACCAATATTTAGAGGAAAATAATAATGGTGGAACAAAAAAACCTATTTAAACACAAACATCCACTTTAGAGCCTCCAACCACCTCACCCACCATGCAAGTAGCAATTCAACCTTGAGTTGAATGCTAATTTTCTATGTATACATGAAAATAATACTTATTTTCTGAATTTATAGTTTAATTTCACTTAAAGAATACATGTAAAGTTTCCTAAATGATTTTTAAGAATCCACACATTGTATTGCATTACACAAGCCAACTAATTTGACATAAATGTAATTAGCTCTAACATTGGAAAACATGCAATTTTTAGGGTTAAATTAAAGTTGAGGTTTTAACTATATCATGTAACCATGATTTTTTTATACATTTTGAGGATGATAAATCCCCTCTCCAAGACTATATATTTATGTAATTTCACATTCCAAAGGGTTAGAATTTTTTATCAATACAATAAGAAGTTAATTTTTATTATCATGCATTTTGCTAGTGATCTCTCCTTCCATTTATGTGATATTGAGGTTTTGATTTTTTGGTTGTAATAAAATAGTAATTTTAAGTGTACAAAAGCTACAGATAAAGTCTAATTGTTTTATCAATATATGTTGAATGTATATGTCCAAATTCTAATTAAAGTTAGTACATATTGTTAAGCAATTAATTTAAACTGTGTTAATATTTTTAGTGTATATGAATGATTTATATTGGTATAGTTTTATAAAGTGTGTGCAATAGCTACCTTAGACACTTTATTGGTTCAAGATATAACCTTCCAATTAAGAGTGTGTAAGATAAAATATAAATGAATTAACCTTTAGATGAGACCATCAAGTTTCCTATATCACTCCTCCCTAGACATCATAATTATGTTTACCTAATACTATGAAATAATTGCAAGTAATAATCACTAGTTTTGAGAGCACTTGTCCACCAAGAAACTAACATATGAAGTGAATCTTAGAGATCACATATCATTAATTTTTTATCTACCCTTCTCTCCTTTTGAATTTTATTTTATTTAGATCTACCGACTCTAGATTAAGTATCAACCATATATCCCACACACTTAGGTTTGATTTTTCTATTAGGATTCATTTCACTATAAATAAAAATGGTTAAAAACCTAAATTATATAATTTTTATTCCACCATAATGTTTATTAACCCATACCTACATCACATTCCCTAAAGTGGAAGTTATCTCTATTGAGATCCTAAAATGTTAGAGGTTACCATATTTGAACTTAGTTGGTGTACAAGACCCACATCAATAGAAAAAATAGATGGTGTTAGAAGGAGGGATAATTGTGTTCCTTCCCTATTGAGAGGCTAACCCTATGTTGGGTTAAATTGGATATACCCAATATAGTTACTAGGTCTAAGACCTAAACTAGTCTTTTGGTTTCACCCTTATCAATATGTCAAAGGCCTAGATTTGCACCAATTTTTCCCAAAATACCAATGTATATAACACCTTAAATAGTCATAAATATTCATCCCATCAATCATATTATGCCCTAAAAACACCTTTGGTTAGATGGATCTACCATTGTCATCGTAAGAGACATGCATATTTTTCCTAAAAACCCATAGAAATATCTAACTTTCCCCCTTAGGAAGGATTGAAAAGGAACACATTACATATTCTAAAGTTGAACTAATATTAATGAATTTTAATAATTAAGATGTTTCATGTATGCTTTTCCCATTTACCTTGAATGATTTTGCCTATTAATAATACATCAAACTTCAAGAGAACTCAATAAATTCTTAGAATGCATGTTAGAGCACATTTATTTACCAATTTGGATAAGTTACCAACCTTATACTAGTGTATCAACATTTTACCAAAATAAAAATGGATCCTAATGATCCAATTCATGATTTCAATGATATATTCTAGAAGATGTACACTTTTATTAACCTAGAGTATAGGTTAAATGGACCATTAGAGTTGGAGATGTATAGAAATGCTCTGGGCCCAATCACTATGGTGTTCCTATGGAGTGTTGTTTCCACCAATATAGGTTTATCATATGAAGAGGTTATCATAATTGATACATAGTTGAACCCTTAGATATATATCACTCCAAACATAAAGTTTGGTTTTCTAGATCTGAACCCAGTCCCTCATGCCAATCAAAATGTCATTAATTTCAATCAAAATCAAATATACACATTGCCTCCTCTAATTCAAGAAATGCCTAATCAAAACTATGATTATATGAATAACCAGGTATAGATGAATAGTCATCAACAAATCAATTTTAAATTTCCTCTAATGTTTTAGTTTTACAAGGAAATAATTATACCAAAGAATAATTAGATTCTATCCAACAAATGGTCAAAAATTGAGAAATAATGTCCTAAATATGCATGGTAATATGATCAACACAACTATCCATAATATTAACTAGAATATTAAGTTTTATAGATACAACATGACCTTTAATAGGCCTAATAATAATGTGGAGCATCACCCCTACAAGTTACCAGAGATCAACATAGTAGAAATAGATCTGCCTAATTTGTTTAGAATCCATAATAAATCACACCATGGTGAAATTGAATGTATGGAGTTATTTTTATTGTTTGAGATCTTCTAGAGAGATATGGTAAGGAAATAATTGATGAACAATCCACCAAAGTTCCATAAAAAAAACTAGCTCTTCAAACATAACAATGGTGTTTAAAACTCATGAGTCTTTCTTCCTAGTAGAAGATGACAATGAACCAAAAGATAACTCTGATGAAATGTAGGATTTATTGAAATACTATAAAGGTATGTATAACCTAAGTAATAAGTAACACTTTACAATGTCTACTCCTCTGAACAATATTACTACTCTACCGAGTCTAAGA
Source organism: Torreya grandis (assembly GCA_037957365.1). Lineage (NCBI taxonomy): Eukaryota > Viridiplantae > Streptophyta > Pinopsida > Cupressales > Taxaceae > Torreya > Torreya grandis. The sequence continues at coordinate 710,014 of JARHVA010003758.1, forward strand.
TCCAATAACAATCTACCTCCCCTAAAAGAAATTAACAACTCTAAAATAAAGAGGAACAAGGAAAAGATGGGTACAACATTGTTGATTACATGAATAAAATTTAATCCAACATTACTCTTCATAAATTAGCCTAGATTACATTAAAAAATGAGCTTTTATACAAGTCTATCATAGGTAAAGTGACTATTGAGAAGACAAAGGTTGCTCACACTAATGTCATATCCAAAATTAAATTTCAATTTACACATTTTTTATTGACTAGCCAAGCCTTTGGAAATAACATCTTAATTTTTTTAGTTAACTCTATAAAATTAGCCATGATGGTGCCTACTTTAATTTTATATAAGTTAGGTTTAACCCAAAATCCATCTAAGAGAATAATTTCACAATTGTATAAGATAATGGTCCATATAATATGAGAGATAAATAATGTATAGATACAAGTAGAGTCTGAACCACGAGTAGAAATGGCAATCAACATATTGGTAGAGAATATTCTAGAGGTATATGGACTCCTCCTTAGCCAAGACTGGTATAATACATTGAATGGGTATGTGGAAACATACTTCTCTCACATTTGGATACCATGGAGAGGCATTCCAAACTAGATTCAAATTGATCAATATCTAAGAATGAATCACCTGATTACCAAATAAAATATAAATAATGAATAAATAAGTTATTAATATACTAACCTTGGAATCTATACCTTCACTACAAATCATGAAGTGTGAAAACTAGAAATATAGGGACATTCCCAGTTGTGGACCCTCCACTTTGATGATGCAAGATCAAAGTAAGGATCAAGAATTAGCATTGAATTGTTGGACCCAAAAGGTGATAAATACCTAGCATCATATATAATAAAGTTATATTTTACTAATAAAAAAGTGGAATATGGTGCACTAATATTTAGACTACATTTTGATCTCAAAAATAGTGTCCAATAATTACTTATTTATGGAGACTCATAATTGGTAGTCTATTAAGTAAAAACATATACCAACATAAGTTGTCATATCAAAAACATTACAAACATAGATCATGGGATTTTATTGAGTCTTTTTAGGCCATTAACATAATGGATCTACTTATAAAAAATAATCAAGATGCTAATTAATTAGTTTTCCTAGCTACCAAATTGTCACCACTATAACATTCCAAAGTAATAAGATTTTTTATTAATCTAGTACCTGAAAATTTTTAATTTTTTTTACAATAACCAATAGATTGTCTAGTTATTAACTATCTCAATACAATTTGAATCTCAAATCAATGATGACTAGGAAATTAATTACTTATGCCAAGAGGAATTAGGGGGAGAAGGAATTAACCTCCCTTTGGGAATGATTTCCTTATAAAGGACATTTTATTTGAATCCTTAATATGAGAAATAAAGGTAGTCAAAAGTAAATTAATCTCAATTCAAAAGGGAAAATATAAGAGATGAGTGTAACCCATTCTATGTCAACATTGCTCTAAACTATACTCTAGAATAAAGGCATAAAATGAAGGGTTTACTCACTCAACAAAAGTATGTGATTGCATGGACATATTAATAAATAAAGATTTTCAACCCAAAGGTCATCATCCATACAATTCCACTAAATGTGGACCACAAACCATTAAATCAAAGGCAAAGGCCAATAAATCCTATCTTGGAACCCCTTACACAAAACAAAGTGGAGAAGTTGGTGAGTGTAAATATAGTTTCTCTATTAGCATTTCTACTTGGGTGGCTAATTTAGTCCCATTTAGGAAGAAATGTGGAGATATTAAGTTCTATGTGGATTTTATAAACATAAATAAAGCTCTAGGAAAGACAATTATCCCTTACCTTCTTGGGATGAAGTCATCCAGATAGTGAATGGTTTAGGAATGATGTCTTTCTTGGATTTTCAAGGTATAGCTAGGTGCTAGTAGAATCAGAAGACAAAATGAAGAAAAAATTGACCATGATGTGGGGTAATTATGCATATAATAGGATACCATTTGGCCTAATTAATGTAGGTGCCACATTTTAGTGAGTTATGGACCATGACTTATAAGGGATGACAAGTATGTTGGCTAGATATTTCACAAGCTAGGAAAAGATACCTACTTAGTCATGGGATTAAATATCCTTTATTTAATGGTGATGCCACTATATGCTTATGTTTATCTACTATGACTATTCACACTTTTAGTTTTTTTTACAATTTATACAAATAATGTACATGATATACATGAGTTATCTTATTTTTGAGTATTAATTTAATCACAAAGTTCATGAACCATAACAGAGTGACTTTGTATCAAGTAAGTAGCTGATTCATAGATTATACAAATTTCTTACAAATTGGAGAATACAAAAACCTAGAAACTATTAAAAAGAAAGAAACTAAATTTCCCAACAAGTAGTTTTTGTAGAGCTTATTATATCCATAAAAATAGATAAACATATAAGATGTGATAATTCTTTCAGTAAATGATTAATATAAAATTGAATTCACATTTAGATTAAATAATAACATGAAGTTTACCATTTTAATTCTCAAATAATGCACTGAAAGATTTCTTTGGATACAAAGTTCCTTAGAAACCAACTTTATTCTTATTTACTTTGAATAAAGTTCATACAAAAATATAAATACAAAGTTTCATATTACTTAGTATTTTTTGTATAATAGTTACAATTGATTTTCAAAAATTACCACCATATTTGTATGCAGGTCTTCTCCCATATTTATACCATTTTTAGATATAAAATACAATTAGGAGACAACTCCTTAAATTTCCCATGTGTTTCGTTAAATTTTGAAAACCATTGGGAGATGTTTTCCTTGAATTTCTCATGTGTGGCATGTAATGGTTGATGACATGTAGCTCTCCTTAGTTCCACTATTTGGATCAAATAAAACTTCTTTGCATGTTGCACTCATCTTTTCTAAGTAATTTGTTTTTACAAAATGACTTCAAGTAATGAAATCTAGCCAAGTTACTTGAGTCTTTCATTTTACAAAGCAACTTACTTCTATAACTAATTTCTTTGATTAACACTACTTATAAAGAAACTAAATAAAACAAAATTACTTCAAATAAATTTCAAAAAACTATTTAAATAAAATAAAAGAAGTTGATAAGAGAATAAATAGTAATCACTCTAATTCATGAGCTTATTTTATTCACTTTTCCCTATATTTGATGTGCTGTGACAATGCAAACTGAATGGATGCATCATTTGACTTGGAAACTAATTTCCTTTTTTTTTTTTCAAATACTAGTATCTCATTTTATATCTTCTTACAATAACCTTTCACCATCTCAAGATTGGGTTCCATCCTTTGGACTTGTTGATGACTTTTCATTAACTCCTTTATTGATTTTGTTGTGAATGGAGTCATGGCCTCTTTAATTAATTTCTTGAATTCTTGATTTGATTGTTAATGTGTCCTTGATGGTTTTTCTTACCAAAAATTCATGAGATAGAAGATAAAATCCTCTAAATCTATTTTCATGTTGTGAGCATCTTCTTCTAGATTATTCATTTCTTCAAGCATTACTCCAAAAATGCACATGTAAAAGATATGATGTGTCTTCTTACTTTGGTTTGATCACTGATCCTTCTAAAATAATTTTTTTTTTAATCAAAATATTTTATATTAAATAATTTATTTGTTAAAGGTTGTCCTATTGCAATTTAGATATTCCACTTTCATTTTCAATCTCCTTCATCATTATTTTTAGCTGTGCCAATTTATTCTCAGTATCAGCTAAATTTTTTGGAACCTCAAGAAACCATTTCTATGTAGTTTGTATAATTTTTTATATCCATTCATCAACTTCATTGGCCTTATCAATAGTTTATTATATGAAATTTATTATTTGATGATCAATTATATCTCTTGAAAGTAATGACTACTGGGGATCATATTTTACCACTTTAGTAATTACTTCACATAACTTAAATTTTTTCTCATTTAGTTTAGCTTTATCAACTTTTATTCATCAAGATTATAAAAAGAGTATTGATAAGAGAATATATGTCTTGATTCATACACTCTATAATGGCTTCCCCTAGAGATACATTTGTAATTACCAAGTCTTCTTAAGTGATTTCAGTCTTATATTTACCTTATGGAGGAACTGATATTTTTGCAAACTTTTGACCTGAAGGCTCAATTATCAGCTTTAAAGTCATTCTGACATTCTTAGGATTTATACCCTTATGATCAAGACTTTTAAAAAATTTCAAGTATATCACTTATAAATTTATCTCTTACTTTGATTTAGGAGATATTTATAATGAAAACCATGAGGATAAATCTATACTAGTGGAAGTAGCTGAATGTATCACCATTTGTTATTGATTATCTCCCACCTCTGCCTCTTTAGTAGGAACTTCTTTTGTACCTAGAATACATTATATATGAAAAAAATTAGAAAATATTTGTTCATCTTATTTTTCTTTGTATACTTATCAGAAGTTTCATGTTCATTTTCTTCTCTAGTAGTTTTATTCTTAGGTTCATTTGTTACCTTTTACTGTGACATCTCTTGAGATGAGATAACATCTCTAGTTGTTATTTGTTTTGGCTCTTTTTGGGTAGGAATAGGAGGAATGGTGGGATGATCATCATAAGGGGGTGGAGGTAAATTAGTAGGTGGAGAAGATGAGGGAAGAGGATGAATAATATTAGTCTCTTTCTAAATTCATTTCTTAAGAGGTTTTATGCTAGGAAACTTTGGAGGTGGCATGAATGTTGTTAGATATACATATTTCACTACTGCATATATGTTCTCCATAAGTAATGAAGATGAAGATATGGTAGGTTTGTTAGAAGTAGGAGTAGTATTTATAGAAGAAACCATAAGAGATACAAAGGTAACTAGCTAAATTGGCAACTTTTGTTTTACTATAGAATATGTTTCATCAACATTCTTCTTGAATTTTAACTTCTTCGTTGGTCCTTGACTACCTTATCCTTACATCGCTTTCCTTTTATGACTTACTGAACCAATTGATATCATTATTAACTCCTTCATGTAGTAGCATTTACTAAGAATCCATGTTGAATTCATAAAAATAACCATTGAAGTTATCATAGTAATAGTCTTTACCTAATTCTTCTTCTAATCAATTTCTTAGAGTGGATCATGATCTCCTCATATTGGATGATAATAATAAATAATTACTTGTCCATCATCTTTCATGTCTTCAAGAATTGTAGCTAAATCAAATGAGAGAATTTGTTGAATAGTCATCTTAATTTTATCTCTTATTCTTACTTTAAATTCATCTCCACAATCAATCTAGAAGTCTTCTATAGTAGAAATATGCATAAATTCAAGAGAAATTATGCTTTGTGTCATGCCTCTATAATCAAAATTTACTTTAGTCTCAAAATGTGATTGATTATAGCTATAATACATCTCTATTTATACATTTTTGGCCTCATTATTTCTTGCACAATGATATTTATCAATAACAATAGGAAAACCAATTGAAGAACAATGTACTTTTGACTGAAGATCATGTAATTCCATCAACTATCTACATAATTCCATTAGAATCCATTTATCACTAGGGTACTTTGGAAATTTTACTTGTGTCCCTATGAAACCACCAACTCTAATGTACGTGAAATTAAAGAATTGAATAAAAATACATCCAAAATGGGAAAATGCCTCCCAAGATACATCAAATACTCTCTTGGCCTTCAAAGACACATTCAATTTATAAATTAATTCATATAAAAATTCATCATTTATGATTTTATAGTGCTTGAATTATTCATATAATTTCATTTGAGGGTAGTATTCATAGATAGGATATGTTGTCATTAGCCCTTTTGTAGTCCACCTAGAAAAGACTCCATTAGATGTTGCAGCATATACTAAATATAAAGTCATTTTAAAATGAAGAGTTTACAATACATTACTCATCTGATGATTAACGTTTTCACTTGTCACTCTCGACCATTAAATCATAGAATAAATCCTATTGACATCAATATACCTTATATAAGAATACATTTAGGTGGAAAAGTTCTTAGCATTTTTATCTCCATTGATTCTACATAATAACTATGTGATGTCATCAACCTTTTGGACCAAGTCAAATCTCACTATTTGCCTTGGAAACCTTGAGGGCTATTTTCATTTCTTTAGATAAGTGGTATTCATTATCTTGATGCATTCTTCTATTTTATTATTCTAGAGATATTCACCTTTTTCATTGATAAGTCTATCATGTTAAGTCTTCTTAGGATCTTCAATCAATATTCAAAATACTAAACATCTAGTCTAATCACCACATTTCCTATAATATCTTTTACTATTCTAGTGAGAGAATCATAATACTTAGCACATTTTAGAAAAAAATCAAGTAGCTGTGTAGAGCTTGGAAAAGTTACATCTTGCAAGATTCTGCTATTTATCATTATTAGTATGAATGATGTTTTGATTGTAGCTTGAAATATTTCCAATAAATTAGTTATGGAAACATGCAGTGTCATTTATTTTTGACACATTGTATGCAATGCAATACTCAATGAGATATCCCCTGTATTCATACTTCATCCCTACTTATTTTGATTTCCCAGTTTTTTTTCTTTAGTCTTTCCCTTCTTACTTAGCCCTGGAAATTCTTCAAGTACAAGCCAAAGAACATATTAAATTAGAGTTACTTATTCTTCTAGTCCTTTCATTTGTTATGAGTAACACTGGAAAGATATGTTAAATGCTCTTGAAAACTCAGTAATTATTCCTATTGGTTTTAGAAAAGGCTAATTAGTTGAGTTAGGTTATTATCTTATGCAACAATCATAACTAAGATTTAGGTATTATGGTATTCAATAATTATTAAACCTTCAAAACTTTAGGAAACTCATTCTAAGAAACATGTGTTGTAGTCCTAAAAAGGTTTGGTTATTTCTCAATTTAGGGTTGAAGACTCCAAGTGAGTGACAAACATTTACAACTCCAAGTTTCTTTGGGAAAGTTAATGGAGTTGAAAAACCCAATGAAGTAAAACAAATATATGGTTATAAATCCATGTAAGTAATCAATGACCCTTTATAACTTCATGTAACATGAGACCAGTTGCTCAGGTTTGGGATTCTATGTAAGTAATAAGTCATGAGGAGTCCGAGTAATAATCTAGGGCCAATATTACGTTTTTGAAAAAATACTCTATATTTTGGTATTTTTTTTGACATTTTCATATGAGAAGTATTTTTTAAGAATTTTCAAGGTTTTAATAACACCATGCATGTAAAAATGACATACGGTTGCAATCAAAACAAGAAATGATATAAAAACTTTCAAAATGAAGCATGGAAATTTACTAGAGAAAAAATGAGATATGCAACAAAAATTATTTCATGAAACCAAAGGGAAAAAAACTAAATACCTTGAATACAAATGGGTTATGAATATTTTATGCCTAAATCACTCTAGAAGCTCAAACAATGTCACTTAGGATTTGTAGGGGTAGTAACTAGGTTAGAAAATTTTAAATCCAGGTAGAAAATGAGGTGGAATTTTTAATATTTATATTAAAACATGCATTAATGACCACTAAGTGACACATGTGATGGTATCCATGTAATATTTTTTCCAATTATTGGGTTCCATGAGTCACTTTTCCTAATTTGGTTTATGAAGTCAGGTAACTCCATAACTCTAATTTGGTATAAGCTTATGACAACTTCAAGATTATGAACCTTTTTTTTATTTTACTTATGGTTTGATCAAGTGAAGTAATGCATTTTTGGAACCCTATATTGTTCTAATTAGTGATTTTTTGGTTTACGAGTCTACTTTACCAAGATTTTATGGTTTTGAGAAGTAAAGTGATTTCATAATTCTAATTTAAACTAGATGGTGTAACTCAGGTTTGTGATGATAACTTACTTCACCTTTATTGTTTTGAATAAGTAAATTAACCTAGAGAACTTGATTTGGCCTCAAAATGGGCCCAAACACTTAGTTTTTTGAAATTCTTAGAAAGATGGTCAAATGGGTTTTATGATAATGACCCAGGTAGATATTTTCTAACCTTATAGACCAATTTGAAATAATGTTGATAATAAAAGTAGTCATAGTAAAGACTAATAAAGTCTAAGTCTTATTCAGGGGACTAAGTTTTGGCAAGAATAACTGACTCACATAAGATAAAAGACAACAAATTCAATAGGGGTAATCCAAAATTTCTAAGTGTTAAATTTTAAGGACACTAGTTGGTTTTAATTGAGAACATCTTTGTTTTTATCAAAAAGAAAGAAACAAGGGTGATATCCTTTTTTCTCTAGTTTTGAGGCTTGTATATTGGGTATGGAGTCATGTAAAACTAAATCATGAAAAACATCAAAATAAACAAACAAAAAAATAAAAATAATTAAACAAAAGAAAAAATGAGGTTTTATTTATATACATATAGGTATTACCCTACTACTCAAGTCTTGTAAAGCTTAATGTGTTGCCCATTATAAGGTAGTGTCAGTTCAATTCCTTCTTGGTAAGCTAGGATGAAACTATATTTTCCATTAATTTTATTTATTGTGAAAGGTCCTCTCCATAGTGAATCAAATTTTTTGTCCATCCCTTTTGCTTCATTTAACTTATCCCATAGAAGGACCAAGTCACCAACTTCAATCATTATTTCTTGATATTTTTTTTCAAAAATCTTCTATACTTTCATCTGATGATATGTTAAATGGTTATCAACTTAAGTACAAACTTCTTATAGTTCAAATAAAAACATAATCCTCTTATCAAGTGAAAATTTATAAGTTGCGTATTTAATAGCCTTAGATAATTGTAAAGTATGAAACTCTATGGTGATGGTTATCTCAACATCTATTCCATATAATTACTGAAATGGTGATATGCATGTGGCTTTCTTTGAAGTGATTCTATTAGCACATACTAAATCAAATAACTTCTTGTGTTAGGTATGTTGATTATCATCCATTAGATTTAAAATTATAGTCATCAAGTTCTTGTTACTTTATTTATCTTGGCCATTCCCCTGAGGATGGTAATTTGAAGAGTGAACTAAATCTATTCCATATAAATAATAGAAATAAGTTAGTTTAGTTGTATAAAAGTTATTTTCATTGTCTATTACTATCTTGTGAGAAACACCAAACCTTACTGTAATGTTTTCCTTGATAAAATCACATACAACTTCAAATGTGGCTTACTTAAGAGGAATGGCTTCTACCCATTTTGTAAAATAACTAATGGTGGTTAAGACATAACAATGGTTGACACATGAAGAGGGATTCAACATTCCAATAAAATCTATGTCCCACTGGTGGAATGGTTAATTGATTATGACTAGTTTTAATAGAAATAATAGAAAATTTAGATGTCCTAAAAGAATTTGACACACTTGAGATTTAAAAACCCAATCTAAACTATCCTAGAAAGGAGTGGACTAATAGTACCTTGCTCATAGGATTTTATGTGTTGTAACTTGTGCTAAAAAGTGACCTTCACATGCTTTATCATGGAATTATTCTAGTAGTCTCTTTTGTTTTTATTTGTCAACATAATAGAGGAAGACACAATCAATTCCTCTTTTATACAAACCATTATCCCAAAGGATAAAATCCTTTGACTTTAGCGTGATAGTACATTTTCTGTTATGTGTAAGATGCACTAGACATTTTCCATAAGCTAGGAAGAAAGTAATATTACTTTACCATTCATCAACAAGATAAAAAAAAAGAACCATGGGTAGATTTTCATCTTATTCATCTTAAAGTAAATATACCATCATATCTGTTTCAGCTAGCTTAATTTATGTCATTAATTTACACAAGCCTCTTCCTTTCATTAGCTTTGTTGGTTTGATACCAAGATTCAAATCTTGAACCTTAGCTATCTAGGTGCCTCTTAGAAATCTCAACTCTTTTTATATTATAATAGATTTAACTGCAGTGTCAAGTATATATACTTTAGTATATGAATATAATATATAGTACATGAAGGATTTTCATGATTTGACTATAGCAAAGGCATGTTTCTCCATCTATCTATACTTTAGTTCATAAATTTTCAATGGATGGATCATGAAAGCTATGTGAGATTAAATATCTTATTCATGATTTTGTAGAAGTATGGTTGACATGGTATTCTCAAAATAATAATAATAGAGATTAAATTCTTTAAAGAAATCTAGATAAACCAACACTGGATCTTGAGTTATGGCTACTTTAATATTTTCAAATGCCAAATTACCTTCATCATTCCACTTTAATTCTTGCTTCTCCTTCATCATTTCATAAATTTGATGAGTTAACTCAAAAAAGTTAGGAATGTACATTTTGAGGAAGTTAACCTTACCAAAGAATGAACTAACACCTTTCTTAGATGTATGCATAGATATACTTTGAATGGCTTTCAACCTTTCTATATCAATATTCATTCCTTCCTTTGAGATCATGTGACCAATAAGTTTCCCTTAAACCACAACAAATATTGATTTCTTAAGACTCAAATAGATCCCATATTTCCTACACTAGAAGAGAACCTCTTCTAAATCAACTAGATGATCGCCTCTTTTCTTGGATAATATTTTCAAGCCATCAAGATATATAACATATTCTTGTTCTTTATATGTGAAAATTCTAGATCCATCACTCATTAAAAACTTGCTCCAACATCAATAATCCTAAAATTCATCTTTTAATAGGCAAATGTCCCCCATGGTATTGTGAAAGTCATTCTGTATTGATCTTGTTCCACCACTTTTATTTGATTATATCTTGAAAATATATCTAATATGGATAACATTTTTGAGCCTATAACAACTCAGAAAGTATGATCCATAATAGGCAATAGATAGTTATCTTCAAAACAATATTGATTAAGGTTACAAAAATCTACACACAAACATATTTCTCCATTCTTATTTTCTAGTGGGATAATGTTAGCTATCAATGCCAAATAATGAATGGGATAAATTATCTTAGCATTAAGTAGCTTATGTATTTAAACAAAGATATTTCCTATGTTTTTTGGGTTATGATGATGAAGCTTTTGCCTAAAATGTTTTGCCTTCAGCTAAAGTGCAATGTAATGTTGTACATCTTTTGGATGAAAGGTCTTCAAGTCTTTGTAAGACCAAGGAAACACATCAATATATTTCTTGAAAAGATTAATTAATGCTTATTTTTCATCTTGAGAATAACATTTTATAATGTTGACCATCTTTGGCTCTTCTTCATTTTTCCAATTAACTTTCTATACTTTTGGAGAATAACTCTCACCATCCTCTCTCTTTTTCTTCAAAAATTGATCATGTTTATCAAAAATTTCTTTTAAATAAATTAACCCTTTAGGTATTTTTTCCCCTTCAATTGAATCACCTCTTCATTATCATCATGCTCGAGGTTAGTATCACCTATTATTATCTAGTGTTGAAGTCAACTACTTCCTTAAAAATACAATTCATCAAAACTATCTTGTTGCTTAAGGAAAAAAACTATATGGTTTTCATCATTAAAAACCTACTACTGATTAACATTGTCTAGAAGCCTTGAATGGAAAACCATCTCTACTCTATTGTTACCTTTTTGAAAAAGTGTAGGTTTCTGATTTGACATGAGTAAATTTGTTGTAACTATAAGAGAATCAGCTCTAGAGTTCTAATAATGAGGAATGGAATTGATTGAAAAGGCTAAAAAATCAAGTGTTGCACTCTAAAATTGATCATGATCATTCCTTAGATTATCCTTATTTACTTGGTATTAGACATGAATTTTCTTATAGTCAACTTGGCATCTCCTTGTGCTTGTAAAAGTCTCACTCGTTTTTATTTTTCATGTTCTAATCCTAACAACAGTGCTTTATACTCTACTATCTTATTAGTATTTCAAACATTATTTTTTAAGAATAAGGATATACCTTACCATTTAGTGATATCAATACAACCCTAGAACCCAAACCAAGGGAAGTACAACTATCATAAAATTATAGTGTCCATATTTTCTCTTCTTCTTCTTGAGTCTCTAATTCATGTATGTCTTTTCCCAATTCAAGGTAATAGAATCCATAATATGATTCTTCAAAAGTAATCTATGATCTTAGATCATCTGACTTGGAAAATGTATACTTGGATTTACTCTTAGGTTCAAGTTTCTAATTTCAAAGCTTCATTGGAATATAAGCACAAGACCAATCCATCTTGACTTCTCCCCCTAGTTATTTGTATAAGTTTCTAATAAATAACATTCTGTAAGAAATAAGAATATCTACTACTAGAATTAGCATTTTAAGCCTCTTATCTAAAAAAGCTACTAGAGCAACTTGACCATCTTTGAATTTTTCCATAAAGGGAACTTGTTTTTCCATTAAGTAACATATCCCTATTGACTTATTTAAAGTGAGACCAAGGGCATCAGTTGCTTTGGCTAGCATGACATTATTAAAAGCTCTAAAATCTAGGATAAAATTTCTCAACTTGAACCCATTGATTAAGATAAATACATAAAATGGCTCTATTATTTTAGATATGGAAATAGATGTGGGAGAGGTAATTGTAGCATTGTTTTGGATAGAGACTTATTTAGGAGTAGGAAAGATACCTTTTGAATCATTAGTTGAATTATTTGATGCTTTACTTTGAACATACTTAACAGGTCTCTTCAGTTGATATGGATAAGACCTCAAGTATTTAGCTTCTAACATTTGAATCTTATATTTCTTGACATGGTTAATAATGTCAAAGGAAGGGATGAACATAGACAAATTAGGATTAAATTTGAAAGTGTGAGTAAATAGCTTATGAGGTTGAGAAGAAGACACTACATATTTATCTTTTGGAGCAAGAGAGGAGGGTAAAGGACTACCTATTTTGAGGATGCTAAAATTTGACTTGGAGCCTTCTTTCTATTTTTGTTGTTCTTTAGAAGGTTTTTCACAAACCTTATGAATTTATAATATCATAAATACTACAAAAGAGTGACTATGATCATCTTTAAGAATTTATTCATAATCACTTTCTGATTGATATTCAAGATAACATATATTTGAGTTACCATCAAGATATATAAAATCATCCTTGTTAGAAAATCTTTGATCAAGATTAGTAGCCATATGATCTTCTTCATTCATTTCAATGTGATTTTTTAGAGCATATTCAATTGATAGTCTTTATGGATGTTTAGAAATGTGATTCTAGTTTAGATTATTATAATTGAATGTAGGTGCATTTATGATAAGAGCAAAATTAACACCTTGAGAAATTTGTCTTTTAACTTACAACAAGTCATTAGCCAATTTATACAATAGGGGATCAATATTGGTTTGTAATTTATTCAAAGCAAAAATGTTAACCTTAGAAGCTATTTTCTTAATCTTTCCATCCATTATAAAGTCATCTTCAACCTCTATAGAAATGTTTTGAGTTGTTGCTAAATCAGTAAGACATGCTCTATGTATCTAATAGCTAACATTTGGTAACTGAGCATTGATGAAAAATATTTTTTGATTATCACCAATGGGATGAGCATCCTAAGGTATTTTGTAGAGTAGTCTATTAAATTTACCAATGAAATCTTACATGTGTTCATGTGGTTATTTTTTAAGTTGAGTCAATTAGGTAAGAAATATGTGTGAGTCTTTAGTAGCTTTAAACCATTTTTCAAATTTCTCATGCATAATGGTCTAATTGGCTATGGTACCAAGAGCCAAATGGTAGAACCATTCTATAGCTAAATAATGCAATGTTTAAATCAAGAGTTTGTCTGATACATCTTCATGAGCAATGCCAATCACTCCATAGGCTATAAAGAAAGAAACTAAGTACTCATATGGAATTTGATTTCCATCCCCTGTGAACTTAGGAAAGTTATTTATTGACCCATTTGGAAAATCATTAAGAGGAAGAGTTAAATTTAATGGGCCAATCATTATCCCCCAATGGACAAGAAGTTGTTGTGCCATTCTTCTAAGAATAAGTAATTGAGGATTACTAGGTTAGATTATTCCTAAATAATTATGTTTCAGTTGATTCATAGGATTTTGTAGTTATTTGATAGGAAAAATACTTTTTATTCTTGTTTTAGTTTGGGGAGGGAAGCTGAAATTAAACTATTCTTGTAGTTGAAATAAGTCATCAATTTGGCCTTGAGCTCTTCTTTCCCTAGTGAAAGGTTGATTTGATAGACTGAAGCACTTATACTTCTCTAAGGATTTTTTTATTTAATTAAAGTTTATAAACAAATACTTGGTAAGTGATTACTTGACATGTAGCAACTTAAGATAAACAAAGAGTTTTCTTCCCTGACAAAGTTGCCAAAAACTATTGGCAAGATAGTTTGTAGATTAGCAAAATATACATAGGCAATCATGAAATTAAATCCCCTTCATTTAATGGTGAAGCTAATATATGTTTATGTTTATCTACTCTAACTATTCAAACTTTCATTTTCTTAAAACTTATATAAATTATGTACAAGATTTACACAGGTTATCTTATTTTTGGGTATTACTTTAGTCACAAAGTTCATGAACCATAACATAGTAACTTTATAGCAAGCAAGCAGCTGATTCATATATTATTCAAATAATTTCATAGAAAGTGGATAATAAAATAAAATAGAAACTATGAAAAAGAAATAAATTGTACTTCAAAACAAATAGTTTTTATATAGATTATTGTATCCGTACAAATAGATAAACATATAAGATGTGATAATTCTTTCAACAAATGATTAAGAAAATTTTGAATTCACATTTAGATTAAATGATAACAAAAATTTTACCATTTTAATCCTCATATAATGCATTGAAATATATACTTAGATGCAAAGTTCCTCAAAAACCAACATTCTTATTATTCACTTTAAACAAAGTTTATATAAAAACATACAAAAATCTAAACACAAAGTTTCAGATTGTTTAATATTTTATGTATAATAGTTACAATTGCTTTTCAAAAATTACCATCATTTTTTTTATGCAGGTATTCTCCCATATTTATACCATTTTTAGATATAAAATACAATTAGGAGATAATAAATTAAATTCCTCATGTGCTACATTAAATTATGAAAACCATTGGGAGACGTCTTCCTTAAATTTCTCATGTATGGCATGCAATGGCTAATGACATGTATCTCTTTTTTATTCCACTATTTGGATTGAATATAACTTCTTTTCATGTTGTGATCATCTCATTTAAGTAATTTTTTTAAAAAAAATGACTTCAAGTAATGGCATCTAGCCAAGTTACTTGAGTCTTTCATTTTACAAAGCAACTTATTTTTATAAGTAATTTATCATGGTAACAATAACATGGTAACTAATTAAAATAAAATTACTTCAAATACACCTTTAAAAAATATTTAAATATAATAAAATAAATTTATATGAGAAGTAATAGTAATCATTCTAATTCATGAACTTTTTTGTACTTTTTCATGTAGTTGATGTGTTGTGACAACATAAACTAAATGGCTACATCATCTGACTTGGAAACTAATTGCCTTCCTATTTCAAATCTTAGTAGATCATTTTATATATTCTTATAATAACCTTTCACCCTCTCAAGATTAGGTTCTAGCCTTTTGAATTAATGATGACTTTCCATTAACTCCTTTATTGATTTTATTGTGAATAGATCCATGGCCTCTTCAATTAATTGCTTAAATTCTTGATGTAATTATTCATATGTCCTTGGTGGTTTTTTTGACCAAACATTTATGAGATAGAAGATACAATCCTCCATATCTATTTTCATGTTTTGATCATCTTCTTCTAGAGTCTTTATTTCATCAAGCATTACTCCAAAATTTTGCATGCGAAAAGATATGATGTGTTCTTCTTAATTTGATTTCATCATTGATCCTTTTGGAACCATATTTTATTCAATCAAAATATTTTCACTTAAAATTATTTTTTAGATTTTATCCTATTTCAAATCATATATTCCACTTTCATTTTCAATCTCCTTCATCTTTGTTTTCAACTGAGCCAATTTATTCTAAATATTAGTTATATTATATGGAACCTTAGGAAACCATTTTTGTGTAGTTTGTATCATTTTATCTATCCATTAATCAACTTATTTGGCCTTATCACTAGTTTATTATACCAATTTTATTATTTCATGATCAATTATATCTCCTAAAAGTAATGACTGATGGGGAGAAGATTTTACCACTTTAGCAATTATTTCACACAACTTAGAATTTTTTTCCTTTAGTTTAGATTTATCAACCTTTTCTTTATCAAGATTATAAAAAAGTGTATTAATAAGAGTTAGTGTGCCTTGCTTCAAACCCTCTATAGTGACTTCCCCTATAGATACCTTTGGAATTTCCATGTCTTATTTAGTGATTTAACTCTTATATTTAGCCTATGGAGAAACTAACATTTCTACAAACTTTTGACCTGAAGGCTCAGTTATCATATTTAAAGTCACTCTAGCATTCTTAGATTTTTTACCCTTATGATCAAGACTTTTCAAAAATTACAATTATATCTCTTCTAAATCTATATCTTCCTTTGATTTAGGATCTATTTATAATGCTAACCATGAGGAAAAATTTGTACTAGTGGAAGTAGTTGAATGTATCACTATTTGTTATTTATTATCTCCCACCTCTATCTCTTGAGCAAAAACTTCTTATCTACCTAAAATATCTTCTATATGAATAAAATTGGAAACTATTTTCTCATCTTTATTTTTCTCTACATATTTGTTAGAAGTATCCTATTTATTTTCTTCTCCAGTATTTTTATTTTGAATTTAAACTATTACCTTTTATTGTGATATTTGTTGAGATGAGATCAACTATCCAATATTTATCTACTCTAGCTTTTTGTGTAGGAATAGGAGGAATGGTAGTTTGATCATTAAAAGGAGGTGGAGGTGGAGTAGTAAGTGCAGAAGATGGGGGAAGAGGAGGAAGAACATCAATCTCTTTTTAAATATATTTTTCAAAAGAGGTTTGATGCTAGGAGATTTTGGAGGTGGAATGAGTGTGGTTGGATCTATCTCTTTCACTAATGGATGTATGTTCTCCACTAGTAATAAAGATATGGCATGTGTGGTAGAAATAAGAGTGATAGAAGTAGTGTTTGTAGAATAAGTCAAAGGAGATATAGAGGTAATTCACTAAATTGGCACCTTTTCTTGTACTAGAGAATATGTTTCATTGTCATTCTTCTTGAATTTCAAATTCTTCATTGGTCCTTGACGACCTTATCCTTGCATTGCTTTCCTTTTATGACATAGTTGACAAATTTATGTCAATATTAACTCCTTAATGTAGTATCCTTTACTAATAATCAATGTTGAAGTCATAACAAGAACTATTGAAGTTTTCTCAACAAGAGTCTTTCCATGATTCTTCTTGTAATCAATTTTTGGGAGTGGAACATGATCTCCTCCCATTTCATTATAAGAACCAATAAGTATTTTTCCATCATCTTCCATGTCTTTTTGAATTATAGATAAATCAAATGAGTGAATTTTTTGAACAACCATCTTGATTTTATCTCTTCTTCTTACCTTAAATTCATTTTTTTAATCAATATAGAAGTCTTCTAGAGTAGGAATATGCATAAATTTAAGAGAAACTATACTTTATGTTATGCTTCTACAATCAAAATTTTCTCTAGCCTCAAAATATGATTGATCATAATTATGATACATCTCCATTTGTACATTTTTGGCCTTATACATGGTTGCACAATGATATTGACCAATAATAATAGGAAAACCAACTAAAGAATGATGTACTTTTGACTAAAAATCATGTAATTCCACCAGCTATCTACATAATTCCATTAGAATCCATTTATGACTAGGGTAACTTAGTAATTTTATTGGTGTCTTTATGAAACCATCAGCTCTGCTGTATGTGAAATTCAAGAATTGAATAAAAATACATCGAAAATAGGAAACTACCTCCCAAGCTGCATCAGATACTCTTTTGGCCTTCAAAGCGACATTAAATTTACAAATGACTTCATATAAGAATGCATCATTTACCATTTTATAGTGCTTGAAGTATTCAGACAAATTCAATTGAGGGTAGTATTCATAGATTGGGTATGTTGCCATTAGCCCTTTCATAGTTAGCCTAGAAAACACTCCATTAGATGTTCGACATATACTAAATATGAAGTCATTTTAAAATCAAGAGTTTGTAGTACTTTATTTAACTAATGATCAATGTTATCATTTATCATTCTTGACCATTCAATCATAGGATAAATATTATTGACATCAATAGCCCTTATGTTAGCATACATCCAGGTGGAAAAGTTCTTGGAATTTTTCTCTTTATTGATTCTACATAAAAACTATGTGATGTCATCAACTTCTTGGACCAAGTCAGATCTTAGATTTTCCTTAAAAACCTTGAGGTATGTTTTGATTTCTTTAGATAAGTAGTATTCATTATCTTGATGCATTATTCTATTTTATTCTTCTAGAGATCTTCAAATATATTCATTAATATGTCTATCAATTTAGGTCTTACTAATATATTCACGCAGTATTCAAAATACTAAGAATCTAATCTGATCACCACATTTCGTACAGTGTCTTTTTTTATTCTAGTGAGAGAATCATAATAATTAACACATTTTAAAATAAATTCAAGTAGTTGTGCAATGCTTGGGAAATCTATAGCTTGAAAGATTCCACTCTTTTTCATTCCTAGCATGAATGGTTTTTTGATTGTGGTTTTATATCTTTCTAATAATTTATTATGGAAACATGTCTAATGTTAATGTTATTGATATATGACACTTTGGATGCAATACAATACTCAACGAGATATCCCTTGTATTCATACTTCATCCTTGCTTCTTTTGATTTCCCAACTTCTTTGCTTTAGTCTTTCCCTTCCTGTTTGGTCATGGAACTTCTTTAAGTGCAAGCTCAAGAACTTATTCAATTAGTGTTACTTCTTATACTCCTAACATTTATTGTGAATAACACTGGAAAGACTTGTAAATGATCTTGAAAACTCATTAATTATTCATATTGGCTTTAGAAAATCTTAAACAACTGAGTTAAGTTGTCTTATGTAATAATCCTATGTAAGCCTGGGGTATTAGGGACTTGAAGTAGTAGTAAACTTTGAAAATTTTTGGAAACTCATTCTAAGTAATAGTGTGTTGCAATCCCAAGAAGGTTTGGGTATTTCTCAAGTCTTCAAGGTTGAAGATTCTAAGTGAGTGACAAGCATTTACAATTTTAGGTTTCTTTGTGAAAGTTTATAGAGTTGAAAAACCTGATGAAGTAGAATCAATATATAGTCATAAATTCATGTAATCAATTGGTAACTAAAAATATGAGTAGGCAATGCCACTTGGTAACTTCATCTAACATGAGACTAGTTGTTTAGGTTTAGGATTATAAGTAACAAGTCATGAGGATTTTGAGTAGATAATATAGGTCAAATACTAGGTTTTTATAGAAAGATGCTATGTTTTGGTTTTTTTTGATATTTTTATAAGAAAAGAATTTATAAAAAATTTATAAGGTTTTAACAACACCATGCATGCAAAAATAACATATAATTGCAATCAAAATAAGAAACGAAAGAAAAAATTACAAAATGATGCATGAAAATTTACCAAAGAAAAATCAAGATATTTAACCAGAATGAGTTATGAAATTGAACGGGAAAAAAAAATGCCTCGACTACAAATAGGTTGTTAAGATTTAATGCCAAAATCACTCCATAAGCTCAAACAATGTTGCTTGAGAGTCATAGGGACAATAAATGGGTTAGAAAATTTGAAAGCTATTTAGGAAATGAGGTGGAATTTTTAATATTTATATTAAACTATGCATTAATGATAACTAAGTGAAAATGTGAGGGTATCCATGTAAGCATTTTACTGACTATTGGGTTTCATGAGTCACTTCATTTAATTTAGTTTATGAAATCAATTAACTCCATAACCCCAATTTGGTCTAAGCTTATGAAGACTTTAGGATTATGAACCTTTTTTATGTTACTTATGATTTGATCAAGTGAAGTAATGCAACTTCAAAACCTTGGATTGTTCTAATTAGTGATTTATAGGTTTACGAATCTACTTTACTCAACTTTTATGTTTTGATAAGTAAAGTCATTTTACAATTCTGATTTAAAATGATGGTGTAACTCAAGTTTACAATGAAAAATTACTTTGCCTTTATTGTTTTGAATAAGTAAAGTAACCCAGAGAACTTGACTTGGCCTAGAAATGAGCCCAAACACTTAGTTTTTTGAATTTCTTGGAAAGATGCACAAATGGGTTTTATTATAATGACCTAGGTAGACATTTTCTAACCTCCTAGAGAAATTTAAAACAATTTTGGTAATGAAATAAATCATAGTGAAAACTAATAAAGTCTAAATATTATTTAGGGGATTGATTTTTGACAAGGATGACTGACTCACATAAGACAAAAGGCAAAAATATCAATAGGGATAATACAAAATTTCCAAGTGTTAAATTTTGGGGACACCAGGGTAAGTGTATGATTATTTATAAGGATGACCTTATAGTTCTCTCAAAAGTAATGATTGGTCATGTACGAAACCTAAAATCAATCTTCAAAAGATGTATAAAGTTTGGCATTTTTCTAGACCCCAAAAAGTGTATATTTGGTGTAATAGCAAGCAAACTCTTTGGTCATATCATCATAAAAGATAGGACTAGGATTGACCTAGATAAAATTCAAGAAAAAACAAAAATTTCTTTACCAAATTTCAATAATGAAATAAAATCTTTCTTTGTGAAGATAAACTTCATGAGAAAGTTTATATCAAGCTTTGTAGAAATATTTAGACCTCTAAATGCAATTTTCAAGCAGAATACTAAAGTGTAATAGATAGCATAGGATTGAAAGTCTTTTCAAGTCATTAAAGATGCAATATCCTATGCCCATGTACTACTAAGTCCAAACTTCACCAATGATTTATTATTATATTCATTCACCTTAGAACATACTATTGTTGTCATCCTCACCCAAAAGATAGAGGGGAGCGAGCATCTTATCACGTTCATGATTAAAAAAATAAATGATTCAAAACTTAGGTATTACATGATAGATTAATAAATCTTTGCACTTTTTAAAGTAGTAAATAAATTCTAACATTAAATTCTAAGGAACAAGACAATTTATATTATATTGGACCTTATTGTTAAACTTACTTTATCACAAAATAAATTGGAAGAATGCAAAGGAAATTGGATGGTAAAATTGTAAGAATTTTACATGGAAATTAATCCTACCAATATCATTAAAGGTAAGGGAATCATTCAAATAATGATTGAGCAATACCCATACATCACTATTAAGGAGTTTTTTGAAAACCAAGTATCTAAAGGGGACTATTATATTGAAATTATTCAATATTTACTCATAAGGAATTGCTCCCTAGAGTTAAAAAGAGAACACATGAGAGATTTGAGGCTCAAAGTGACTCATTACATTATTATAAATGGATATTATATAGAATTAATTATGAAATAATCTACCTTAGATTTGTATCATGAGAGGAAACTTAATAAATTCTAAAGAATTTGTACCAAAAGATAGGTAGTGGTCATCCCTTTAGAAACACCATTTCCCATAAAACCCTTTGAATGGGTTATTACTGTAAAATAGTCTCCAAGGATGCACATTTTCACATCTAAAAATTCCATAAATGCCAAGTCTTGGAAAAAATAAAAGTGTACACATCCATGCCTCTATAATTAGTGATTGAAGGAATACCATTAGCCCAATGGGGCTTGGACTTCATCAGGGTCATTAATATCAAATTTTCATTTCACCACATGTTTTTAATTATTACTATAGAATATTTTTCACAATGGACTGATGTTTTAGTTACAAATTATTTAATATCATAAGAAGTGATCAATTTTCTAGAGGAAAATATCACAACTATATTTGGTACTCCTATCTCTCTAGTGTGTGACTTACTAAGCACACAATATACTGAGAGGGGGGTAAATTAATATATTATATATCTTTTATTTAATATTA
Source organism: Torreya grandis (assembly GCA_037957365.1). Lineage (NCBI taxonomy): Eukaryota > Viridiplantae > Streptophyta > Pinopsida > Cupressales > Taxaceae > Torreya > Torreya grandis. Next base: position 732,017 of record JARHVA010003758.1, read on the forward strand.
TTTCTTTTATTGAACCACTTAATCACACATTAAAGATATGCAATAAAACTAAAATAATAATATGCACCATATGTGTGTGTGTGTGTGTGTGTGTGTGTGTGTGTGTGTGTGAGAGAGAGAGAGAGAGAGAGAGAGAGAGAGAGAGAGAGAGAGAGAGAGAGAGAGAGAGAGAGAGAGAGAGAGAGAGAGAGAGAGAGAGATAGAGAGACCATATTTTTACATGGAAACCCAAAGTGGAAAAAACCACATAGAACAATCTCAAGTATATGAATGAGCACCAACTCAAATTATAGAGTTCACAATCACCAATTTGTAGGAGCACCAAACCCTTTTTTGAGAACCAACATAATAACTATTAGTGAGCACCAACCCACAAGAGCACCAGCACCTTGTAAAGATTTGTGAGCACTAACCCACAAGATCACTAACCCTTCCTATATATAAAACATAACTATCTATCAATGTTACTTAATAAATGATATAAATCTACAATATCTCCTACATTTCTCTATTCAAAAACAAATACAAACCATGCACTCTCTTGCATATTACAAATGGATTCTCAATCCTTTATTTATATCTTTTCAAATAACCTTTGGCATTCACCCTTTTTGACCCTTCATTCCTCATGGAAAATGGCACCAAACTTGCATGACCCTTCGTATCCTTACATTTGAAAAGTCATATGGTGACCCTTTATAAGCAAAAGCATCCTTTCCTTTTTTGTCTTTATCTTAGTGACTTTTTGTATTCCTCAAAGTGTCCCTTCATGGAAAAATTCACCATACCCTCTTTTGTCTTTACATGGTGACTCTTGGAATTCCTCAAGATGACTCTTTATGAGAAAATGCATCCCATTCCTCTTTTGTCTTTTACCCTATGACTCTTTGGCTTCTCCATGGGCCATATTTTGAATTATATGTAACCAAAAATATATTCATTAATATTAAATAAATATTAACACACATTATCCAAGATATAAATATTAAAAATAACATTAAAATAAATGGGGCCTTTATCACCAATAATCCTAGACCTTTGACATCAATGACAATATTTCTAATAATCTCCACCTTTTTCCTTGATGACAACCTCAAAATAAAATTGCCACATCATAAAACCAACACATACTACCATCTAAAAACGTACAGTAACTCCCCCATATTGTAGTAACCTGTACCTATTCCTTGTACCTATTTTTGCACCTATACCTATACCTAAACATTCTCTTCACCAACTAAACATGACTATCTTTTGGAGCTGATTGATATCTTGAAACTATACCTACTACATGCATGATTTTTGGTCTCAATGTTGTCAAATATAAAAGACTACCAATCATAGATATATATAAATATTGATTTTCAACAAGTGAATCTTCATCCTTGCTCACCTTATTTTCTATACACATTGGTGTGCCAATTGGTGCACAATCGTCAAAACCAAATTTATTCAACATTACCTTGGCATATTTTATTTGAGATATGAACATTCCTTTATCTAACTGAAATATTTACAATCCTAAGAAAAATGGCAATTCTCCAAAGATAGACATCTCAAATTCTATTTGCATATTATTAAAAAATTCCTCTGTCATCATTTCAATGTTTCCTCCAAAAATGATGTCATCAACATATACCACAATAATCAATTGATGCTTGCCTTCTATTTTAAATTAGAGATTATTTTCAACAAATCCTCTCTTGAAACCTTGATCCTATAGGTACTTATCAATTCTTACATACCAACCTCTGGGAGCTTGTTTCAATCCATATAATATTTTCTTCAATCTACATACATGGCTACTAATATTTGAGATAATAAATCCCTCAAGATACTCAATATAGACCTCTTCTTCTAGATTCCCATTTAGGAAGGAAGATTTCATATCCATATAAAATAATTTTAAATTTTTACACACTACATATGCAGGAAACATTCTAGTAACCTCTAGCCTTGCCACTGGTGCAAAATTTTCTTCAAAATCTATTCCCTCAATCTGAGCATATCCTTTACATACTAATCTTGATTTATTCTTGATCACTTCTCCATTTTCATTCAACTTATTTCTATAAACCCATTTTGTTCATATCACATTGTGATCTTTTGGTTTAGGCACTAATTCCCAAGTATCATTATTTTCTATCTAATTTAATTCTTCATCCATTTCCTTAACCCAATGCTTATCATGTCTAGCTTCTGAAAAAGTTCTAAGCTGAATTTGGGATAACAAAGAGAAATTAACTTGTTTGGATTCACTTACCATCATTCTTTTGGTGCACATTCCTTCATTTATGTCCCTAATGGTGTCACTTTCATTATGATTTCTCTAAAAATATTTGGATGGAGGTTTTGTGTCTTTTTTATCCTTCTTCTCATCTTCATCTGATTCTTCAAAATCTTCCTCTTTAATGATTTTAGGAATGTCTATTGGATCACTAATTCTTTGTCTTCCATCTTCTTCTATCCTGACACTTTCACTTTCAATAATTTTATTGGTTCTTTTGTTATAACATTTATAAACTTCACTTTTCCAAGAATAACCAAGAAATATACCTTCATCTACTTTGGATTCAAACTTCCCATGTTTTTCATCGATTCTCTTTATGAAGCATTTATTGTCAAAAACTTTGAAATAATTAACTATTATTAGTTGTCTTTCCATAGCTCATAAGGAGTCTTATCTCTATTAACTCTCAATAATTATCTATTTTAAATATGCACTATTTTAGCAACTACCTTTCTACAATATTTATCTGGTATCTTGGATTCATTTAGCATTATCCTCACCATCTCCTGAATTGTTCTATTTCTCTACTCAACTACTCTATTTTGTTGAGGAGTTCTAGCTACTGAATAATATCTCTTTATTCTATGGTCTTCAAAAAACTCAATAAATTGATCTAACATGAATTCTCTTCCTTGATATGATCTTAGACACTTAATATTCAACTTGGTTCATTCTCAACTAATGATTTGAATGCTTTGAAATGTCTAAAAGCTTCTTATTTTTTTTTAAAAAACATTACCCAAGTCATACATGAAAAATCATCAATAAGCAACATGAAATATTTCTCACCTTGAGTACTTTTAGTTCTCATAGGTCCATATAGATCAGTGTGAACAAGTCTCAAACATTTGAGTGGTTGAGTACTCTTTTGTTTTGAACCACCTTCTATCCTACTTCCCATGTTAACAAGGTTCACAAAGCATGTCAGATGGCTTTGTAATCTTTGGAGGATTTATGACTACTTGCTTCTTGATTATGTTGATAAGATTGTCAAAATTTGTGTCCCATTCTCTTGTGCCATATCCAACTTTATTCAATCTGACTCAAATAACATCTTTGATGTTTGATGTCTGATAACATATATAAATTATTGCCTATTCTTTGAGCATCTGTAATCAACACATCTGAATCTTTTCTTCTAATTTCAAAACCTTCTACATAAAAATTTAGTTTGTGCCCCTAATCACACATTTGACTTACACTTACAATATTGTTCTTGAGACATTCTACATACAAAACATTTTCAATTTTAGTTCTACCATTATCCAAACTTAGAGTACCTTTTCTGATAATTCTAGCAATAGTATTATCTCAAAATTTCATTGTACCATCATTGATCTTCATCAAGGTTATGAACTTACTTTTATCTCTTGTCATGTGCCTTGAAAATACACTATCAATGAACCATGTATTTTCTTCATTTCTTACATTTAAATCTATCTGTACCAACATAGATTTTTCAATTTGTTTCTTCTACCATGAACCTGTCTGAAATTTTTTCTTGATGAATGGAGCTTTAAAAATCTGGTCCTTCTTGATTGAATCAAACATGCTTTTATAGTAACAAGATATGTGTCCAAAGTTTTTACACTTGTAACATATTATGGATTCTTCTTAAATCCTGATAGAGGGGCAAAAGAGTTTTGGCTTTTGCTTGACTCTGCATGACTTTCCTTCTTCTTATTTCTGAAATTGTTAGACCTTTTTTGACATTTTATTTTCTTATGACCATATCCATTATAATAAAAATAATAACCATAAAAATAGGACTTGTTTTTGTATCTCTGACATGATTGCCTTTTGTAGCTCTATTTGCTTTATCCTTCTTTATTTAAGATGTCCTCTGTATTCTTAACTTCTTCTCTTTTTATTTCCTCTTTTGTAATAACTTCAACATAGCTCTTTCCTGTTTCCTTATCTGTGAAAGTATTGGCCTCCCCTTTCTCTTTTTAAAATATAATACCTATCTTATTTGACATTAATATTTGATTTTTTAATATCTTATTCAACATATTACTGATATTCTAAAATTTTGAATCATTAGCTACTCTATCATTGATTGCTTTATTTTTTTTCTCAAGATATTCTTTTAAAAAATCAATTTCAATAACATACCTTTCACATTATTTAATTACTATTTACAACTATTCCATTAGGTCTTCTTCATTCTTCTTGGCTTCTTCAAAGTGTGCTTGTAGATATTCAATTATTTCCTTTGACTCTTTTTCATTTTTCTCAATCTGGAGCTTTAATCTTTGATTCTTCTTTTCAAGAGATTTTAAGTCTTCTAAGGCACAAATGATTTATCCTTCCAAATTTACTTCAGCTTCATCATATTGTTCTTCTTGATCAACTATACTTTTGCTTATGTAGGCATCTTCATGTATGACCATGAATAGAATCTCTTCTTCTTCTGAATCACTAACTCCACTATGTTCAGATGAGCTAGGATCTTTAGAATATAAACTCTTCTTCTCAAATCCCTTCTTGAATTTTCTTTTTAAATTATTCTTTTATGTAGCCTTTCCTTCTTTATTTTCACCCTTGCCCTTATCTAGGCACTTAGATACAAAATGTCCAATCTTTCCATAATTAAAAATTTTAAAAGGTACTTTTTTGTGATATTTACTTGTGCCCTTTTTTGGATTGCAAATGAATAGAGCTCCATTGTCATCTTCATCATCGTTAGAACTATCACTTGATTCTTAAATCTTAGCTTGCTCTTTCATTGATGTCTTGAAAGTAGCTTCTCTTGTTAAGGATTTCTCTTGTTCAGTCTACATCCCATGTAGCTCATCCATCTTAAGCTTTGCTAAATTCTTCATCTCTTTAATTTCCAAAACTTTTACATCATATCTCAATGTTAGAGATCTCAAAAAAATTTGAGCCATAATTGATTCTTCTAACTTTTCTCCAAGACCTTGAATATGATTAACTATTTGATCTGAGTGCAAAAGATAACTTGCTATATTTTATTCCTCTTCCATATTCAAACTCTCAAACTATCTTCTAAAAGTCTGAAGCTTAGCTTTCTAAACCTTTCTATCACCTTTGTAAATATTCTCAACTTTTACCCAAGTTTCATGAGGAGATTTACATTGCATAACTTTAACAAATTGTGATTCATATAAACCACATAAAATAACATTTAAAGCTTTAACATTATTTTCACTTACCTTCTTTTCTATTAGAGTAGTTACAAGTGTCTGTGGCTCTTCATATTCCTCCACCACTACTTGCCAAATGTCAAATCCAAGGGCCATCAAATAAGTATTCATCCTTATGATCCAAAAATCATAATTTGTCCCATCAAATAAATGTTTCTTATTTATATATAAACCTTCATATGATCTAGCCATCATGCTTTTCCAATCTACCTTCAAGATGTAAAACTTTTTCAAAAGGATCCTGCTCTTATTAAGCATGAAATATACTAAGAGGGGGTGTGAATCAATATATTATATATCTTTTACTTAATCTGGTTTCTTTTCTTTAACCACTTAATCACACATTCAAGATATGAAATAAAACTAAAATAATAATATGCACCATACGAGAGAGAGAGAGAGAGAGAGAGAGAGAGAGAGAGAGAGAGAGAGAGAGAGAGAGAGAGAGAGAGAGAGAGAGAGAGAGAGAGAGAGAGAGAGAGAGAGCATATTTTTATGTGGAAACCCAAAGTGGGAAAAACCATGGAGGACAATCTCAAGTATATGAATGAGCACCAACTCAAATTACAAAGTTTGCAAGCACCAACTTATAAGAGCACTAACCCCTTTGCCGACCACCAACACAATAACTATTTTTGAGCACCAACCCATAAGAGCACCAAACCCTTGCAAATATTTGTGAGCACCAACCCATAGGAGCACTAACCCCTCTTTTATATAAAACACAACTATCTCTCAATGATGCTTACTCAACAAATGATAGAACTCTACAATATCTCTTACTTTTCTCTCTTTGTAAACAAATAGAAACCATGAACTCTCTTGCATATTAAAAATGGATTCTCAAGCCTTTATCTATATCTTTCTAAATGACTTGTGGCATTAAACCTTTGTGTCCCTTCATCCTCATGTAAAATGGCACCAAACTTGCATGACCCTTCGTATCCTTGCATTTGAAAAGTCATATGGTGACCTTTTATAAGCAAAAGCATCCTTTCCTATTTTATCTTTATCTTGGTGAATTTTCATATTCCTCAAAGTGTCCCTTCATGGAAAAATGTGCCATACCCTCTTTTGTCTTCATGTGATGGCTCTTAGAATTCCTCAAGATGACTCTTCATGAGAAAATGCATCCCATTCCACTTTTTTATTTTACCCTATGACTCTTTGACTTCTCCATGGGCCCTCTTTTCACTTATATGGCAACCAAAGATATATTCATTAATATTAAATAAGTATTAACACACATTATCTGAGATATGAATATTAAAAACACCATTAAATGTAATGGGGCCTTTATCACCAATAATGCTAGACCTTTGACATCAATGATAATATTTTCAACATGATGATGGCCCAAAATTATAATCAATTGAATTCATTGAATTGGAATATGATAATCAAATCACTAGTAGGTCATCATCCAACCATTACCCACAATGAAATGGGTTAACTGATCAGTAAATAAGAACATGATTGATTCCATTAAAAAGTGTGCAGTAGAGAAATTATTATCTACTCAAACTTTTACCCTTGTGAAGGTTGTTTTAGGCCTTCACAAGTTGGAGTAACATGGAGAAAAGCCTATGTTTTTAATGTCTAAATATTTGGATTGAATCTCTATATTATAAGGGCTAACTCCCCTTGATATATTAATTAGGCTATCTACACTACACTACCAGCTTACAATGAAAAAAAAAGGAAGATAAACTAAAAGAAAACCTATCTAACTGAGGTAATACACCAAAATGTTTCCATAAATCACCTAAGATGCACTAATAAGGATGAACTAAAACATGAACCTAATTTCACTTCTCAAATGAAGAGTCTCCAAACATAAATATTTCACATAAAGGTCACTAGCTTGATGCATGATCTAAGGTAGTTGATCAATAGGTCTCTCAAAAACACTAAAGAATGACTACACTTGCCAAACATATGGAGTTATTAAGTCACACTATGTAACCTAAAATGATGATTAACCACCTAAAAATATATATAGAGGAGAGGATAAATGCAACAAACTAATCACTATCACTGACATTCATCTACAAACCATGAACATACACTAGTCACAAGTATTAAGGAGGACAAAATTCAATTCATAGATCCAAATTACACGTGTTTTTTGAATAGGTATCTTCCAAAAATCAAGTTAAAGATCATTAAAAATCCAAAAATAGGCATACTAGGGATGTATAAAGCGGATAAAGAGAGAGAAAAAAGCCTAAAAGCTAGGGATGTGTGATCCACCTAGTATTCCTCTAACTCCAACATATCACTTCCTATTTTTTCTCATTCTTCTCTCCTCAAGAATGACATAGGGGTAAATGTGGATTTGTATTTAAAACATGAATAAGTTTGAGTCATTTATTGGTAGAGTTTGACTAGTTGAATTGCCCATATCTTTGCTTGCACACCTTCCTTGATGAAGATGTCTTATTTCATGAAATGAGGTATTCAATTCATAATCGTGCCTTAAAATAACTCAATTAAATACTTATCCTCATTTATTTATTAGGTTTTTCCACCTTTATATGGATTTTAGAATACTTTCCATAACTGTTCAACTTTATCTAATTAGTTTGGCATAGGAGAGGAAAAGGTCTCCTTGAAGTTGTTGATGTCTCTTTCAAGAATTTGAATCATTTTTTCAACAAATATCTTATGTATTATTGTCCTATAAATGGTATATATGTGATAATAAACCTTTAAAATCATTTTGAAGATTTTTATGCATTGATTTGGTTATTTTACCCTTCGAACTCTTCCTTTTGCATCATGGCATAAAAAGTGAAAAACTCAAATTTATCTATAGAAAATATTTCCATATCATGTATGGCCTCTCAACATGATAAAAAAACCACTTGGATCCATCAAATAGTCCAAAAGATGTGGTTTTGTACCTTTGACATACTTTTTTTCCTATTCTTTATAGCTATTCAATAGGTAAACTTGTTTGTTTAGAATAATGTAACAACTATAATAGATAAAAAAGAAAATAATTGAGGACTAAGTATCCCTTTATATCTCCATGTCAAGTCTTATGACCTAACTCTGAGTGGAAGTGTCCTTTTTAACCCATTTCTCTTTCTAATTGGGCTTAATTAGGCCTCCTTGCTAGAAATAGATATCTTGATCCAAAAGCCTCCTACACATGTGAAACCTCCCAATAGTTTTTAATACAATTTAAATTTCCTAATAAAATATTCACTATCAAATTTTAATTTTTGAGGCCTTGTGTTGGTGGGCAAACCAAGAAATGGTTATTGGTAAGCATAGGTGCTTTTGCATGCTTTGAGAGGTAGGTTTGAGTGTTTTTCATGTAATATTAAAACTTTGATACTTTTAAATTTATTTTTTAGATATATAACATAATTATAAAACTCATTCATTGAGAGTGAGGTCTCTTATTGTACTCATAGGCCTTCATCTAGGCTTCTTAGCTTGTAAAACTAGGTTTCTTCTCTTTTTGACCAAGTGGACAATTTGTAGAGATATTATAACATTTTGAGAGAGTTTTAATTTTTTTTGAATAATCATATAACCTTATTAAAGTCCCTATAGTCATATTCACTTGGTTTATAGATCATTCCATACTTTATATCCTCACAAACAAGCCTTTAATTATATATTTAGCTTTGTTTTATATGGTATTACACCTAAAAATGTCAACCAATACCTTGAAATCGATATAAGGAGAGTTTTTTACTAAATTAATATAATTATATGGTCAAATAAATTCATGTGAATGCATTTGAATGGATTTCTCTTCCATTAGGTTATTATGCAGGGTTTAGGAAGGGCTTAAAGAGGTATGAGGTCTTAATAATGATTCATAAAGGAAAGGGGTCCATTCCCAAAACCAATGCTATGATGAGGAATCCAAAGGACATATATAACACTTATAATGTCCATCTATCACCATGCACCATATCCTTAGAGTTATGATAAAAGACTTAGTGACTTCCTTGAGCTTTTGATAATCAAATCATGGTTTTAAATGTCTAGTTATCCTTAGTGACAGTTCATAATGTATAATTAATTAACCCATGAACTAATTCCATTTAACTTAAGTAGGAAACCTTATCTAATAACTACAATATTCATCTTCCACCATTCAGGTTATCTAAGGATTTCTAGGCTATGCAAATCAGCTTCTTGAGTAGAGTTGACTATATAAGAAGGCCAATAAAGGTCTTTTGGGGTCTTAAGACTTAGAAATTCATTTAAAAGGAAAATAAGTCATAAATAGGTATTCAAAGATCCATTAAATTATTGTTAATGATATTATATAAACATTGACATTCCAAACGTTTGAAACCTTGACTCTTAACCACTTAAAGGTTTATAGGTAAACTAAGTTTGTTAACCCTAAAGGTCTATTCCTTGAACCTTTCTCCTATTTGACTGGATCAAAAATTAATATAAGTTTTGGTTAATGTCATATAAACTCTTTTTTAATATTATAAATTAAAATTTTAGTGATAAATATGCTCCTTTCACTTTGCTCTAGAGTATTTCGTAAGGTCTTCAATGAACTATGTCAGCTTGGGGTGAGCCTTGTTTCACTAAGTTTGAATTTTTTATAACATTTAATATACATAAATACATTAAATAACTTCTCTCATATATAATTCAAATATATAACACTTAATACCATCACAAGTATGACTTTTCTCCACTTTTGCATTGACACCTTATAGGTGTATGTGCATGTATTATGCCTCCTTAATAAGAGACTATTTATAAACATTAATAAGTATACCTCAAAATTTAGCTGAATATAATAAATGATATAAATTCCCTCATATTTCTCATGGTATCTCTTCATCCCTTTTAGTAACTATACTATCTCTATAAGTATACCCTTCTTTAAATCTATCCAAAATAGGCCTTAGGTGGTAGTAGACCATATAGATTTTGAACATTAAGTTTGAAACTTAGTATTTTTATGTTACGTAATTGAAACCTTGATATAAGTTAAAATACATTGAAATATCCTCATATTAAAGTCTAGTTTCTTACAAAACTATTAGTACCTTTAGTCAACAACCTTTCATCACAACATCAGACATATAGGCTTTATTATGTATGATAGTTTATAACATGAATCCACTCCCTAATTGATATAACATTATAGAATATAGTCCAATATAACTATTTTAGTGTATTTGGAGATCTAAATCCTTAATTATTTTTCAAAATCTTCAACTTTTGAAAGAATAAGGACCCTCTCCACTGCTTTTAACTTTGAAGGCTTGAGACTTAACTAGTTATAGGTGTTGATTGGGTACCTTTATTGCATCTTAGAGTTTAAGATAACTCCTAAAAATTTTATTGAAACTTTTAAACCTTAATAAAAACCAATGAAATTTACTTAATATTTTCAATCCTTTGAACATAATAATAGACAAGATTTCATTTTTCTAAAGTGGAAAAGAGACCTATAGGTCTACTTTTGTCACTTTTAATCTCTTTTGTCATGCTCATATTGATCATGATATGAATTATATTAAACCCCCATAGTGATATAATGTGATCACCCTCAACCCACACTATCAATGTAACATTCACCAACATTTTACATCCAATTCAACTTTGTGTAAGTAGGGTTACATCTTAGCCTTAAGCCTAGATTAACAATCAATATTATTTGATGTATTGATGATGAGATAAGATATATCAACTTGAAAAGTTATTTTTAAGGTTTTATTTATTATTTTATTCCATTTAAAAACATATTAAATTTTGGTTTCCTCCATCAAATACATGTTCTAGGGTCAGACATGTATGACTGTCTAAGCCTATCGTTATACAACAACTCTCTTTATTTAATTTAGTCACCTTGATGGTCCTTGGAGAGTATTCGGAGATCAGCATATGTTATTTATAACCTTAAAATATACATTTTGAACATAATAAAAGAAAATTAGTGATTATATTTCATATGAGCAAAAGATGTAGGTCTGTTTGATCCTTTTAACTATCTTTGTTTCATGTAAGTGGGTAGACATTAATATGCATATTATGAATATTTTAAGTGTAATTACTCAATATTAGGTATAATTTATGGATTATAGAGGCTTTTATGTCTTGAAAAAAATTCACATCAACTAAATCAAGTCATCCATCTATGAAAACCTCATGAAAATTCCAAAAATTGCCTATAATTCAACATGAATGGGATTTTTTTAGTGAAGAGGGAAACACGTGCCAGGTGAATATTGGATAAAATTTTGAGAAGTTTTTTTAAGAAATTTATTTCCTCCATAAACCATCTATCTCATTCATTATCTTGATCTAAGTCTGAAAAAGCTAGAAAGTGAGCCTATAGGGTTTATAGGTAGTTTTAAACCACCATGAGGTCTTAAAAATTATTCATAAAGGAGATGGGATGAAAAATACAACAAAATAAACACATTTTAAATTTAATATTACCCCAAAATATATAAAAAAAAATTATGACCCAACTCTCTCTCCTTTGTCCATATTGAGCATTTGAAAGCTACCCTTGTGAGCTTATGAGTAGGGTGGTGAAATAAAATAGGCATGTTTGGAACTTTTAGGACCATTGAGAGATTTAAAATCATATATATTACTTTTATAATACCAAGAGACACCTTTAAATAATTTTCAACTTTAAGTGACCACCCCAAGTCCATACAAACTCTTGAAAGTGTCATTTTGGTGTTGAAATTATCATACTAACTATCTTCTGACCTACACTAACATATCTTACTCTTATGCACATTTGAAAATTAATTTATGAAATTTTAAAATCCATTTTTACTTACCTCTCTTCATATTTTATTAAAATAATATCTTTGGAGCCTTATGACGTGTACAAACGATCAACATATGTGAAAATGACCTTGTGGAGACAGAGTATAGCTTGTTAAGACTTATTCAAGTTTGAAATTAGCTATTGAACAAATGATCAAATGTTTAATGAAATAATGAAACCTTTATAATTATTAGATTTATCTTAATTGAAATCTAGGTTTTTCCAAAAACCTAACAAATATAAAAATAGCTTAATTTCTTCAAACAAGATAAGAAAGCTTGAAACTAAGTGATTAAGTGAAAGGACTTGACCTAAGAGACTATATATTCTATTGAAACATCATGACATATCCCTATGACCCATAAGACTGACTCTAAATCCATTATAAATCTTAGCAAAAATATTACCTTAAATAATGCTAACAAGAACTTACAATGATCAATTGAAGACTATTAAAGCATGACAAAAATTATGAATAAGGTTGTAAAAAAAAGTAATGTTTTGAATTATAGGGATGAAAATTTGACCTTTGAGTTCAAAATAACAACACAAAGATTGATATTGGCATAATCCATTGAATTATGTATTACGGGCTAATCAAATAAGATATAAGCAAGCACTTAATGTTTTACCTTACTTATTGGTCTATGGGAGACAACCTATTTTACCAATCATGATTAAGTTACTAATACATGTATTTATTAAAAAATACATGGAACCAAGTGAGAAGTGTTAAATATGAATTTTGACATATAGGGGAGGTTATTCTTGAGTTAGTCTCATAAAACTAATTAATTGAACACTCTAGAATCCTAACACTTCTATTCTAGACACTAGGGGGAACTTAGGTAACAAAAACTAAATGAAAATACAACAAAAACATAAAATAAATAACTCTTTCACCTTATTTTTAGCTCCAAATCACTTTTATTAATGTCTTTCTTGAATTTTTCACTAAAAAGTATTTGACAATGGAGGTTGCATGTCTCCTTCTCTCTTTGACACCATGTCTTTATGATTTCTTGGCTTAATAATTTGACATGATAACCTTACTTGCTTGGAATTTAGGCATTAAAATACTACATCAAAAGATCTTTTTGGATATATTTTTGTATAATAAAATTGTACCAAAATAACATATAATTCAATAGGTATGGCCTTATATTTATATCCTTGAGAATTAACTCTCACACAAGTTGAGTCAAGGCTGAGTTTAGGCTTGGAATGGGTTCAAAATAAAAATATGTGAGTTAAACCTAAGATATTTTAAAATATATTGACAAATCATAAAGGAAATGATGAAAGGCTAAGATATTTTAATTTTTGAATTTATTTTTCTTAGATATTTATTGATTGTAAAATGGATAATTCAACTAGGCATTTAATCATATTTAATTTATAAATTGTTTTATATTATCCTTTCAACTCTTTCAAGATTTGATTAAGTGTGCAAGTTCCCACTTAATATGTCCATAGGAAAAATTTATAATTATGATGCCATAAGGTGATTAAGGATGAATTTGTGAGAGGTTATTAATGTATATGATATAATAACCCAATTATGGATGTCTCAACATGATTCTAAGAATTGATTAATGATGTTCAATAAAATTTGGGAAATTTAGTAATTCTTAGGTTTAATTTGCAATGGTTGGTAGGAATTAGTTTGAAGTTTGGTCAAAATCTAGTTGTAGCTAGATTTAGGTGTCTACAGTTTTCACCTATTTATAAAGATATTTCAATCTATAGGGATAGTAACATTTTCTCAAATAATGAAAAGGTCCTTTATGCATAGTATTTAAATGGTAATTGATGAGCTGTAGATGCCCCCTAAAGGGAGAAATTGGTAGAAATGGTTGGTGATCGATGCCTTAAAAGGAAAAAATGATGAGACCAAATAGATAAAATTTGGGAAAGAGATTAATTTGCTGATAACTAATTATAATTAGTGGCATATGGAGCTACCCTAGTTGGGTAGATAAATAGGATGATTCACCCATATAATGTTATAATCATCAACATAGGTGGGACAAAAAAAGGTAAATTTTTTCCCCAAAGTTAGTTATAATCATTGAAAAGAGGATTAAGGTAAGAAGAGAATGATTTTCACAAAGGTGGTTATAATCATTAAAAGGAAAAACAATGATTTTTCCTTAGGTATTTATAATTATTGGTGGGATAAAAACATGCACTAACTAGGTAGATGGAAATAATGGTTTACCCAAAGGTGGTTATAAGCATTATCACAAGGAAAACATGCCCTAGTTTGAAATAAAGAAAAGGATGATTTTTCTAAAGGTGGTTATAATCAGTAACATCGAAATAGATCAAAACATAATGACTTACCCATAAATGGTTATAATTATTGGTATTAAAAGTGGGATGAAATACAATGATTTTCCCAAAGGTAGTTATAATCATTAGTACCATGATGCTGAGAAATTGGCACATCATCCTATTAAGTCATTTGCATTAAATTATTAGGCATATATGACCTTTTCATTCTTTGAGAGGATGTTACTATGCCTATATCTTGAAACATATTACCAAGCAAGGGAAAACTATAGACACCTAAAACTGGACATAACAAGATTTTGATTGGACTTCAAATTGATTCCTACCATCCATTATAATTTAAGACTATAAATCAATAAACACCATAAATTTTATTGCACATCATTCATCAATGCTCAGAATTATGTTAAGACATCCCTGATTGAGGTATTATATCATATATAATAATAACTCCTCATAGATTCATCCTTAATTATCTTGTGACATCACAAATATCAATTTGGCCTATAAACATATTAAATGGGGAACTTGCACACTTATTCAAATCTTTAAAGAGATAAAAAAAATTAATATAAATAAATTAACAAATTAAATAGGATTAAATACCTAGTTTAATTATCTATTTTGAAATTAATGATTATCTAAAAAAAGAAATTCAAAAATCAAAATATCCTAGCCTTTCATCATTGCCTTTATGAGTTGTCAAGCTCTTTAAAAATATCCTAAAATATCTAATTTGAGATCCATGTTTAATAATTATAAGTTATAGTTACTTGACAACTATTAACTCAATTGGAGTTACTTTTAACTCACCTAAGTTTAGTTTGAACCCATTATAAGCCTAAAATCAAACATGACTCACCTTGGGTGAGAGTTAATTCTTAAGGATATAAATACATATCCATGCCTATTGAATTATAATTTATTTTGGTGAAAAGTTATTATGCACAAATATATCCAACAAGATTTTTTAATGTAGTGTTATAATGCCTAAATGCCAAGCAAGTAACGCTATCAAGCCCAATTATTAAGCCAAGAAATAATAAATAAAAGGTGTAAAAGAGAGAAGGATCCACTTAATATCCATTTTCAAATACTTCTTGGTGCACAATTTGAGGAATCTATTCATAAAATCCATTTAGATCTGCAAGGAAGGTAAAAGAGTTATGTCTTTTATGTTTTTATTATGATTTCATTTAGTTTTTGTTACCTAAACTCCCCCTAGTGTCTAATCTATATCTTTTAGTATTTTTGTGTGTTCATTTAATTATTTTAATGATACTAACACAATACTAACTTCCCATCTATGTCAAAATTCCTAGTTCACATGTTGACATGCTCGGTGGGACCTTCATCCCACAAATTTGCTCCCAAGGACTTTTTGAGCATTCTCCTAATGATTTACATGTAAAAATTTGAGGTTACTAATTAAAATAGGTGAAAAATAAAGGCCAATGTATTTTTTTATATAATTCATAAAGTTTCCCTATGCAGCTACAATTTTTCCCTATGGAATCATGATATTGTGTAATATTGCCATTTACATAGTTATGGTTTTGTCTTATTTATTATGGTTTTATGTTTAACTGTGAAGGTTTATGATAAATATTTTATGCCTAAATGGTAATAAATGATATCACATCTCTCAAAATCATGGTATTTTCATTAAATTTTTGATATTGTAATATTTTGATTTCAATATTTATGATATCACAAAATATTAGTAGTAGTGCCTAAATTTTAATGATATTATGTTTTAGTTGCTAGCAGTCAATCTAACTATTTTGAATTAAGTTGAAATATTTATATACTCATATTAGTGATATTGAATTAAGTTTAGTGAATTTTTATTTAGTGTATCGATATTGATTTTAATGCTTTGTTTTCATTCAAGTCATAGTATTGTGATAATAGTCACAATTTTGTAAAAATAGTTACGCTATTACCTTGTGTCGTATGGTTTTGCACTATGTGTAAAAAACTAGAAACCCAAGATAAATTTTGGGAAGGCATTTGTTCACTCAAGATGTGATTATAATAATAGGGAACCTATAATATGTTTTGTAATACCCAAAATCCATGAGGAAACATTTGAAATACCTCAATCTTGAAAATTTCACATTTCAAATTGGTGTTTTAAAACATCTTTTGTTTAAATCATTTTCACATATATTTATATTTCACACTAAATAAAAATTCACTAAACTTCTCACATTTTTTGTATAATTATTTAAATCATTCTCACATTCAAAAAATGATTAACATTTAAATTTACATAATTATTTAAATCATTCTCACATTTCAAATTGGTGTTTTAAAACTTCTTTTGTTCAACAAAAAATTCCAAGGGGCCAAAACTTCATAACACATCTCATTTTGGTGTAATAAAATGAACTTTCACATTCATCTACATACTCCTAAGAGTTGTTTGTTTTATGCTTGTTTATTGAAAGTTGTTTATTTATAGCAAAAAAAGTGATGCGTTTATGGTCTCCCCTTATCCCATTTAGGGAAATTGGGTGATCAAAAGGATTAATTCTTTGCCTTAATTGATTTATTCCAAAATTTTTAAAATAAAGTCGCTAAGGCCCTCCCCAAATTTGTATGGTTTGGGTTACCCCTAAATGACCGTAAAGTATTTTCACTTGTCTTTATTTTTTATGTATTGGAGTTCATCACCTCCTCATAGGTTCTCTAGGGAAGTGTTAACCTAGTAATTCATCTCCTAACATCATTTCAACCCTAATACATGATGGGGTATATAAATTGAGCTGATGAATCACTAAGAGAGTAGTTTGAGTGGTTAAACTACTTAAATTAATGATTTCTTCCCTTTGGACTTATGATCAACATGAACATCACACTACACTAAGAAAGCAATGGATGTAGTGGTTGTGAAAAGGACAAGAAATTTTAAAAAAATATTGGTTGATGTAGATCCAATTGAATTGAGCATCTCTTCTATTAGCCACACTTGAGACCATCTTGGAATGAGTGAAAATTGATAGTTTAGAATAACCCCACTTGTCATAGACATACTGTTGATGCAAGGTGAGTAGCCTAAAGTTCCATGTCATAGTACAAACTCTTGAGAGAAGAATGGGGCCTAAAAACCCTAATTTTCATGCACTTTTAATTTTTTGAATAAATATTAAATAATATTTCAAGAGAAAGTATATTGATGAAACTTGATAGTACTATGCAACCTTGTCAGTTTTAGGATTTAAGACATTACACTTAAGTGTTTTTGTCATTTTTATACTTTATTGCATAGTTTTAAGTCTAAACTATTTTTTTATCTAACAATGTCAAAACAAGTCTTATTTTTACATCACTTCTTTATTTTAGGAGGTTGTACACCACCCATTTGACATGATACCTTTACCTTAGTCTTTTAAAAATTCTTGTTTGTGTGAAATTTGATTCAAAAAGGTGTCGTTACACTACCCAATTCATTTCAAAAAAATTTCCTTTGAGTCTTGAAATAAATATTGATCACATATTTAGAGAAAAATTACATCACTATGCTTCTCAAATAATTTCAAAGACTTTTTTATTTGTGTCCAAATTCCCAATTCGAAACTAAAGCCACATGTGCTTTTTGGGATCTTTACCTAGTGTCATTATATTGTATGTTCTTATCTAGGTTGTTGTTTGTTTAAAGAAGTCTAGTTTTCCTAAGTTGAGTTTGAAATTATCCTTGATAAGTTCAAATCCAAAAATTATTTGATTTCTACATATGCCTTATGTAATTTTGGCCTAGAGATATATCTTTATATTTTTGGTTGTGTAACTTAGGTTAATTATTTACTCAATTAAAAAACTATTATTTGTGTCTAGATTATCTTATCTTTCAAGTGACTATTATTTCATACCTTATATGAATTTACCATGTTCAAGTTTAAATTTGAATGCCTAGTTCATGTTAAAGTGTTTTGGATTTGTTAGATTAAATCTCATACCTTATTTTTTTTTAAGTTTAGCTTTTCTGCCTTTTCTAAAAGACTTAGCACATGCCTATTTTTGATCCTGGATTTTATGCCTTATGTGAAAGACCTATAAACTTGTGTTTCATTTAGATTAAACTTGTTTGAAACAATTTATACCTATAGTTTGGCATTCTAGTTTTTATTCATCCACTTGACCTTTTTGAGTTAGACATTTGATGTTAGACTATCTTGTACCAAATTTAAGCATAAACTATTTGGAGATACAATAACACTTTTTGACCAAGTTAGACTAAGATCTAACCATTTGTCCTTTGGAATTTATTTTTAAAGAGTTTATATAAATTTAGGACTTTGTCTAAAAACCTTTATCATTAATTTGAATAAGTCTCAATATACTCATAGTGGAACCATGTAAAATCTTGGATATCATAATGTGTTCGTACAAGATGACTTTTTTCAAGACCTCTGTAGTGATGATGTAGCTTATGAGATAAATCCTTATCCACATTAAAACACTCAATCAGGGAAATAAAGACAAGATCCTTTATCTCACTATTTGTTTAACATGCCTCCATACTTGGATTAGGACCAAGAATAAGAATCATGAAACTTAGCTAGTGTATCATTAGTTGTAAACCACATTCAAAAACAACCATAATATGTTATTATGCCATCAAAATATGACACATATTTATTTTATCATCGCTTCATTTTAAATAAGGACAATGTTTTAATTATATCCTTAGAGGTAGGGGTTAGGTTTCTAGTAGACTTCCACCATGAAAACATGCCTAATCTAGTTAGAGTGACTTCAACTATGCATTACAAAAAAACATTTGAGCAAGCATATACTAACAATCCTTAAGCACTCGTGTCAATGTCATAACAATATCCATGTATCCTTGTCATAGGAAAGAGACTCATAGAGGAACACTTTAGACACACACACACACACACACACACACACACACACACAACATATTAGACCTATTTAAACTTATATCATAATTTAAATAACATGACCATGTCAAATAATCCACTTATCAAGATAACTCATTCAATAAGAGTCTTAATTGAATTGATAGGCTAAGACAATTTTGGTATATAACCATTTTCACAAAATAGTTTAGCTAGAAACATGTACAACTCCATAACTCTCAAAGAAGTGTCTACTATTTCTAATTTAACAAATGTTCCAAACATAGTGGATAACACATAAGTGTCATTCAACTGAGACCAAAGTGGTTTAACTATACAAACAACTAGTCATCAATAAATGCCTTTATTTAACACCATGAGTGGTTCACAATAGCAAGGAAAAAGAACTTATACCTCCCAACCACAAAAATTTACCTCTAATCCTTAATAAAGTACCTCATTAAGCATACAATCATAAGGATTAATTATTTAGGCTATAATTAGTGCCTTACCTCAACAAGACATGATGAATATTACTCCACCATAACATGTGATGACTAACATTACACAATAATAGGCACAATCTAATTTACCAATGCCATAGGGATAAAAAAGTATTTCACCTCAATATGGGAAACTAATGTTTCACCTCCATAGGTAGTGACAAGTATACCTCTTCAGTCACAAATGAACATGCCTTCATAAATGTTACATAAATAATAATGTATGTCTATTAGTTAGTAATAAATTCTAAACACTCTAAAAACATTTACTTCACAACAAGTGTTCATACAAAAATGAGTTACCATTGTTGCACAAGTACCAATTAGGAAACAACTACCTTTTGTTACAAATGTTCCATAAATTCAATGACAAGGCCTTGTTTTACAATAAGTTCCCCTCATTTAGGTAGGATTGACTAGTCAACAAAATGTCCCTATTCAGCCTTAAAAGGCATAGTACTTCGTACCAAGCCATATCCTTCCATCCCAAGCATAATTCCCTCAAAACTAAGCCTATATACCAAATCCAAAATAGAATATCATACCTAAATATATGAAATTTTAGAAAACACATCCCAATTTATGTATGCACATTTCTTATTAATTCCCTAGATAAACCAAAATTTCATAACAAACCATGCCTCTATTATATCCTAGTTAAGGTAGTTCACCTTTAACCACCTAGCCTCCAACTAAAGCTAATATTCCATAAAGTTTCTTAGCACAAGAACTACAAAAGATGAAGGATACAATTGCTGCTATCCAATCTAGGAAACAATCTAAGATGTTTAATTTGGATGATGTGTGTTCTTACCCATTCAACATGAAGTATTTTAAAATACCATTTCTTCCATGGTATGAACCACCAAAGTTTGAAAAATACAAGGATAAAGGAGACCATAAGACCCATTTAAATGAATTATTTGTTGTAAGATAGTGGCGTATAGTGACATATACCTCTTAATTTCTTTTCCATAGAGTCTATTAGGACAAGCTTTGGAGTGGTTCCTAAAATTACCAAAGAACTTGGTATTTGATTTTGATGACCCTCTAGATAAGTTTATGAAACATTTCTCTTATACTCTCAAACATGATATTTCATTAGTAGATTTGAATCAATCCAAATATAAGGTCTATAAATTTTTTTCAATATATCTACAATTATGGAGAGCACTTTCTAGTTACTTCACCCATAGCTTATAAGACAAATAATTACCCACTATGTCTACCAAAAATTTGTACAGTGAGATATCTTACCATCTAGAGTTGCAATGTGCACACACTTTTAAGGAGATAATTGATAAAGATTTGATAATAAAAATGGACCTTATTAATAAATGGATCATTAATCTCACCTTTTCAAGCCAAAATCAAAATCCAAACTAAGGAAATAACCAAAACCAAGTCTAAGTGCAAGTGTCGACACTAGCCTAGGCTAGTAATTATGAAGAATCTAAGAAGTTTAACCACAACAATAATGTTTTTTTTAAATAGAGTAACCAAGTCATGACATGTCCAAATAAATCAAACACCATCTACTCATCCAATATAGTAGATGCAAATTACTCCTCACTAACAACCCATTCAGCAAGCATAGCCTTCATAGTAGCCTAGACTAGCTCAATAAATGTATTAACCATTACCTTCGAAAACCACTCCTCTAAGTAGAAATTTTATTACTGATTGTGTCTTTAGTAACCTTGGAGAGCCCATTGAAGTTGTATTTTTCAAGTTATACACTACTAATCTGATTATTTGGCAAATTTCAAATCACTATCCTAAGTGAATTCCTTATGTATATTGGAATATACATAATGAATTATATGAATACCATCAATTTAATTCACATAATCTACACCATTTCATGTAGATGAAACATTTCATCAAGAATTTGTTAGAAAATGGGGATATAACATTGGATGATAAAGCTTCTACATTGAATTAGAACCTAGGTATTTTTTGAAACCCTTTTACACAACATAATAACAACCAAAAATAATAAAAATAGAGGCTAGAGTAACAACAATAGTATCAACATATAAGACAATAATAATAATACTGACAATAATAATAACAACATCAACTAAATGGATAGAACCAAGGCCAAAGTAATGCCAAAAACTAACAAAATTACCATGTAGTTGTACATGACTACAAAAAATATTTAGGTCATATTTTGGGAGGTTGTGTTTCCACCATTATAATTAATCTAAGACCAAGTATTAACTAAACAAGACCATTGTTAACCAATTCTAACCATCCAATCTATGTTAGTGATCCTTCCATGACTTGGGACTATATACAAGTGTACCAACAATTAGGAATTATTAATTTTGGACCTTACAATGATAATTCACCATTGTTATGGGACCAAATACAAGTGCATTGGAAACTGAGATGTATCCTATCTTCCCCACTTCAACATCATTCTCTAGAAACAATGGTCTTGTATCTAATCTTGATTATGTAATCACAACTTGATTGTCAAATATTACCATTCCAAGCCCATAAAAATCTACAAATACACCCATAAAACCCACTATTATAGAAACTAAAAATCCACTTATCACTTTAAAGTAAAATACATGGGATATTGTGGAACAACTTCAAAATATACCTACACAAATTTCCATTTGGATTTAATGCATATGTCGACTATCCACAAGAATATCTTAATAGAGTTCCTTAGCTAATCATAAGTTACAAGTGACATAAGCCAAAAAAAATTACAATATTTTGTTAGATATATATCCCTAGGGCAATAATTAACCTCTGACCAAAGTGATATTTCATCCCTCATCCCTCTCCATATCAATCCATTGTACATCAAAGTTGTCATAATATGGGACAAAGTGAAATCTGTCCTTATAGACAATGTATCAAGCCTCAATATTGTGAATTTGAAGGCCATAAAACATCTTAGATATACAATAGATAATTTATATCTAAAAATTATCACAATCAAGGCCTATGATAATGAAGAGTAAGAATCACAAGGCACCATCAACTTATTAGTTATCATTGGGAGCTTGACCCATGATACATTATACCATGTGTTAGACCTAGATTTATCATAAAATTTGATATTTGGTAGACCTTAGATACATTAAATTCATGTAATCCTTTCAAAATTATCTCATTGTCTCAATTTCTCTCATATGGCATGGAGGTCACTATCAATGGAGATTTACAACCTTATAAACATTACAAACATTTTTAGGTCGAGTATGAAAACTATAACTATCATTTTAGCTTAGATCTATTTCCAAAAAGGATAGGGGAAATAAATTCTTGTTGATTTACCAAAGGCTAATTACATTGACCTAGATAGCCTTGATTAATCTTCTTGTGTATCACCTATTGAAATGTCCAATCACTTTACCATCACAACTAATGTCCTAGGAGATTATTTAACCCATGATACATTCCACATTGCCAAATTTCCATATAACCCCAATTATTATGGAAGACCTAAAGCCAATCCACCTTGCATAGAGTGGTAATGGAAGGAAAAAGCTAAACTTCATATTCTAATTCCTATCATTTTCACATGATCCACTAACCAAGAATAAGATCCACTTTTAAATGACAAAACCTAGTTATACAATGACAAACTAGTAGATTTCTATAAAAATGGCAAATACCCCATTCCTAATAGTATCATGGAGAAGAAAACCTATATATAAGTATATCTTAAGCCAAAAAATAAAGGAAAACTTGAGCCAATATCTATGACTTGATACAAAAGAACCTATGGTCTTGGATTTAAACTACTTAGGGGTGACCCCATGTATCTTAGTCATGTTCCAATGCCAATGACTAGTGAAAATGATGTTGATAATGAAGTGGAGGATAATAACAACCCTTATGAATACCTAACCAATAATTATGTGTTTGATACCCATGCCATTTCTAACCTTATTCTAATAAATTAACATAATTTGCTTCTTCTATATCACCCTCAAATTATAGCCTAGGACTAATAAGAATTCATAGTGCTTATAGACAAGTTTGAGAATGATGAGCCCTTCTATGATTTTATAGGATTAAGAGATAATGTTCTATTTGGATACCATAAATAAGGGTTCTTAATCAGACTGGATATTATAGCCTATTTTGGAGAATTAGTGAACACCCTTAGCCACAAATAATTGAGTAAAACATTGAGGTCCCAAATTGAAAACCTATTTGAAGTGATTTTTAACCAAGGTAAAAGTAAAGGAAAAGGATGGTCTTATATTCAAAACCTATTTTAGGCACCATTATATATGGTTATTCACCTTTCCTCAAATATAGCTCAGGAGACCACTAATGATGAACTTGCATATGGGTCTAAGTTCAGTTCTATAGAAAAACATGCCTTCAACTGAATCATTAAAGAGTTTCTAATAGTGTTTGTCACATGAAAACACTTACCATTAGGATATTTTGATTTATCTTTCATATGGGAATTTGAAGATCCAATCCAAAAAGAGAACTTTGCCATTGCAAGCCAATTTCAATCATTGTCAACCATTCTAGAGGATGGCTTAAATCTCCTTGTAGAAGACACTATAAAAGTTAACATCAGGACTCTAGATGACCTAAAATGGATCAAATTAGGCACATCCCTAAAAAAAAAGGAAGGTGACATCTTTATGTCCTTTCTAATGGAATTTGTTGACATCTTTTCTTGGGACTCCTCCAATATGATAGTTTTGGACCTTGGCTTGGTTGTACGCCACTATGTTGTACATCCTAATGCTAAACCCATGAAGTATAAATTATACAAAATATATCCTCACATTGATATATTAGTAAAGAAATATCTGGAAAAAATATTATAAGCAAGATGTATCTGATTGATAATTATTCATAGTAGATCTTGAATGTTCTACCAATTAGTAATAAGCCAAAATGAATCATAAAATACAATGATTTTAGAGATATAAATAAGGCCTATACCAAGGATGAAATTCCTCTACCAAACATTGTCATGATTTTTGACTCCATAGTGGGGTATGAAATGATTTCACTAATGGATGGGATTTTAGGATATAACCAGATCCATATTATACCAAAAGACCAACATAAGATAACATTCACTTTTTTATGGGGAATGTTCTATTATTAAGATATTCCATTTGGTCTTAAAAATGATATGGACACATACCAAGTATCTATGACATTCATATTTCATGATATGATGATTGACATTGTTGAATATTATGTCAATGACATATTGGGAAAATCAATGACCATGGTTGATCATCCAACCACACTAAGAAAGATATTTGAGAGGTTGCATGAATACAAGGTTAGACTCAATCTTAAGAAAAGTGTTTTTGGTGTTACTTAAGACAAATTTATAGGCTTCATTGTGTTTTTTTGGGAAATTGATGTTGATCCATCCAAATTATAAGCCATTATGGACATCACACCACCTTCTAATTTGAAGCAATTTATAGGGAAACATTCAGTCCATCAGATGTTTTATTTCTTAATTAGCCAAAAACACCATATATTTTGATAATTTTTGAATAAAGGTGTCATGTTTCATTGGGATGATGAATTCCATAAATATTTTTAGTTTTTAAAGGACTATCTTTCAAATTTTCCTATTTTGTTGCCACCTATGCTAAGAAAACCATTCCTACTATACCTGGTAGCCATTGATAAAGCATTGGGGGAATTTATAGCTCAACATGATGATAAAAAATAATAACATGTCATTTAGTATCTAACTCATGCACTAGTTTCATATGAACATAAGTATATACCCATTAAAAAAGCCTATTTAGCTATGGTCTTTGTAGCTCAAAAATTATGATATTACATTTTAAACAATAAGACCATAATTATTTCAAAAGTAGATCCACTCAAGTATATACTATCCAAGACATATTTACAAGGATGTATTACTAAATGGATCATGTTTTTAGGCAAGCATGAGATAGAATATGTTAACTATAATATCATCAAGGGATAAGTTCTTACTGATTAGCTTGTTGAAGCTCCCCTTATAGATATATAAATAATGACTTTTATATTCCCAAATGAGTCCATTATTACCAAGTTGAAACACATCTTGAGGATCATGACTAAAAGCTATATTTTTATGGATCATTTACAATAAATAGTTTGGGGTAAGCCTATTGTTTATCACACTATAGGGGGATCTTATCCCTAAATCATTCCATATCAACTTTCCTTGTACTAAAAACATGGATAAATATAAATGGCTGAATATAAATCACTCATTATAGGGATTAAATAGGTAGTAAAATAGAAAATTCAACATCTCAAGGTTTATGGTGATTCTTAATTAATCATCAATTAGGTTATAGACCACTTTCAAACCAAAGATAACAAACTAGTACCATACAAGGCCATGGTTGACATTCTCAAATAGTAGATTAATAATATAAAATTTGTAACATATTACAAGGGCCACTAATATAATAATAGATGCCATGGACACCATTGGATATTTGATCCATAATCTGGACAAGGTAAAATAAAACCAATTCCTTGTTGAAAATCTTTTGGTGCCTACTCATGAACTTTAAACTATCATAATGATCTATGATGTTGTTGATCTTATATATATGTATATGGTATTTTGACCTTTATACCTACCTCCATGACCAAATTATTCCACTAGACCTATGCCATAAACAAATTAAGGCCTTTACCCACCAATATGCACATTATACCTTACTTGGACCAAACCTTTACATCTATAACTTTGATGTAACTCTGATTCATTATTTAATTTTTGCAGAATCAACATTAGCATTATGAGAAGTTTATAGAGTAGTGGAGCCCACACTAGCAAGTCACTCCTAGACAAAAATATCCTATATACTAGGTATTATTATCCAATTATAGATGCAGATGCAACTACTTACATCATAAGGTGTGATAAATTCTAAAGGCAAGCCAATATAATTAATGCCCTAGCCAAAACATTCAAACCATTATTTTCACCATAAATGTTTACTACATAGGGCCTAGATCTCATTAAGAATACTAACCTAGCCTCCTCTAATGGCCATAACCACATCCTTAACACTAATAAATATTTCACTAAGTGGGTTGAAGCTATACCCTTCACTTACATGACTAGAAAGCAAATTTACAAATTCATCTTTAACCATCTCATCTGTCATTATGGTATCCCATCTAGCATTATAAATAATAATGGTGGATAATTGAAAAATAGGGATGTCAAATCATCATATGTTGAGTACAACATTACTTAGAATCTTTCTATCTCATATTAAACACAAGGTAATGGCCAAGAAGAATCATCCAACAAAACCATTGTCAACATCCTTATAAATATTGTCAATGATGTCAACCATGATTGACACCTCCAAATATTCTACATCCTCTTGGCATACCACACTAATTACTATACCCTAATAGGAGGCACTTTATATTCCCAAATGTATGGCACCAAGGCCATTCTTCTCATTGAATTTGAGTTACCTTCTTTGTGCATCTCTTTAAAACATTTTCTAGATGATGAAGCTTATTGAGTAGCTTACCTACAAGAGTTTGAGTTACTTGATGAAAAATTGATGTTAATATCCTAAAAACATACTAGAGTATACTTTTTGGCCACTATAACCAGAAATTCAAACATAGATAATTTTATCGTGGTGATCTTTTACTCAAATAAAACCAATATAATACCATGGCTAAGAGGAATCACAAGGGAAAGTTCAAACCCAAATGTATAGGCCCCCATATCATTATTGAAATTTATGGCACTAGAGCATACATTCTCACTACACTAGATGGGGATGAACTTGATGAGGTGGTGAATATTATATACCTCAAGATTTACATCACTTGAGAGACTTGAAGTATTGTCTATGAGGCTTATTTCCATTATATAGTAATATCAACATTCTTCTTTATACCATACCATTATATCATATACCATTCTACATACCTTCCCTTTAAACAAAAGTTGTTTTAACCCTCCTTACCCAAACCATTTGACCTTGGTTTCATTCCATTGGTTATTTAATCACCTTCAATAAGGGGATTCATATCAAGTTTTATGGCATACTTTTTGGCCACTATAAGCAATGAGTCAAACATAGATAATTTGATCTTGGTGATATTTTACTCAAATAAAACCAATAGATTACCATGACTAAGAGTAATCATAAGGGAAAGTTCAAACCCAACTGGATAGGCCCCCATATCATTACTAAAAATTATGGGTCTATAGCATACGTTCTCACTACACTAGATTGGGATGAAATTCATGAGGTGGTGAACATTATATACCTCAATCTTTACATCACTTGAGGGACTTGAAGTATTGTCTATGAGGCTTATTTACATTATATAGTAATATTTACATTATTCTTTATACCATACCATTCTATCATATACCATTCAAAATACCTTCCCTTTAAACCAAAGTTGTTTTAACCCTCCTTACCCAAGCCATTTGACATTGGTTTCATTCCATTGGTTCTTTAATCACCTTTAGTAAAGGGATTCATATCAATTTTTAGTAGTTGATTCATTATTATAGATAGATGTCATCTATTACATCACTATGATAGTGGTTTGTTAGTTACATCCTTCATTCCAAGTTTCATTCAATTCAATTACTACTGATTATAACCACCTTTATACAAGTCAAATTTCCACCATCATTCTACTAATTATAACCACCTATGGAAAAATTAATATCATTAACCCATGCTATTATTTCCTAATTATAAATATCTATAGTTAAATTTGGAGTGATACCTTTATAATGCCTTAAAGTACCACCTTGCCATTCTTATGTTTTAATGTGCCATTTGCATACTTTGCCTAGTTTATTATTTTTCTAATACCTTGTCATATTCCTCCACTGTAAGGTGGAACTATAGTGACTCAAGGTCCCATCCTATGACTATGTAGGCATCACTTGATTCATATTTATTTTAGATCAGTCACCCATAGCCATGTTCTCACCATTTTTCAAGCATTTTATGTTTGAACACTCTCACTATTTTGCAAGTTTGACCATTCAATATCTTATAATCCTCCATCAAGTTGATATTCTCTAAAAAAAACCAAAAATATTATAAATTGACCACTTATTTACCTTAAGTATTCTAGGATCCCTAATTATTTAATAAAAAACCACTTATCATTTAGTTTCCTCAGCTTTATTGGCCTAGAGTCCCACACTCTTTCCATTTTCTGATCCCATTCCCATTATTCCTCTACCACACCAATCATGTTTTCATTGTCATCATTTTTATTCTATCCCATATCTTAGGATAAATACATTTGGCCTAAATTCTATGTTGGATCATGCATCCATGGAAATATGTAGAAGCATCCACATGCTAAGTGAATTTGGAGTCACCTTGGCTACCTCTTCTTTTTCTTATATTCCCCCATTTTATTTTTTTTATTGTCTCCTCTCACCTTAGGTAATTTTTTATGCCATGTTGTTTGTGAAAAAAACATGATGTAAATAAAATAATAAATAATGACATGAGGAGAGAGGAGATAATGACATAAACAAAATGGGGGAATAGAAAAAAAAAATGAAGGGGTAGTCTAGTTTACTCCATATGCATTAGGAAATTGGACACTACCTACATAGTTACATGGAGGCACAATCCATCATAAGCTTTAGGCCAAATATATTTATCCTAAGATATGGGATAGAAGAAATATGATGAGAAAGGAAACATGATTATTGTGGTAGAGGAATAATGGGAATGGGATTAAAAAATAGTGAGAGTATGGGATGCTAGGATAGTAAGGATGAGGAAATAAAATGACAAATGGTTTCTTGTGAGATAACTAGGAATCCAAAAATACTTAAGGTAAAGAAGTGGTTAATTTGTAATATTTTTGGATTTTTCTAAGCATCTAAATTCAATAGAGGATTATGAGATACTAAATGGTCAAAATCATAGAATAGTGAGATTATTCAAACTTAAAATGATCATAAAATGGTGAGAACATGGATAAGGGTGATTGATATGAGTTGAACATGAGTTGAGTATTGCCTAAATAGTCTTAGGATGGGACTTAAAGTCATGCTAGTTCCTCCTTTTAGTGGAGGAATTTGACCAGGTAGCATCAAATTCATAAACTAGGCGAAGTAAGCAAATGGTAGAGTATGACATAAGAATCGTAAGGTGGTACTTTAATTCATGATAAAGGTGTTATTCATAAGTTTCCCATAGTAAATTAAAATTTGGAAACAATGACATAGGTCAATGATACTACTTTGCCTATAGGCAATTATAATTAGTATCACAATAAAGGTACTTTGATTTATCTAAAGGTGGTTATTATTAGTAGTACTTGAATGGAATGAAACAAGGAATGAAGGATGAAATTGATAAACCACTATCATACTAATGTAAGATATGACCTCTATTCATAATTTTGAATTAACTGCTAACACTTGATCTAAATCCCTTCATCGAAGGTGCCCAAAGAACTAATGGAATAGAACCAAGGTCAAATGGATTGGGTAAGGAGGGTTAAAACAACTTTGGTTGAAATGGAATGTATGGTATAATGGTATACAATAAAATGGTATGGTGTAATGAAGAATGTTTATATTATAGTAGAATAGAAATGGGCCTTATATATAATAATTTATATCTCTTAAATGAATTAACACTGTAGGTGTATAATGCTCATTAGGTCATCAAGCTCATCCCTGTCTAGCATAGTGATCATGTATGCTCCATATCCATAATTTTCAAAAATGATGTAGGGGCCTATCTAGTTGGGTTTGAACTTTCCCTTATGTTTCTTCTCAACCATGGTATTCTTTTGGTTTTATTTGAGTATAAGATCACCAAGATCAAATTATCTATATTTGACTCATTGGTTATAGTGGCCATGAATTTTATTCTTATATGCTTGTAAGATGTTAACTATGGCCATGATTTTTTCATCAAGTAAATACTAATATTTTAGGTAATATAATCAGTAATATTCATTATTTAAAACATGTTTCAAATATTCACAAAGAAGGTAACTCAACCTCAATGGGAAAAATCCCCTCAATGACATAAACTAGGGAATATGGAGTGCCTCCTATTGGGGTATGGTGATTAGTAAGGTATGCCCAGAGGGCACAATATATTTGAATGTACCAATCCCATCTGACATCATTGATAATAATTTTAATGGTTTTGAAAATGGTTTTGTTTGATGCTTTTGCTTGGCCATTATCTTATGGGTAATAGGTGGTATAAAAATATTGAGTAATGTTGTTCTCAACACATATTGATTTAACATCTTTATTTTTGAATGATATTCCATTATCAAATATAATGTTTTAGATTAAGGTAAAAATAGGTTTTGAAGGGACCCCAAAACCCTAAAATAAAGGGAGAAGGATGAAACAGTAATGTCCATAGGCGAAACCTAAAACCTACTTGAAAGAAGTATCAACATCAGGTTTTACATGGACTTGAAACCACCGAACAAGAAAATCAAAAGACAACCCCCAGGTTTTACAGAGACCTGGAAACTCCATAGTAAAGAGGATACAAAAAACCAGGTAACGAGACCAGATATTATCAAATATTATTTTATATTGGATACCATAATGGTAAATTATATGGTTAAAGATTAATTTTAGAAATTTGCTTTCTAGTCACATAAGTGATAGGTATAGCTTAAACCCACTTAGTGAAATATTCAAAATCATTAAAGATGTGTTTATGGATATCATAGGAGGTTAGGTTAATCTTCCCAATAAGATTGAGTCCCCATGTAGTAAACAACCATGGTGTAAGAATTGGTTTGAGTGTTTTGGCTAGGACATGAATCCCATTGGCATGCTTTTGACATTTATCACACCTTTTGATACAAGTAATTACATCTACATCCATAGTTGACCAATAATACCAAGTACATAAGATATTTTTGGCTAGGACTACCTAACTAGTGTTGGATCCACATGCTCCTTCATGAACTTATCATAATTCTAATGTTTTCTATGCCAAAGTTAAATAATGAAGCAGAGTTTCATAAATGATGAGATGGTATAGGGTTGATCCAAGTAAGGTATAACATGTCGCTTGGTAGATAAAGACCTTAATTTATTTTTAGGATAGGTCTGGTGGCATAATATGGTTAAGGAGGTAGGAATAAAGGTTGGAATGCCATATAGATCTAGGACCAAAAATATCATAGATCATTATGAGAATTGAAGGTTCATGAGTAGGCACCAAAATATTTTCAATAAGGAATTGATATTATTTTACATTGTCTACATGATGGATCAAAGAGCCAATGGTATCCATGGCATTCATTATTATTTTACTTGACCTTAGAATATGTTTGAATTGTATGTTGGAAATTTGTTGTTTGAGAATGTCAACCATGGCCTTGTATGGGACTACATTATCATACTTGGTTTGAAAGTGGTTTGTAACCTAATTGATGATTAGTTCGAAATCACCATAAACCTTGAGATGTTGAATATTGCATTGTACTTCTTGTCAATTCCCTTCAATGACTGCTTCATATTCAACCATGTTTTTAATACAAATAAAACTAATATAGAATGATTTAGGGATAAGATCCTTTTATGGTGTAATAAACCATAGACATGTACCCAATCCATGTGCTATGAATGATCCATCAAAGTATAGCTTCCAATTCTACTCCTTAAGTGGTGATACAATGATGGTCATAATGGACTCATCTAGGATTTTAAAATTTGGTAATTTAATATCTGCAAGGGGAGCTTCACCAATCTAAAAAATAAGAACTTGGCCCTTGATGGCCTTATAGTTAATGTGTTCTATCTCAAAATTAGTCAAAAACATGATCCATTAATCCATGAGGCCTTATAAAGTTATCTCAAATAGTAGATACTTAAGTGAATCTACTTTTGAAATAATTATGGTCTTGTTATTTAACATGTAGTGTCAAAGTTTTGAGATGCAAAGATGTTATCTAAATAGGATTTTTCAATTGGCATATAATTGTGTTCATATAGAAGCACTGTATATCTTAGATAGTACATTGCATGTTCTTTTTCATTATCATCGTGATGTGCAAGAAGTTCCCTTAGGGCTTTGTCAATGGTTGATAAGTATAATAAGAATAGATTTCTTAGCATTTGTGGTAACAAAATAGGTGTATTTGTAAGATAGTCCTTTAAATGTTGAAAATATTTCTATCATTCATCATCTTAATGAAATGTGAAACCTTTCTTCAACAAGTGTGTAAATTGATGGCATTTGTCGATCAACTAAAAAATGAAGCATATGATAAACTGAATCTTTCCCTACAAACTATAAAGTTGTTTTAAATTAGAAAGTGGTGGCATGTCTATAATGGCTTGGAATTTGGATAGATAAAATTCAATTCCCCATCAAGACATAGTGAGAAATATCACTTTTTTTTAATTAATACTAAAACACATTTCTTAGGATTGAGTATAACCTTATATCTATGCAGCATCTCAAATATCTTTCTTAGTATGGCTAGATGATCAACCATGTTCCTTAATTTTCCCAATATGTCGTCGACATAGTATTCAATAATGATATGTGTCATATCATGAAATATGATGGTCATGGATCTTTGGTATATGACCCAAGCATTATTGATACTGAATATCATAACTTGATAATTGATAATTCCCCATAGAGTGGTAAACACTATCTTATGTTGGTATTCTAGTGCAATCTAAATCTAGATGTATCCTAAAAATATATCCATTAGTAAAATCATTTCATACCTCACTATGGAGTGAATAATAATGTAATTTTTTGGTAGAGGAAAGTGATCCTTGGGGAAGGCATTGTTTATATCTCTAAAATTAGTGTAGATTTTGATTCCTTCTAGATTCTTATTGACTAGCACAACATTTGAGATCCACTCTGAATAGTTAATCTCTTGAATACATCTCACTTCTTAGATTTTTTTCCACTCTTTCTTTATTAATAAAATAATGTGAGGAAGTATTTTACATAATTTATGCTTCATGAGTTTTGCATTAGGATGTATATTAAGGTGATGTACAACCAAGGTGGGGTCCAAACTTGGTATGTCAAAGTAAGCCCAGGCAAAAAATGTCAACAAATTCCCTCATAATGGATGTAAAGATGTCACGTTCCTTCATAGTGAGGAATGCACCTAATTTGATCTATTTTGGGTCATCTTCAATCTTGATGTTGGATTTTATAGTGTCGTGTACAAGGAGAGTCAAACCATCTTCCAAAATGGTTAGCAATTATTGGAATTGGCTTGTAATGGAAAAGTAATCTATTTATATTGGCTCTTAAATTTCTACTAAGAAAGAAAAATTTGAATCTCCTAATGGTAAGTATGTTCATGTGACAAAAATTATTGAAAACTCTTGAATGATTCGATTGAAGGTATGTTGTTCTTCAAAATTTAACTTAGACCCATATGTAAGTTCATCATTAGTGGTATCCTAAGATACATTTGAGGAAAGGTGAGCACCCCTATTTAGTGGCATTTGAAATAGTTTTTCACTAGAGGACTAACATTTTTATTTACTTTTACCCTGGTCTAAAAGTGCCTCAAAGAGGTTTTCACTTTGGGACCTCAATGTTTTATTTAATTATTTGTGGTTGAAGGTGTTCATCCATTATCCAAAATAGGCTAAAATATCTAATATAATTAATAACCCTTGTTTATCATCTCTAAATTGAACATTGAATCTTAGGCCTAAAAAATCATAAAAGGCCTCATCATTCTCAAACTCATATACATGCATTGTGGATTCTTGTTGTTCATAAGCTATAAGTTAAGGGTGATATAAAGGAATTAGATTATGTTAATTTATTGGGCTAAGGGTACAAATAACATGGGTGTTAAATAGATAGGTATTATCCAAATATTCATAAGGGTTTTTATTAGATTTCACTTTGTTGTCGACATCATCATAACTAATCATTAGCATTGGAACATGAATAAGTTACCTGGGGTCATCCCTAGGTGGTTTACCTTTGAGACCATAGGTTCTTTTATACCAAGTCATGGGTATTGGCTCATGTGTTCCTTGCTAATTTTGATTGAGACCTCCTACTTCATAGGTGTGCTTCTCCATGATCCTATTATGAATGGTGTATTTGGCATTTTTATAATAATAAACTAGTTTGTCATTTTATAACCAATTTTCATCATCTGGAAGTGGGTTCTATTCTTGGCCAATTATTGATGTGAAAATGATAGGAGCTAGACTATGAAGATTTTTTCCCTTCCATTGTCATTCTATGAAAGGTGGTTTGGCTTTAGGTCTTTTATAGGACTTAGGGTTCTATGGAATCTTGTAAATATGGAATTTAAGATAGGTCAAATACTCTATTGGACCATTACCTATGATGGTAAAGTGATTGGACATTTTAGGAGGTGATACATGGGAAGATTAATCAAGGATATATAGGTTAATTTAATTATCATGTGGTAAACTAATAAGAATTTTATTACCCCTATAATTTTTGGGAACCAAATCTAACCAAAAATGATACTTATAGATTTCATACTTAGTCTACAAATGTTTTTAAGGCTCTAAATATTTAATGATAGTAACTTCAATGCAAAAATGAGAGAACTTGAGACACGAATGCAATTTTAAAGGGATTTCATGAATTTAATGTATCTAAGGACTACCAAATATTAAATTATATGAAAAATCTATGTCTAACATGTGACATAATATATCATGGGTCAAAGGTCCAATGATAAAAGGCAAGTTGATGGAGTCATGTGATTCTTATTGTTACTTGATTACACCCAATGAGGAGATGGAATAATCTTCTCCGCACTCAAGTGACATAATGGAACCACCATAAGGATGTGGGTATCCCTATTGGGATGTGGATATCTAGATTAGGGGATATCTCCCCTTGATGCATAATTTAGGCTCATATTCCTACTAATAACAACTTGGGGAATGAAAAGGGTTAATAATAACATGAAAAATATACCTATTCTACTAGAAGCGATGCACTAAATGTCTACTCTTGTCACACTCTTGACATGTACTTTGAACCAAGGGAAGCCTAACATACACTACATCCAATAATA
This sequence comes from Torreya grandis, assembly GCA_037957365.1. Classification (NCBI taxonomy): domain Eukaryota; kingdom Viridiplantae; phylum Streptophyta; class Pinopsida; order Cupressales; family Taxaceae; genus Torreya; species Torreya grandis. The sequence continues at coordinate 767,983 of JARHVA010003758.1, forward strand.
ACCTTCTTCTTGCATCAATGTTTCAACATGGGGTCTTGGAATTGGCTTAGAATAGGAAGACATAGATAATAGGCATTCTAAGACACACCATTAGAACAAATATTCACTACACCTACAACTCCATTTGACAATTCTTGTTGAATTTTAAAGAGAAGTCTTTGAACTCACAAAGTAGTAGGAAAATTGACATGTGAAGGTAAGTTAAGATACATTTGCACAAGACACTAACCATCACATACACTTAGAATTCTTGAATGAGGTGAAAAATATCTATCTTTATTTATTCAAGACAAAATTTTGGTAGGGCTTCACCATACCCAGGTGGAGTTCTCATTACAATGCCAAAAGGCTAAAATTTATAGAAGAAATGGGAAGATAGAGAGAAGGGAAGTCCAAGAGTCACTTGGACATGTGTCCATCTAAGAGAATTTTATAATTGCATGTGAAAGAGAGGTGGGGTAAGCTACGCCATGTTAGGAGGTCTAATTATTCAAAATTAATAATAATAATGGTGAAAAATGGCATAAGACCTTCAGAATTGACATAAGAAACAATTTATATCAAAAATCATCTATGAGCATTCAAAATTGAAAACAAAGGAGCTAGCACGTAGCACTACTGAGGGAAATGGGACTTATGGTGATAGTTAGAAAATGTTTTTCCTAACTACCAACTATCCTTTAGACACCAATGTTTTTTTATTTCATGAAATCTCTTTGATTTGATCAGCTACTAGCAATGACTTGAGTCATCAACCTATCCATTTTTCTTGATTTGTCTACACTAGATGCTTAGGCTTTAACCATTAGTTACCTCCATGTTTTCTCTCATGTTCCCACCAAGTATTTTGACCTCAAAAAATATTTTACATAGTTTTAAATTGACATTTACAAGGCCTTCACCTTCCTTATTCATTTGAAACACTTTCCTTGGATTTAAGCTTCTTTCAGACCTTTATCAAGTGATCTTTAACTATTTAAAGTGCCACCTGAATCATGAAAAGTGCCCTTTCAAGACCTCTACATGGGACACTTTTGTTTTCAAGAGATATTTCAAGTCAATTATTTAGGGCACCTGGCTTTAATGGTGTCTTTCTAAAAGATTTATCTTAGCCACTTTTCCCAAATGAAATCCTTTGGGCTTTTTGCTTTTGACCACTTCTATGGACAATTTTACTAAACAAATTCCTTTGGATTTTTCGTTTCAACATTTTCTCCTGAGAGATTTCATTCAACTCTTTGCATTAGGTCTTTTCCTTTAGGATTTTTCCCAAAACACATCCTTCAACTCCTTTTTCCACATTAATTTCTTTGGGCTATCAAATTACCTTTTAGTTTTTGAAAATGGACTATTTGGTTATTTGAAATGTTCCTTTGAGTTTATTAAAGTTAACCTTGGTAACTCTAGAATAAACCTTTGATAATTTGAAAAAATAATTTTCTTGAAAGGAAACATACCCTTTAGGGAAATCAAAAAGTACCATTGACTTTTCTAAAATGACCCCTTCAGCTTCTTACAAATGACCCTTTGGTAATTTGAAAAATACCCCTTCAAAAATATTGAAGTGACCTTTAGAAAATTTGCAAGTGCCCCTCAAAAATTTTGCAAGTGCCTCTTCTGCTTTTGGAAATGACTCTCTGAAGTTCTTGTAAATGACCCTTCTAAAAGAAAAATACCCTTCAATTTTTTTGAAATGTACTTTTTAGATTTTCTATTTGGTTCACTTCCTAAAATAAAAAAATCCTTTAGAATTTTTAATAGGGAAACTTTCTTCAAAATCACCCTTCAAAAATATTGGTATGCACCTTCCATAACTTCTGTATTTGAATAATTCTTTCAAACAAATTGCATAGACAATTTTCCTCAAACACTTCTAAGCCCTAGCCTAAAAAGGATATCCTACAGGGTAATTATTTTGGATAAAATGTTTGAGACAATTTCTAACACTTGAACAAGAAACCTAAAAACAAAAAATTTGAAAGAAAGAACACTTTTACATTTTCCATGAGTTTTGTGTG